>ML675608.1:8248817-8264061 GCA_007922155.1 Mesoclemmys tuberculata | reverse complement strand
AACAAGGGATCTCTACTATTTAGTTATTCCAATAAAATACTGTACACATCTGCAGCATTTTCCACAGTATTTTAAAAATCGCTAGTAACAAAGAAGTATCGACAGCTTTGGTTTCCCTTGTCCAATACTCCTTCCTAAATGGGTCTGCAGAAAGTGGGTAAGGATGGAGTATAGGACTGCATTCTGTCCCTACAGCAGCCAAAAATGTACCATCTAATCTTGGAGTAATTTATCCAATAAGATGATTTAGAGGATAGTTCAGTGGCACCATTTTTGAAAGGCAAAAGCAGAGGGAAAGAAATATAAATCAAAGGTGACTGGCAGGTAAAGGATATATGCAGCAATCAGCCAAACCATGTGCATGCTGGCACAAATTCAACAAGATCATTTATAAAAATTTTAAGTCAGAAGTACACAAAAGGGGGTCTGGTGCTAACTAAATCCACAGATAGATTACACGCCACTGAAATAAACACTTCCAGATGCTGGCACACAAAAACCTTTTACAGAAAGAAATGTTTTCTTTCATAAATCTGAAAGGAGGAACTTTGGGGTGAGGGGAAGGGAACAAGATTTTCAGACTGAGACCTGACTTCCTAGTGTTTTTATAGAATAATAATTCATATTTTCCATATACAAAGTTTTTATATTATAGAACAACAAGTAATAGACAACAATACCCAAAAATACATCAGGAGAAGAAAAAGTAACTGTATAACTGTTTAACACACAAGATATTCATATTTTGTAAGTGAAAAAGAAAAACCAAAACCAAAATTGTTTAGTTAGATTTTTTTCTATGTGATTAAACCATACATTTAACTCATCTGTAACAGATGATAAACATCTTGGATACAATTTTCAAAAGCACTTAAGCAACTTAAGCCCCTAAATTTCATTTTGAGAAGTAACTTCTTCACAAAGGGTAAAATCCTGGCCAAAATGAAATCAATGCCAAAAATCACATTTACTTCTATGGGTCCAGGATTTCATTCACAGAAGCCTGATTTTCATTGAGACTTTCTCTCTCAAGTGCCTAATTTCTTTAAAAAAGGTTTCTAAGTCACTGAGGTGCTTTTGAAATTTTTACCTGTAATGCATGCAAATTATGTATCTGGAATCAAATTTTGTAGCATTTACTCCCAAACAGTTTACTAATAGAGACTCTTCTACTATTTTGGGTTGGAATATGCAGAAAATGTTGACAATAATCAAGACTAATCTTCCAGGTACCTTCCCAATTAAGAAAAATGGCTTGCAGAACAAAGAAAAAACTTTATACATTTGATGTGGGATGCCTGAAGCACCCTTGCTTTTCTATATTTCCGGTACAATTTATCTTACTGATCTCCTATAGAGTTTGCAACAATATATCTTTATGGGGACCTTTTAATCATATTAATTTATCCATGTGTACTGCTACTCTTTGTACAGTATTTAAAAAGTTTCATCTCTCTTCACCACCCAAAAAAAATCTACCTGCCACTATTTTAGTCTCAAGCAACGGCCAAGCACTGGCATGCCAGTAATGTTCCATAAATTTTGTTTTCTTTTTCATCAGTGAGCACTGGAAACCAGTAGTCCCAGGACTAGCTTTATCAAAGTTTTAAAAAGATATGGCTATGTGCTTCAGTGCTTTGCTGAGTGAGATGGATTTAAGCATTTGCTTAAGTGGTTTGCTTAATTGGGGCCACTGATGTTAATGACTTTATATTTCTATAGCCTCTTTCATCCACAGTAAAGATGATGTTACTCTCCTTGTGCCGTTACAATGGTTCTTAGAGATATGTCCCTTTGTGGGTGCTCCACTGTAGGTGTGTCTGAGCTGCTGCACTGCTGATCAGAGAACTTTGGTAGCAGTCCATCCTGCCTGCACATGCGCTGCTCCCTGCTTGCCACAAGGCTAGCCAATGTGCACGAGCAATCCTTGTCCGTTCCTTCTCTAGCAGAGAGTCAAATGCTAGAACTCTGTAGTAGAGGAGAGGTGGGTGGGTTGTGGAGCACCAAGATGGGGACACATCACGAAGAACCATCGTCACTGCACAATCATCATTACTGAATTGTTTCTGAGGTGTAGGTGACTCCTGAACAGTGCCCACCACTGGAGCCTGGAACTTTGGAGTTGAGTCTGATATGAATGATAGTACTGTGGCATCATATTTGGTGTCGGCAGTGGAATGCCGTAGGATGGCATAGTGGTTTGTAAAAGTGTGTGCAAATGCCCAGGTAGCTGCTTTGCAATTTTCTGATATAAGAATACCCTTGAAGAAGGTGACAGACAGGGAGACTGAGCTCACAGAATATGTAGATAATTGAAGATGGGGGTGTTACGTTATGCAATTGGTAAAACAATGTAATATAGACTGAGACCCACTTAGAGAACATCTGAGTTGAAATTGCTGTACCTTTTGACCTATCTGCAACAGAGAGGCAGAATCTCATAGATTTTCTGAAGGCTGTCATCCTGTCCAGATAAAAAGCCAATACTCTCCTCACATTGAGTGTATTATCCTGATGAAGTTTGAGATAAAAGGCTGGAAGCTGAATAAACTGATTTATGTGAAATGCGGAAGTCACCTTGGGAGTGAACTTCGGATGTGATCTAAGCATGATTTTGTCAGGGAAGAACACACTGAAAAGGGGATGCACCATCAGAGCCATTATTTCCCCAATCCTTTTTGCACAGGTGATGGCGATGAGGAACGTTGCCTTCATGGAAAGGTGAGTTAATGAACAAGTGGCCGTGGGTTCAAATGATGGCCTACTCAGACCTTTCATACTTGGCTGAGATCCCATTGAGGAGTGGAAAATCTGAGTTGTGGGAAGAGGTTCTCTATGCCTTTGAGAAATCTCATAGACTCATAGGTCAGAAGGGACCAATATGATCATCTAGTCTGACCTCCCGCACAAGGCAGGCCACAAAACCCTACCCATACACATTTATAACAACCCCGAACCCATGACTGAGTTATTGAAATCCTCAAAAGTGAGATTTGAAGACCTCAAGCTGCAGGGAATCCACCAGCAAGCGACTCATGCCCCATGCTGCAGAGGAAGGCGAAAAACCTCCGTGGCCCCTGCCAATCCGCCCCGGAGGAAAATTCCTTCCCGACCCCAAATATGGCGATCAGCTAAACCCCGAGCATGTGGGCAAGACTCACCAGCCAGCACCCAAAAAATCTCTTTGTAGTCAGATGTGAAAAGATCAAGTATCCTTCTACCTGCTCATGTAAAGTTGAAATCACTGACAGATGAACCTTCAGTGACCTGACAGAGACACCCAATTTCCTGGGAGTCAACAGGTAATCTAGGATCACTGGTAGGGTGGAAGTATTAGGAATGACACCTTTGGCTGGTGTCTGGAATCTCTTCCATTTCTGTGGGTAGGTATGGCAAGTAGCTCCTATACTTCCTCTGAACAAAATGCCTGCATGTGCTGGACCCATGAAGGAGATAGGCTTTGAGCCACAGAATCCACAGATTGGGATAGAGAGTGCACCTATGAGAGAAGGTAAAGAATGATTGGAAGAGTCATTGGTGGACACAGAGCCAGCTGTGACAGGTAAGCATACCATGTCTGTCTGGGCTAGGTAGGAGCAATCAGAATGATATTTTCTCTTTTTCTTTTCACTTTTAACAGGACTTCAGTATCAGAAGACATGGGGGCCAGGGGTAAAGGAAGTCCTTGTCTCAAAGAGAGAGGAGAATGTCTCCCACAGAGTGTCATCCGATCCCTGCTATGAAGCAGCACTGTCAACATTTCTTGTTCTGGTAAGTAGCAAAAAGGTCTATTATTGGTGTTCCCCAACGTTGGAATACATCATGGAGTACCATCGAATCTCCCATTTGTGGTTGTGTGGGAATTTTGGCTGAACCTGCCTGCAAGTCTTGTGTATTCCTGGTAAGTAGGCTGCTGATATTACGGAAGATGCACCAGTTCCATAGTTTTAGTGTTTCTATGAACAGGGAGTGAGACCTGGCACATCCCTGATAGTTTATGTAATAGATGCAGACCATATTGTTCATTATGACCCTTGTGCATGCCTTTGATCAGCAGAAGGAAGTGAGTGCACGTGTTTCTGACTACCCTGAGTTCGAGCATACTGATGTGGAGACATGTCTCAACCGGAGACCATTTGCCCCATATTGTGCGACCATTGAGGTGAGCACCCCATCCTATGAGGATGCATTGATGGTTGGTCAGGAGTAGACATGGGGAAGACGGAACACACAGGATTCCCATACAGACATTTACTGTGTCCTTTCACCAGTTCAAGGATTGTTTGACTTTGGTGGGCATTGATAGTGAATTGCTTATGTTGTCTCTGTTCGGTCTGTAGGTCAAAACAAACCATGCTTGGAGACATTTCATGTGTAGTCTGGCATGAGCAATAACCAATGTACCCATGGCCATATGCCCCAGAAGCTGAAATTTGGGGGTTGGATTGTACTGTCTCTATCAATGAGAAGAGACTGAGAAATCTGTCATATGGGAGGAGCGCCTTCGCCTGAATGGAGTCGAGGTCAGCTCCTATGAATTCTCACCTCTGGACCAGTGTCAAAGACCTCTTTGTTCATTGAGCTATAGGCCCAGATTCCGAAACAGGTCCAGTGCAGTCTGTGAGATTCGATGGGCCCCTGCGAAGGACCGTGCCCTGAGAAGGCAATCATTCAGATAAGGATAAATCATGATGCCTTGAGCGCATAAATGGACTGCCACTACCGAGAGGACTGTGGAGAATACCCTGGGGGCCAATGAGAGGACAAAAGGGAGTACTCTGTATTGGTAGTGGTCTTGGCCTAGTGTGAACCTGAAGTAATGTCTGTGGCTTGGTACAACTGAGATGTGAAAATATGCATCTTGGAGGTTGAGAGCCGAGAACCAGTCTCCTTTTTCTAATGCTGGAATGGCATTGACAATGTGAGCATCTTGCTCATCTGCTCTCCACACGTTAAAGGATTCAAGGGCCACTCTTTGATCCTCTGGGATCTATAGACCTGGGTATAAAAGAAAATACAGCCCTTAGCAGCCATTCAAGCCTCAGACACAAAACTCATCCCAATATCCAACTCAGTTTGCAGAGAGATCATATGAATCCGAGAAGAAGAATCCCAAGTTCCCCAGGCAAAAGATGCTAGGATCTCAGCAAACTTCCTCTCAGCCCTCAGAGAGACAATTTTGATGGGCTGGTCGAGGTGCCCATAGAATACTCTCCTCACTTCATGCTTGTAAACCCTACCCATCCCTTCACAGACCGTCTCTCCCCATTCCACAGTACCTGTGAATGGATAACCTCTGACAGATAGGTGCTGGAGACCATCCAAGGTGGATACTCCATTCATTTCTTCATCCCCCATCCCCAAACACCCTTCCCCATCCACTCTTCAGGGACCCGTCTCACGAAAGCCTGCTACATCAGCTGATAAGCCACCTCCTGAGTGTAGGAGTCATAGAGCCAGTGCCCACACATTTTATCAATGTGTCATTTGCACCTTTGCACAAATGTGTCATTTGCACCTCCTTGGGAAAGCCAGAGAGATGTCTCATCACAATGGCAGCCAAAATAGAATGTGCTGCCATGTCAACTGCATCAAGTACAGACTGGAGAGACTTTTTTGCCACCAGCTGGCCCTCATTAACCAAGGCTTTAAATTGGTCCTTGTGAGAATTGGAGAAATGTTTAATAAAAGAACGAAGCTTCACATAGTTCTGGTAGACATAGTTCGCCCATAGGGCTTGATAGTTCACCACTGTGAATTGGAAGGTGGCCAAAGAGCAGACCATCCTTCCAAATAGGTCCAGGTGCTTCCAGTGGACTTGAATTGATGTTGGCGGCCTTTAGAATTGACTGTCAACTGGTAGGCGGATGTGAGAACAGGAATTCTGTGTCCTTTGCTGGCACATAGTATTTCTTGTCCACCGTCTTACAAGTTGGTAGGATGGACACAGGGGTCCGTCATATCCCCTTAGCAGGGTCCAGTATAGCCTCATTAATATGCAAAGACACTCTGGAAGAGGTGGAGGCATGTAGAATGTCCACCAGCTTGTGGTGTGACTCAGACCCTCTTGTAAAGGTATTTGGAGTGCCTCTGCCAAAATCTGAGCCAAGTCCTGGAACAGTTTAAAGTCATCTGCTATAGATGGTGGAGTGAGGGGGACATCATCATCTTGTCTGATGACGAGAAGCGGATTGGAGGGTTCCTCATCAACTTTGGCCTCCGGTTCCACCCTTGCCTGCTTGAGGAGCAAAGATGACCTTTAGGCAGTGGCCGAAGCAGGGTACTTTTTCGGCTGTTGATAGGCCACACTAGAGATGATGGAGATTTGTTGCATTTGAGCCAGTCAGGGGTCCCAGTATGAATGGCCATAGTGGTGGGATGGAGGCAGTGGTTGGTATCAGAGTTCCCCAAACCAGGGAGATTGTGGGTCAAAGAGATGGCCAATGACCATAATGGAACCGAGCTCTGTATGGTTGGTGAGAAGAGCATTTGGAAGCAAGGTCCTCTTGCTCACTTTCTGATTTTGATGACGAAAAGGTGTGTGGCAAAGAGGTCACCAGTGAGAAAGGGCTCTGCGTGAATTCGGTACTGGGATGCTGGTACTGAGCAGAGAAGAATCCGATGCATTGGACACCGAAAGATCTGTTTCGTACCAGAAATCTGTCGGAGCAGATGGTGTCAGTACTGGCAGAGGCTGTTGGTGCTGAGAGACTTGTACTGACGGAGTCCGAAACACGGACCTGTTAGCAGGGTCCATCCGTGCCTGGAATATCTTTGGCGGTACTGATGTTGATGACCATACTGACAGAGACTTCCATGTTCCTCATGCCCCCACAGTACCAGGCATTCTGACCTGTTCTGCCAGTTCAGTATTGCACGTGCCCTGGGTACTGGATATAGACGGCTTTGGTGCTGTTGGTACTGATGATTCTGACTGAGGTGGGGATCATTTCCAGCTTGATTGGGGCTTGCTATGGGGACTCATTGATCTTTCTTAGAGGCCTTACATGAGTGGCTTACAGGCATCTCTCTGAGCTCACCTCCCTTTGAAGAAGAGGGTTGTGGTGAGGGTTCCCACTGGGACTCCAGAGGTTGAAGAGCTGACTCTATGAGTAGGAGTTTGAGTCTCAGTTCTCTGTCCTTTCTGGATCTGGGCACAGTGTGGACACAAACTACACTTCTGTGAAATGTGTTTCTCTCCCAGATAACAAACACACTAAGTGACCATCAGTCACTGGTGACAGATTCCTTGTAACTGAGACACTTTTTGAAGCCTGGGGAGCCAGTCATACCGTTGTCCAGGGGGGCCTCCCCCCACAGGGAGCTGACAGAAGACAAAGTTGTTTTCTTTTCTTCTTCATCTTTTTTTTTTTTTAAAGGCAACTGCCAAAATAAAATGTAAATGAAGCAAAGAAAGAAAAAGGACTTCAAAATAATCTAAAATGGGCAATTCTAAGAGAGTTAACGATCCGCGAATGGACAGCTCTAGCTCCATCTCAAGCCAGGGGCAGTTGAGAAGGAACTCAGGAGGGAATTGGATCATGGCAGGCAGGGAGCAGCACATGCTGGACAGGCTGCTACCAGTGTTCTCCAATTAGCTGCCCAGGGACGTGAACACAACTACAGTGGAGCACCCATAGGCATACTACTCGAAGAAGGCATGGAAGTTCTTTATAAACTTTACTATTTGATTGTACTATATATTACACGAGCATATATATGCTTACACGCATGCACAGCATGTGCTATTAAAAACTACTTGAAGTGATTACATTTATTATTTGTTATGTACATACAATGTGGCTAGCACTGTACAAGGCACAAATAAAATCAGTCCTTGCCCCAAATTTTCTGTGGTACTCTCTATAAAGAGGGATTAATTAGTATTCCGTTCTGTTAGTTAAAGAAAGATATTTATAAATAGAAATATTAATCAAAAAAAGTCTTTAACTGCAAAGACGTACTGGGCTCTTTGGATGCTTTTTTACTTGTTCTTAGTTTTGACACTTTCAGCCACAGTATAAATCCTTTTACAAACATATTTATAACTGGGGTCTATAATCTGTGATTGTCTGAAACTAAATCCTTCTGAAACTCCTAGTGTCTTATGTCACAGTCAGTTACTTCAGTAAAATCTGACTGATGCAGACAGTAATAAATAATATACGCATGTAAGTATTACCTATGAGTATGGGAATAGAGTGCAGGACAACCAGAACAAGAGGACTGTCAGCATCCTGATATTTCTCTAATCAGGAGATTCCAAAACTCAGTACAATGATTTTAAAAGGAGAAACAGTTGACTGCAAATATATAAGGGCTTAGACTGAAGGAATTTGAAAATGTTTCTAAAACAGATTTCCAGACCCCTCTAATACATGCTAATTCTAGACTGAATTATTGTAGATCAAAGCAAAAGCTAAGCTCTGTCTAGGGAAGGAGAAATTGAGATAATAAAATAAGATATACTACTGATCAGACTCTTTAAGAGGAAATGTGCATTAGTAAATAGCAGAAAACGCAGTCTTGTGTAAGGTAGATACAAGTGGAATGTACTGTGTGTGTTTGTGTATGTGTTTATTTTCAGGAGAATACTCCTTCTGACCCTAAGTAATTTCAATTACATATATTATCCTTCACTTTGTGTCCTAACCTATCTTTTATTAGTGTCATTGCACACTATTAAACACTTGCTGTATTTCAGTTCCAATCAGACTGCACTTGAGTAGTGGACATAATTCTCCTAGGCCATGGGCATCATTAAACAATGAACATTTACCAAACCATAGTGCTTATTATGGTTGCACCTAAAGGCCACATCAAGGTTAGGGCCTCATTGCATTAGATGAAGTCCAAAAAGAGCTCTCTGAAGTGTTCGCTGTCTAATTAAAATTAGACACAAGTGGGTGCAATAAAGAGATGGAAGAACAGGGCTTTGTCATCCCAAACATTCCCAAAGTGCTGCATGAGCAAGATGCATGTGGCATCACTGAAGTGCTGCCAATGCTGGGGTAGGAGAGAGCATCTAAGTTCTGCAGTGCATGCTGTATGACAGATTGTAGGGAGGAGGGAGATGAAGGGAAACTGGCCAAACACAAGAGGTAAAACCATACTTTTATGAAAAATGCCATAGGATATTTAATGTCCACATACAGCAGACAGAACCTCAGTTTTTAAGGGCTCATTGGAAACATTTAACACTGAATAAATTAATGGGCATATCAGATTATATTAGAATGACTCACCACTGGGATCTGTACTCTAAATTCAAATTGCAAAACTTGATTAATGGACACAATGCCCTAGACAGTTTCTGGTTTTAAATATTTATGGCTTGAATGCACTATTTATGGTCATATTTAGATATTCTAGTCTATAAATTATCAACTCCATTTTTGTAATGTTCTTTGAATGAAGCTCCTTTGAAAAACAAATTATATGAAAAGGGCTCATTACAAGGGACATCAAAGCTGAATTGCTGTATCTTAACCAAATGTTGACAATTTTGTAACTTCTTATAATGAAGATTTTACATAGCTTTAATTAATGAGTTTGCAAAGTACCTTCAGATTCTTCAAATTCACACAAGCACCATATTTACTGCAGTTTCTGAATTACTTTTTCACTTCTATGAAGATAGAATAATTCTGATCTTTCACCCAAATAAATCAGGAGAAATGCCATTGAAATTAATGGCATTATACTGGTGTAAAACTAATATAAGCTAGTCACTAACACAGCATAGCCTACAATCAGGGCCTTAAGGTGAAGCATACACTGATCAGGCTACAAACTAAAAGACCTTCCAGTGACTTTTGAATTAACCCAAAAGGCAAGACATTATTTTGAGCAAAAGAGGTAATTCACTCATGGGCTTCACTACATCTATGACTTGAGTTTGTCTGAAGCCAAGACCTCTCATCAGATGAATTATGAAGTGATCTAATTATGTCGGTGGTGGCCTATAACCACCAAACTCATTCTAATTAGAACCTTGAATTGGACTAAACAGACATTTAAGAAATGGGCATTCAAGCTTTTTCCCTTCTGTCTTTTCAGCTTTTAAACATTTTAAGTAAAAATGTGAAGAAAAGTGCCATTTCATTTAATAGTTCATAAAAGCATTAAATTCAAATGCATTACCTTAATTTTCTGCTCAAATATAAATTCATCTCTCAGTTTAAGAAATTCTGATAATCCTATTCTGGCAAATCTCCCATTGATTTTTGCCTGAATAAGGAAGTAAGATTTAGCCCACACTGAAATAATGCAGAAATGTCTTACTGTTTTAGCTAATATGTATGTGGCAAAGAAAAAAAATAGATTCAGTTACAATATGTGGAATTACATCATCCCACATGATGAAGAGTTACATACTTCCCATTCCTGTCTTGCAAAATTATATGGCACTGTGTTTTAAATCAGTCATTTACATCTCTGCTGGTTGAAAGCCTGGATCATGCTTTAAACTAGGTAATAGTGGGCACCACCCATAAGCTGTCAATACAGAATACATGGATAAAATATATGTCTAGACTATCTTAGACATGATAGAGTGCAGAAGAATCTAGCATACACTTGCCGGCTTTCCATTATGGCTTATACACTGAGGCAAAAACCTAAATGCTCTAATTATGTTAGTCATTTTGACATAACTATTAAGGTTAGAATAAATGCAAACGGATCATTTTCACTACTTTAATGTTAGCACTCTGTTACCATACGATTATGAAACTTTTAAAGTTCTCTTTAGGTCCAAACCAACATCTATCAAATTCTGCTAGAGAGTAAATTACACAAGTCAACTCTTCCTCCAAAACTGCCTTATTAATAGCACACATCACAATCATCAGATGAAAGAGATGGGAAAAATGGTGAAATAAGGAGAAAGATCAGATGACAGAGAATATTTCCATTTTTTAAATCTTGTGTACACTGCCAAGTACACTGTTAATGCTTAACAAATAATAATAGCTATGCTGGAAAGCATATTCCCATTGGAACTTACATTTCTTGACAAAATAAGTTATGTTTCTTATGTTAGCTCTCAGTTTTCTTTTAAACAGAAGTAGAATGAAACAGTCAGTTTTTGTGACAGTTTACATGGGATTCAAAGTTATATATGGGCTAGTGTAAGGAACTTGTAGTCAGGACAAGAACTGGTTGGAATGATTTTATGATAAAAGATGCCCTTTTCACAAAACTGGCATCTTCTGGAAAAAAAATTTCAATTTCCTGTCTGGAAAATTGAAATGATGGCTCCCTAGCTGTGCCTCAATACTGGAAAGCTCTAGTCAATTTCACTTTTTCCCAGTGAAATTGACAAAAGCTTCCCAGAGGGCTTTGGAGGCCAGGTTGCTCTACACCTTCCACCTCCCTATTGGCTCTGGAGGACAAAGAGGCAAAAAGCTGGGGTGCTATGCCATCCCACCCCCTGTAGCTCTGGGAACTGGAGAGATCCATAGCCCTCTGCCTCCTCTGTAGCTCCTGGAGAACAGTGCCCAAGTGCTCTGCCTCCCCACCTCGAGGGGATGGAAAGGCACAATGCCAAGTGGCTCTGCTTCTCCATCTTCCCCCTGCCCCAAGCTCCAGGAGACAGGCAGCATCTTTACAGCTTCTGGAGCTGCAGCATTTGGAGGGGAAGCAGAGTGCCTGGGCTCTCTGCCTCTCCGGCAGCTGGACTGCAAGTTTCACAATTTCACTTGTGAATTTGAGAAGATCCTTCCCTGAAAGTAGCTGGAAAGTTGAAAACTTCCACTTTGCCTCTCCTGAAACCGAATTTTTCTTTAAGATCCTTTCTGTGAAATATGTAAAGTTTGACATTTTGTCCTGCTTTGGGACAAAAGTTTTTTCAAAAACACAAAAATGGTTACTTAACTGTGTTCAGCTGCTGTTCTTTGAGCTGTGTTGAACAGGTATATTTCACTCAGATGTGCACACACTCAGACTGCAGAAGCTAGAGAGTTTTCTGCAGCACTACCCACTTGTGCCCTGCATGGCCGCAGTGCCCCTACCAAGGCAAGCCTGGACTGTGCTGGTGAAGTGTGAATCAAGTGAAGTGTACAGCTGATGAACGGTCCAATTTTTTTTCCTGGGCAAGATAGGTAATAGAATTCATAGAGCTCAGAAGAGCCCTCGATGAATTCAATTTTCTGTGCTGGGACAAACACAGATTTCCCTTTGTTTTCTATGAGACCCAGATGATTGAAAAGGTGAAGAATGTACTGGATGTCATGGAGAACTGGTTGTTCTGATCTACCCTGAACTAACCACTTGTCCAGGTAAGGAAAGACATGGATCCTGTTTTGTATCTGCGAGGCTGCCACTATTGTCATGCATTTAGTGAATAATAGCAGGGCTGACAACAGGTCAAAGGGAAGTATTGTGTACCACTAATGTTTATCATCAATCTTTGAAATTTCCTGTTACTCAGAAAAACTACCACACAGAAATAGGTGTCCTGCAGACTGACGGAAGCAAAACAGTAGTGTTATAGGGAAGGAACAATCAGCGCTAGAGAGACCATACAAAATCTTATGCATCTGAGGGACTTGTTAAGTTTTCAGTGAGCTAGAATGGGTCTCAGACCACCACAACCTTCAGTTTGAGAATGAGAATGTATTGTAAATAACCTTTTCTCCGGCCCTGATGTTGAGGGGGAACTTCCTCTACAGCCCCTAGAAGGAGCAGAGTTTATAACTGTTGAAGACACGTAAGAGAGGTCCCTGAAGAGGGACGGGGAATGGCATGATACAGGATTGTATAAAAACTAAATAGAATATTCCAGCCACACAGTGATTAGGACCAATTTGTTCATCATTATGGACTCAAACACTGATGAAATGGGATGATCTGTCCACAGATGGGGGGGAGGGAGATGTAAGGTAGATCGCTGAGGACTGTACTACTATCCTCAAGTGGGAAGTCAAGTAAATTTATAAATAGATTAATAATTAAAGGAGGGTAATGTAATTAATACAAATCAACATGTATTTATGGAGAATAGATCCCATCAAACTAACCTGATAACTTTTTTTGATGAGACTGCAGATTTGGCTGATAAAGGTTATAGTGTTGATGTAATATATATATAGAGACTTCTGTAAGGCATTTGACTTGGTAACTGCATGACATTTTGATTAAAAACTATAATCAAACAAAATCAACATAACACTTTAAATGGATTAAAAACTGCCTAACTGGTAGGTCTCAGAATGCAGATGTAAATGGGGCATCATCACTGAGCAGGTGCATTTGCAGTAGGATCCACAGGGATTAATTCTTGGTTCTATGATATTTAATATTTCTCTTACTGACCCAGAAGAAAATATAAAATCAACACTGACAAAAGTTTACAGATGATAGAAAAATTGGGGTAGTAATGAAATAACAAAGAGGACAGGTCACTGATTTAAAGTGATCTGGGTTGCTTATTAAACTGGGTGCAAGAAAACAATGTGCATTTTAATATGGCTAAATATAAACATATGCAGCCAGGAACAAAGAATGTGGGCCATACTTACAGGACTGGGAAACAGTGACTCAAAAAATTTGGGAGCCGTGGTGGATATCAGCTGAACATGAGTGCCCACCATGATACGGTGGCCAAATGGACTAATGCTGTCCTAAGATGCATAAACGGGAATCTCAAGTAGAAGTAGGGAGGTTATTTTATCGCTGTATTTGGCACTGGTGCAACTGCTGCTGGAATACCATATCCAGTTCTGGTGCTCATAATTCAAGACCAATGTTGATAAATTGGAGAGGGTTCAGAGAACTACCAAGGAAATGATTAAAGATTATAAAACATGCCTTATAGTGATAGATTTAAGGTGCTCAATCTATTTAGTTTAACAAAGAGAAGGTTAAGGGGTGACTGATTACAATTTCTAAATATCTACATGGAACAAATATTTAATGGGCTCTTCAATCTAGCAGAGAAAGGTATAACATGATCCAATAGTTGGAAGCTAGACAAATTCAGACTGGAAATGAGAAGTGAATATTTAACAATGAGTTATTAATAAGCAGAACAATTTACTAAGAGCCATTGTGTGTTCTGCATCAGTGACAATTTTTAAATTAAAATTGAATATTTTTATAAAAGAAATGCTCTAGGAAGTATTGTTTGGAAGTTCTATGGGCCTGTGTTAGACAGGAGGTCAGACTAGATAATTACAATGGTCTTTTATGCCTTAGAATATATCAATCTATTAAATGGACTGATTACTCTTAGCTGATTGAGGTTGAGCTACTGGCATAGCACTGAAATTAGATGATCTCCTACAATCAGACTTATTTCTCTTCTTTGAAAACTATCTGCCTTGATGGGTAAAAAACGTCTATCATACTGCTGTTGTTGAAGCCTATTGGTGTCTTCTGGGGGCTGCAGTATACATTTGTTAGGCGCAAAGAGTAGCTTGAGAGTCCTTAAATGAAAGTAAGGTCTTATCCATTTTATCATAAAACAGGGATCAAGCATCAAAAGCAAGGTTTTCAATAATTTGAAGACTGTCCATAGGTATGCCTGAGTTTTGCAACCAGGACGCTCTCCTTATTGTTACTGCAGATGCCATCACTCTGGAAGAAGAGTCTCCTACAACAAGAGCATTGGAAAGAGACTTTGACCACCGCAAATCATAGCAATGTTGAGATGTATGAGATGTGAAGACATCATCTAGTCCAGCCCCTTGTGCTGAGCAGGACAAAGTATACCTAGATCATCTCTGACAGTTGTCTGTCTAATCTGTTCTTAAAAAAACTCCAATGATGTGGATTCCACAATCCCCCTTGAAAGCATATTCCAGAGATCAACTATTCATATAGTTAGAAAGTTTTTCCTAATATCTAACCTAAATCTCCCTTGCTACAGATTAATCTGATTTACTATGCACATTTGCAGAGAGAAAGTGAACTAATTTTTCTTCCAAATAAATCTCATAGACTCATAGACTCATAGGTCAGAAGGGACCAATATGATCATCTAGTCTGACCTCCTGCACAAGGCAGGCCACAAAACCCTACCCATACACATTTATAACAACCCCGAACCCATGACTGAGTTATTGAAATCCTCAAAAGTGAGATTTGAAGACCACAAGCTGCAGGGAATCCATCAGCAAGCGACCCATGCCCCATGCTGCAGAGGAAGGCGAAAAACCTCCGGGGCCTCTGCCAATCCGCCCTGGAGGAAAATTCCTTCCCGACCCCAAATATGGCGATCAGCTAAACCTCGAGCATGTGG
>ML675608.1:8210104-8248417 GCA_007922155.1 Mesoclemmys tuberculata | reverse complement strand
CCGTATATAACGGCACTAACACCTCCTTCTCCCTACTGGAAATCAGGTCTCTTGAGTTCATTCTTGTTTTACCTTCAGAGGACATGGAGAACAATTAATCACTATCCCCTTTATAACAGTACTTAATATATTTTAAGACAGTTATCAGATACCCCCTATCTTCTTTTCTCAAGATTAAACATGTCCAGTTTTTTAAACATTTCTTTATAGGTCAAGTTTTTAAAAAGTTTTATCATTTTTGTTGCTTTCCTCTGGACTCCCTCCAATTTGTCTACACCTTTACTAAAGTGTGGCACCCAGAATTGGACACAGTACTCCAGCTGAGCCCTCACTAGTGCTGAGAAAACCAGATAATTACCTCCCATGTCTTACATACAGCATTCATGTTAATATACCCCAGAATGATAGCCTTTTTTGCAGCTGCATCACATTGTTGACTCATATTTAATGTGATCCACTATAATCCCCAGATCCTTTTCAGCAGTACTACTGCTTAAACAGTTATTCTCCATTTTGTAGTTGTGCATTTGATTTTTCCTTCCTAAGTGTAGTACTTTGCACGTATCTTTAAAATTTCTACTTGTAATTTTAGACCAATTTTCCAATTTGTCAAGGTCATTTTGAATTCTAATCCTGTCCTCCAAAGTGCGCCCAACCCCTCCCGGCTTGGTGTCATCCACTAGATATGACCTCCCAGTTTGACAGAGAACCACTGATAGCTACTCTTTGAGTACACTCCTTTAACCTGTTGTGCACACACCTTACAGTAATTTCATTTAGACCACATTTCCTTACTTTGCTTAAGAGAATGTCAGATCAAACTGTTTCAAAAGCCTTACTAAAGTCAACATATATCATACCTCTACCTTCCCTCCATCCAGTAAGTAAGGAACCCTGTCAAAGAAGGAAATTAGATTGGTTTGGCATGATTTGTTCTTGACACATCCAATAACTGAGCCATATCATTTACTAGATGCTTACAAATTAATTGTTTAAAAAATTGTTCCTCTATTTTACCAGGAATTGAAGTTAGGCTGACTGGTCAATAAATCCTTGGATCCTCTTTGTTCCCCTTTTTAAAGATAGGTATTGTGTGCGCCCTTCTCCAGTTTTCTGGGACTTCACCTGTCTTCCATGGGTTCTCAAAGGTAATTGCTAATGTTTCTGTTAGTTCCTTAAGTACTGTAGGTTGAATTTTTTCAGGCATTGCTAACTTGAATACTTATAAATATTCCTTAATCTGCTCTCTTATTTTGGCTTGCATTCTTTCCCCCATGTTGTTAATATGAATTGTAAGTATCTGGCACCACTAACCTTTCTTTAGTGAAGAGTGAAGCAAAATAGGTAATACCTCAGCCCTCTTGATATGTTCTATTATTAGCTCTTCTTCCCCAACATCTTTCTGTTGCTCCTAATGGATGTATAGAACTTCTTCTTATTGCTTTTATGCTTTTGTTAAATGAAAATTATTTTGTGCCTTAGTCTTTCTAATACTGTACTTAAATGTTTGAGCTATTTTTTTTTACTCATTTATAGAAATTTGTCCATGTTTTCACTTTTTATAGGATTCCTTTTTAGTTTTCAGGTCTTTATAAAGCTCCTGAGTGAGCCACAATGACCACTTACTATTCTTCCTATCTTCCCTTCACGTCGGGATAGTTGGCTATTGCACCTTTGGTAGTGTCTCTGAGAACCTTCCAGCTCTCCTGAACTCCTTTTTCCCTTAATTTTTTTCTAATGGGATCTTATCTATCAGTTCTCTGAATCTGTTAAAGTCTACTTATTCGATGTCCATTGTTCTTATTCTGTTGCCCTCACTCCTTACATTCCATAGAATCATGAAATCTACCAATTAATGACCATTTTCACCTAAATTGCCTGCAACCTTCAGATTTGTGACCTTCTCCAAGGAAAGCCTTATATTCCTCCTGCAAGTTCTCAGGCAATTTCTTTTCAGTAAATTTTGACATTGCATCCCAACTTACAAAGTCAAATTTAGGTAAAAGCATCTGCTGATTTACTATGCATGTTTGCAGACAGGTGAATTTTTCTCCCAAATAAATCTCTTGGGTTCACTGAATTTGAGAGCTGACAAATATTTCATATCATGATTTCTTATTGGTGGCTGTAACTACTAGAGAGTTTGATAGAGAATGAAAAAAAACCTTCTCAAAACCACACATTGGGACCTGATAGTGCTTGTCCCTGAACTTCACTCTAGGAGCCAGAGGCTAGGGTATGCCATAAAATCTTTGCTAGATCTAGAACTCCCTCAAACAGAAAGGGATACTTGGAGATGTTCTAAGAGGTTGTGTGTGTTTTCTTGAACAAGCTCTGCCTAATACTCAAAGATATAGCCATTCTTCCTGTACACTTCTGATGAGACTTAAACTATTCAGGAACTGGAGATGATGTGTCCAGGATTTTAGAATCCAGGTGAAGGAAGGCAAGGTTAACAGAAGCTGATGGCTCCTCTTATGATAAAATAGTCTCCTCATGAAATGGTTTCTCCTGATTCACAGGTTGCTCTGAAGGAACAGTGTCTTTTTCCTGTAAAATGCGTGTCTCCGGTAACTTTGTCACTGAGTACTCTGGATATCTCTTCTTAGCATGGGTCAGTGCTAGTGTGGGAAAGAGACATTCTAGGCTTTCAAAATGGTCACTGGGGAAAAGCACAGGACATAGGAGGCCAATAGGCAACCTGAACAATCGCAAGCCCACTGCATATTCAAGTGGGTACCAAGGCAAACATCTCCTAAACAACAGGAGAGTTTGGAAAGGAGAGGCACAACAAATCCTTTGGTGTCTCCTAAGCTTCTGGAGCTGTCAGAACCAAAAAGACCAGTGTCAAAACAGTTTTCTTTGGTACTGAACCCAATGGCCATCTCACAGATTGTACTGGAGTTGATGGTATGGTACCAAGATCCTCCAAATTCAGTAATGAGGGGCTCACAGGTTCATGATCTTGCTCTACCTTTGGTACTGGATGAGTCTCCAAAGGATATTATGACAGCTAGAGTCTTTTTCTCCCCCCCAAAGAAGAACTCTTAACTGACATCCAGCCTTGACTTGTGCACCTTTTTGCGGGAAGGTCCTGGAGAAGAACAACCCTTCTTCCTCCACGGAGAAGAGTAAGGGTCCAGAAATCTGAGACAATAAAAGACATACTCTTAGTTGGTGTTAGGGGGGTTAAATGTTCCCCAGAGGAGTCCAGATCTGAGGTGGGCCTCAATGCCTACTCCATCAGGTGGTGTCTCAGGTACAGGTTTCTGGAAATCTGAATTCTCTTTTTTAGAGAATGGCACATACTGCACCTCTCTTTAATGTGCTCCTTACCCAGGCAAAAAAGGCACTATGGATTTTTAATAGACACCCCACACAACAGGCAGAGTTTAAACCCTGGAGAATGCTGCATACCAATGGTGCCTGGCACCAAGACTAACTAAAAAATAAACCAAACTATAATGAAATAACCAAAACCCTTAAAGGTACTAAACTGCAAGTGAACTACTTACAGATAAAGGAAAAATTGCACTAGTTAGCTACACAGGAGAGAAAACCTGTATGGTAAACTGAACAGGAAGCTCAGATATAGGCCACTGGTAGTGAGAAGGAACTGAGGAGAGGTCAGAGTAGTGCTGCTTTGATACACCTTCAATGAGGGCCACAAGGACGTGCAGGGCGGATGTGCCACTTAATGGGTAGTCTTCCAGAAAACTCTCCAGCACCAGTGAGCTAGGCATGCACAGACCTGAGTGGAATACATGTGTGCAACCGCCTGAAGACGATTTCTATTCCCTGTGTGTAACTATCATTATTTATTTATACTACACTTGCACTCAGAGGCCACAACTGAGATCAGGGCCCCAATTCACTAGGAGTGCCTACTGAGTGACAATCCCAGCCAAAAAGAATTTACAATATAAACAGACAAGACATACAAAAGGGTGGGCAAAAGGAAGCTGTATTTTCCCCATTTACAAATTAGCTATACAAATAAAAAGAAAACAAGAAAAGAATGGGGGCTTTATGAAGTGTGGATAAAGCAGGGATTAAGCATATGGTCCAAAAATTTAATGAATGCTTTGCCTCAGTTTTCAGTAGGATGATATTAGAAAACATGACAGCAAAGGCAGGATGATAAATGAGAATCAACTGTATTACCAGTAGATATGGGAAAGTATTAATGCCACTGTTCAAATCACTGGTAAGACCTCTTTGGGAATACTGTGTACAATTCTGGTCATTTGTGTTCAAGAAAGATGAATTCCCAGCTTTGTGTCATCAGCAAATTCCATCAGTACACTCCGACTTCTTGTGTCTTTAATTACTTTGGTCCTCAAGATCATCTAATTCTTCCTCCAAAGAGGCAGAAAAGCTACTTAAGCTAAAGGACAATGCTGGCCTGACAAAAATTGGATATAAACGGGCCATGAATAAACTGAGGCTGGAAATTAGAAGAAGGTTTACAACCAGAGTGAGTGTCCCAGTAGGTGTAATGGAGGCAACAATCTAACCAGTTTTAAAATGGACCTTGATAAATTAATAAACAAGATTATATGACAGAGTTGCCTTCAGTGGCAGGGGACTGAATCTGATGACCCAGGTGGTCGCTTCTAGTTAAATGTCCTATATTCCTCTTATTAGTATTGCAGTAGCTCCAAGGATCCCCAGTCATGGACCAGGATCCCCTTGTGATAGGCATGATAGAAACACAAAGAAAATATGGTTCCTTGCCCTAACGACCTTACAATTTAACTGAGGAACGTAAAAAATTACACAGGAAATCTGTGGCAAAGCCAGAAATTTACCCAGTTCTCCTGCACTACAGTCCAGTGCCTTAAGAATCCTTAAGATCCTATCCTCTAGGGAGAAAATCTGTTACCCTGATACTTAATTTTATGACGCTCAGTCTTAATGTAAATGGCTTTTATGGAAAAGTTCAAGATAGACATTAGATTTTTTCAAAGTTCCATTTTTCTGTTTTTTTTTTTTAATCTCAGTGGCAGTCCACAGGGTAAATTCCTCTCCAGTCCTGAGATCCCTCATGACCAGCCTTGGACACCTTTTGGCTGGTTATCACCTTTATCAGTTTTATTTATCTTCTCCACCAAACCATCATCACAACCCTGTGCAGCAAGTCTACTTACAGCTTTTTCTAATCCTCAGCCCTTTCTCCAAGAAGACGAAGAAAAAAAGAAAGATCTCACAACCCCGAGACCTTTCTTCCTCTGGGCTCTGCTAGCCTTCATCTCCTGCAGTGGCTTTCTGTGCTTTTTATCAGTCCTCAGCTGATGGGCTAATTAATCCATTAGCTCACCCAGGCTGCCAGCCTGATTGACTAATTAACTAATCAGACCTCCCTGGGAAAATAATTAGTGCCAGAGTGATTAGATTGCCGGCTCACCCACTAGCTCTCAGGACTCTGTCACAGGCAGTTAGAATTTTCTCCTGTATTTTTTGAATTAATACACAATCTTCAGTCAGAGAATTTTCTTACAGAGGACACAAGTTTTAGTCTCATTCAATTTAAAAACTGGTAGTATCACCAGATAATTTGCAGCATCAGGATTTTGTCAGTTTCTCCCCAGATGTGCCACTCAATCCATTTGCGTAGACAATATAGTCTTTCAAGAGATGGTGTTGTTCTATTCTTAAGTGCTAAAACATGACAGGCAGTGAATTATTGCAAAATTATTGAACACCGCAGGTGAGGTAGCATGGCAGGAAGCCAAAAAATGACTTAACTGAATGAAAAGTAATCTGCCAAATGAAAAATAATCTAACCATTCTTTGCCTGAAGTGACTTGTTGCTATGAAATGGAAAGATACTGTCCATTTTCTCAGGTTTTTCATTATTGACATTTTAACTAAGCCAAGCTTAGTATCATTTTAATAAATGGAACTGAATCCTGCCATTGGAAGGAGGTGGATTTAGTTCTTTACTATCTTTCACTACTATAGACACAGGCATGACACCATTAACAGAAGATGGGAAACCTTTGCTGGTCTCCAGATTTATAAAGACTATTCATAATTATGCTGTACTAATTAATGTCCAGAGCATTTCCAGTGAGCGTATAGCCTAAAAAATCTGAGATGCTCATTATATTCTGTGCTAGGTCATTATGGCTCCTATAAGAACAAATAAAAACATTATTTTAAATAATACATTCAAATGGTTTCTCAACTTCTCTTCATAGTCAGTACTTTACATACTATACTTATGTCATCAGTGCTTGAACCAAGAATTTCTAGGTAATTGATGCTTGGTATCTTCGTTAGTCACATTGCAGGAATCAATCTATTCAGTCCATAATTCTTGGTATGAGATTTCTAGCACTTCTCCAAACAGTGCTATGTTACTCAGAAAAGCTATTTACACAAATAATTTTCTAGGCATGATTCAATTTTATGCTGATATAATGAAGTTACACTTCGGTAAAACAGTATGTTGTCTTCAATGGAGTTACATCATTTTTGGCTCATATAACAGAGTGGAGAAATTATGCCTCTAAGTATATTACAGCACTCCATGCTGTTTTTTTTCTTTTGTTTACTGTGGCATGAATGGCAAGCTGCCACCAGGGAAGCTGGTGGAAAATGGCAGGATGCACAGAAAACCCTTCCTCTTCTTGCTCACAGCAAATTATGTGAAAGGGCATATTAATTATAAAACAAAATCCTGATGTGGGAGAGTGGGGAGCAGCTTAAAGAGGAGTTAGGCAGCTGTTATGCAAATATATTGATAACAAACTCATGTACTTTCTTGTGTCTGTTTTCCTCAACCCTTGGTGCATCACTTGCATTTCAGGCTAACTTTGTGGGGACGAACCATGGGTAAAATCCTGGCTTCCTGGAGTCAGTGGAGCACAATGAGGTCCTGATGGTGCCTCTGGATGCTACTCTAAGAAAGAGATAACAATAATGGGGAATTCCAGGGTGCTAAATATATGGTTTTCCTTTCATCCTGTTATTTAATTAATTAGTTCTATAGCTACATTCCTTTTTTATTTTTAAAAAAAGATATAAAAAGAATATCGTTAAGGTTGCAAAGCCCAGCACTCAGAAGTTAGCAATCATCATAATTAAGGTTGCCAATGCAACTTTAATTTGGACCCTAAAGTATGCATATTACAGTGCTTTCTTTAACTACACGGCCACTTTCTGTCTTTTCCACAAGCTCCCTGGTCACGCAATGCACCAGAGGGACGGTGCTCAGTGAGGCTAGATTGTGATACCATTTCTCATGCTGAGTAGTAAACGATTCCTCAAGCAGTCCCATTGAAATCAGTGGCAGTGCTCAAGGAATAAAATAGCTATTATCTGGCCTACAGTGAGGCAGCTGTCCAATATTTCTTTTTATCCTCACCATTCAACATATAGCCCCAAGTCTTCTTTACTGCACACCATCCAAATGCTGCTCCAAGTACAGAATTTGTTTCAAGGAATTTTCTGTTGGGTTCATCATCACAGTATCTGAGCCTCTCACAGACACTAATGAATTTATGTTCTCAACATCTCTGTGAGGCAGAGGACTATGTTTATACCCATAAGCAGATGAATCATAGAGTCAAAGTTTCAGGCCAGAAGAGACCGCCAGATCATATAATCTGACCTCATATACAACAGGCCACCAACATACCCAGCACCTGCACGCTGAACCAACCACCAAAATTGGACCCAAGTATTACAGCTCACAGGAGACATCATGCACTGAGACAGAAGATATTAAGGGGCCAAATTTCAAAATCTGAGTGCTCAACTTGAGACAGCTAAGGCCTAATTTTTCAGAGGCATTGAGCACCTGCAGCTTCTACTGACTGCAACTGCCAATATTGCTGCTAAGCACTTCTGAAAGTCAGGTCTGAGATACTGAAAACTTAGATGCCCAGAAATGAGGAAAGCACAATTAGTGACCTACTCGGAAAATTTTGATCTAAGTGACTTGGTCAGTGCCACACAAGAAGTCTGGGACAGAGCCTGGGATAAAATCTCATTCTACTGATTCCCAGTGTATTGCCTTATCCATACAAACGTTCTTTTTTTTACTGTAGCCTCCTGCCTCACTTTCTACACACCTTCCAATTTCTGTGATGAATGAGGCAGGGAAAAAAGAAGAGACTGACATCAAGGCATCACCAGAGCCAACTTCCCTCAACCCTGAAGAGCTGCTGAAGGAAGAGAGTCTTGTTGCGTATGCTGAGTGGGATGATGGTGGTGGTGAGCAGTCATGCTGCGTCCTCTCCTTGCTCTGTTATCTCCAGATAGGGAGCAAAGAATCATAGAATACTGGAGTTGGAGGGGACCTCAGGAGGTGTCTAGTCCAACCCCCTGCTCAAAGCAGGACTAACCTCAGCTAAATCATCCCCGCCAGGGCTTTGTCAAGCCACAGCTTAAAAACCTCTAAAGATGGAGATTCCACCACCTCCCTAGGTAACCCATTCCAATGCTTCACCAGCCTCCTAGTGAAAAACCTTTTCCTAATGCCCAACCTAGACCTCCCCCGCTGAATCCTGGTGCTGAGAAACTGATGGCAAGTTGTAGCTTTCAGCCTGCTTAGCTGGACTGCTACTGAGAAAGTTCAGGCACTAACCTTCATGTGCTTCTTCACCTCAGTCAAGTGAAGGGATTTAGATGCTGCTATGCAGGGGCAATAACCACTGCTGACCAGAGCTGAGATGTCCGTTAGTATCAGAAGCACCAGGGAGACAGGACAGACATTGGCTAACTCAGGCAAGGTCAGAGGCTACAAGGAAACATTTATTGAAGCTACTTTTCAGCAAGTGAGTGTTTAGAGCTGAGACGCCTCTTAACACTGACCCTGTCTGGTGCTCATTACTGTATTCATTTGATTGATGGAAGACTGGGAACTCCAATGACACGCATGCCAGGTGTAAAATTGTTTTGGAAGTGGATCTGTGAAGTCAAAATATTTCTCATAGTCTGCTGTGCACGACATTACCAGAGTAAGTCGACTCTGCCTGACGAATTTTGCAAGTAATAGGCGTCTGAGGTAGGTTCCTTATCTCTGTAGGTTCAGCTGGCAAAGACAAGGCAGATCGAACACCCGTCTGGCTTGTGATCTTTTTCCACTTGCTAAAGACACTGAATACGTGGCTTGATAATGGTCATTATAGCATTGCATGAAGCACAGGGCTCTTACCCACCCAGCCATGTTGTTTGTGGCCTCAAGCAGACTCAAGACAAGAAAAATACCTATGAAGAAAATAACTCACACGGGCGATAAGCGAAGAGGAATCACCCAAGAGAGCTGTTCCCAGACAGTGGCTGCAATGGCTCAGGCACAACATTTTTAAAATGCCAACGTGGCTCACTGACTACAGAAAATGACTTAAACAGGGTAGAAAAAGAATGGGAATGACAAAGGACATCACAAATTTAAAGCTTTAAAACAAAGCCTTTTGTGATCACTCCACTTTTGCAGCATACAGGAAATAAAGGGCATTTGGGACAACTCCCCCTTTTATGCTCTTGGAACTCTGTGTGACTGCAGAAGGGTGAGAGGTCCCAATAGTTACACTTATCCCAAGAATGGAAAATTATTGAAGCAGAAATTATTTTAAATATATGTTCTCTTATACCTTTGACACAAGATATTCCTCATCTTTCTCATTATAAAGATAACCTAAAGATAACCCTAGTATCTGCTCAAAAGCAATCTAACCTATCTAGTAGATGGCCTGAGATTCCCTGTTTCTTGGCCTGGCTGGACTCTTTATCTCCTCAATCACCAGGGATGAAGCTAATGCCAAGAATATAGTATATGATGGCCAGTGAAGCACAGTTTTGGTGATTCATGAGATACCAGGCTATACAAAAAAAATCACGTTATTCACACAGTACTCTGCATGTCCACTGTGCCCTGTGGTTATATTCTAACCTGTGTCCTGTGACACCAATCATCTACTCCGGAATGTGAAATCTCTACCTATAAAAATGTTATTTATTTAAAATAAAGTTGCTTCACTATAATTGGATGCAAGCAGCCCTTGCCTTCTTTACATTTCATTACATTCTCTGCTTTCAGAATCTACCTGAATGGTTTTAGCAGAATATCACTTAATCTATTATTAAAGGCTATGCACCACTTTGGGATACAATGTCTATGCTAAATTGTCACATGATGTTAATCTAGTAGTTGTGGGTGGCAAATAATATATTTGAGATTATATACAGAGATGATTAAAACATATATCTACAACTATCATACTTTAACATACTTTATCATGAATAAAGTATCTACACAGTACCATATAGGCATACATATAAAAAGCACCAGGCACATCTATAGCATTATGAAAATAATAATTTAACTTACTTTTCCTTAATTTTATCCCATTACTGCTAGTTATAGTCTCCTTGGATCACCCTAAACAAACTTTTTCCCTCCTTGATGCTGGCAATCTTCAGATACTTGTAGATGGCTATCTTATGTAGGAGCATATTGAACATGGCTATCCTTTTTATTAGTTTTAATTTTTCCTTATAAGATATTTCCTCTAATCCCTTAATCATTTCAGTTGTTGTTTTCTTAAATTCCTCGAAGTCGTCATTTCTTTACTATGATGTGAACAAATAATTTGGTCTAAATTTTATTGGATTATATATTTATGTGAGATGTACTCTCTTCTAAATTGTGAGATAATATGAGATCGACAGGAATGTAGGCCATATACAGTAACTAATCATAAAAAGATGATCCTAATTTATGATCTCAGACATACCTGGCAATTTTGAAGTTTTCAGCAGCTCAAAATTTAAATAAATAATCTGTTTGATTGCTTTGAACATTGATTTTCAACTGTTTAGAAAATCTGATGGGAAAACTTCACAATCCATAAACATTTTACTGCAAGTTTAATTCTATTATGTTTTAGTGGAGGCTCAAAGTTGTTTAAAGAAACCAATCTGCTCTTTCTCCAACCATAAATGTATGACTTGAGATTTGAACTTCCAATAGGAGCACTATCTGAAATGTAACTAATTTTAGAATACAAAATGCTTTTCAACATATTGTAATACCTATAATTTAAAATAACAGTAAACCTAAATTTTGCAAAAACAGAAAATTCGAGTGCTAGCAAAAAAAAAAAAAACAATTTGTAATTGAAAGAAAATAATATTTAAAAGAAAAATAACTTTTTTGTCCTTCCAAAAAGAGACAGAAATTACTAAGTTTTATTTCCCAAGAGAATTATGCCACTTTTATAAAGAAAATTACAGTCACCACAAATTGCTCTCAACAATTCCAAGGCTTCTTCATTTGACCACTTGAAAATCAAAGTTCTTTAAGATTATAAATATAACTTTTTATAACTCTGTTATTACATACTGTGAATGGGGATAGGGGGCCAATCTTGTGGCCGTAGCGCCGAATGGCCTCTCTGATGTGGCAGGGCTGGATGGCATCGCTTTGAGCCTCTATACCACAGGCTGCAGTGCTCTGCAACAGAAAAACACATAAATTGTTACTAAATCAAAAACACACAAGAGACCTGCAATGCATAAAATATGAAAATAAACCTTTATTAAAGGGACTGATTTTTTTCCTGAGGATGCACATCATTGTTGCCACACACTACATCTTAAAGAAGCTATTAACAAATCAAAGAGGACTTTTACATGACCTCTATTTAATAGACACAAAGAACAATACATTTGTCCTCTTAAATCTTTCCAGTGCTGCTGTATATAGCAATGGAAAAGAGCAGCAAATGCTCAAATTCAAATGAAAGAGACCTATAAGCCATGCTGCAATAACCACAGAAAACTGTTTCTGAAACATTTCAAGCTTTCATTGTAATATAAAGGGGTGGCAAAACAATTGTGACAGTATTTCAAAGCAGACACCCAGATCACAGTCGTCTGATGTGAAATTTAAATTTGAAACCTGTAACACAATTATAAAGTTACAAAGATAAAGAAATATTTTAACAGATTCAAACAGGAAAAATTTCAGATTTTAAATAGATTTTTGAACTAAGGGCCCAGTGCAGGAAATAGCCGATTCCAGGCCTGCTGCTCCATGGATGCTACAAGGGTCTTCCGGGCTATGCAGGAAGAGAATCTGTTCTTTATTTTTTATTAGGCACACTGTAACGTTGCTGTAGGGCTCATCTGGCTACCCAAGACTGCTGCTTGCCAAAATTCAGAGATTGCATCCGGTTGATTGCTCTGTGATAATAAAATCATGGGAATGCCACTGGTGAATCCAGTAAGCATGACAAACATACAATGCACACTATGTACACAAACATACTATGAACCTATACTATGGGACAACATTTTCAGACTTGGATGTGTAAACTAAGTATCTAAATAAAGCGCTGGATTTTCAGAACTGCTGACCACCAAAAGATCCCAGTTGGTATCAATGAGTGTACACCACATGCTCCATAATGTGTTGGTGGGTCCTTTCTCAATTACATTCATAAAGGGAATGTGAAACCAATGCTTTGTGTTGGTCTGGGCCCTGATGTAATATGAATAGCATTCTGGACTAAACAGCTGGTCTATCTCAACACCTTAGCTATGCCTAATAGATGCCTGTCAAAACTGGATATGTTGCAAAGCTACTGGGAACATTTCAGTAAAATTGTACAGTGGCTTATAAATATTACATTTTTAAAAAATGACTGATGTTTATGAGTTTATATTAAATTCACAAAATCAACAGAATTCAAAATTGTACCTAAAATTGCATCTTCAGCTAATATTCCGTGCCTAAGAACTGCAGTGCAAATCACTCATATGAACACCACCAACATCCCAATATTAAAAGGAAAGGGGAAAAGCAACATTGAGAGTGCCTAAGAAAAATATTTTTACGGTTCATCAAGGAGTTCCTTAAAGGTATAATACAAAGCAAATGCTGATAGTTAATTTATTAGTGAGAGAAAGCTGATTCTAGAAGAAGCATATACACACCCTGTTTATTGTTTGATAATTTCAGTGTGAAAATTAACAGTAAAATGTGGATGTTTGGTGGCAAAAAATCATGAACATGAAAGAACCACTAGCGAGTCAATTCATACATGTTGACCTTGCTCTGGGTAGGTTGAGGTATAGTACCATATTTTCCCAAGATTTCCCAAAACATCTGAAGAGTTCATCCAAAAGATCAATAACCTATTCATTTACTCAATTTTTCCCCCACTTTAGTTTTGATATGTACATCCTTCCCACTTAGAGCACTTGAGATTGCAGAGAAAACTAGGAATGGTAATACTGACATTGGGTATCTTGAATGTGAGATAAAAGATATCCACTTTTCATTCAAAGTATCCAAATATCTAAGCTCAATTTATTGAGATAAAATAAGGATACTGAAGTGCATGCAAACCTTTTCAGCAATTTTGATCTTTAAAGTATGTGCCATATTTTACAATTGAGTATTAAGATTCAAAACCAAGAGAAAGATTAAGACTGTCAGCAGATATTTTGAGTGCCTGTCTACTACAGCTTCATCCCCACCAACCTTTTTTCTTTTTCTTTGTTTGACTTTGGTGGAATCTTGTCCAATGCCTCCATTCCCTAGGGCTCCAGACTGGGTTTTCCCAAGATGTTGTGGTCCTGTTGACGTTGGAGCAGTGGGCGTAGGAGGTGGTGTGTTTTCAGGGGAGTCAAGACTGCTCTTCATACTTGTGGCTTGGCCCAAAAGATGTGGCTACCAAAACGAAAAGTCAAGCAGTCATTGTAAAATGAGACTTTTAAAAACTGTTCTATTGTTTTCTGGACTTACTGTTACAGGAAGTAATAAATCATTCGGTTTGCACATTCTGGAAGTCACTTTCATTGCTGATCCAGGTAACTACAGCAACCGTTATTGCTGATACGCATGTATATGAATATTAATTTCCAATGATGGAATAAAGATCCATATACAAGAAAAAGTTCAGAGCTGGTAGTGGGAATTTCTATATAAGCAGAAAGAATTTTCATTTTTAAATGTAAAGCTGCCATCAATAATTTTCAATAGTCTTTAATACATACATTTTAGAAGTTTTTTTTTGAATAGTTATAAACATATAGTTATTTCCCCCGTCCCAGCATCAGCACATCAACAGTTGTCAGACATAAATATGTACAAGGAATTCAATAAATCCAAAACAAGCATGTACTAATAAAATAAGTACCTCTTACCTATGATATTTATTTCTATTCTTATGCAAAGATAGATATACTGACAATATTAAATAAAAACAAGTATTTACCTCAGCAGAATTGTGATACTGTATGAAAGTAGCAGATATTGCATGACTGAATGGATCACCTGCTTTGGGAGCCATATCCTGTTTGACCAAAAGAGCCAAGTCCACCAACTAAAAGAGGAACAAAATCAACAATTAAAGACAAGGTTCACTGAGATGGAATTAACTGGTTATGAACTATATCTCAAAAGTGAAGGAAGACACTATGTGTGTTGACACAGATGATGCTAAGTCTAATGCTAACTAGAGAAATTCAGCCTTGAAATAAGATGCAATTTTCTAGCAGTAACAGTAATTAAATGCTAGAACAGTTTACCACAAGAGGAAGGATTCATTGGAGAATTTAAGGTGAAATTAGATAGCTTTCTAAAAGATAAGCTTTAATCAGCTTCTAGGAGAAATTCTGAAGTCTGTGTGCATGAGGGGTCAGTCTCTTTTGGCCTTGGGAGTTTGTGCACGTACGAATCCCTCTATTAATTTCCTTCCTTCATGGGCTATGGAGAGAACAGGAAATTCTGCATTGCTCCACATATGCTCACCCAACTCTGCTTGCAACTCAGTTTGCAGCAGTGAGGAAGGATTTCTTCCCCCTGAAGTAAAATTGATCAGATGTATTCTATGGTTTTCCCCCCTCCACCTTCCTCTGAAGCATCAGGGACTGGCCACAGCTGGAGAACAGACACCAGATGCGGTGGACCAGTGCTCTGAGGTGGCAGAGAGAATCCTCTCTCTCAGATGCCTGGCTGGTGCATCTTGCTCACGTGCTCAGGGACAGACTGATCACTAGACCTGGAGTTAGGAAGGAATTTTACTTTAGGTCAGATTGACCTTGGCTTTTTTCATCTTCTTCTGCAGTATGAATCATGGATCACCCGCTAGGATCATTACACATATCTCACCAATTCATCAATACCATATCTCATCAACATCATATCTCATCAATTCCTGCCATTGCAGGGGTCCTGGGCGTTGGTGGCAACTCCATCTCTCCTGTTTTCTGCATGTAACAGACAGCTTAGCCTTCTGAAAAATGAAATGCTTTGGTCTATGCCAAGTTATTGGGCTGAATATAGGGGTAACTGGATGAAATGTAATGGTCTGTGTTGCATAGGATGCCAGACTAGATGATCTAATGGCCCCTTTTGGGCCCCTTCTCTATGAAACTATAAATGGCTCTTTAATAGAGTTTCAATTGCAGTTACTTTAACTTAAAGAACTGGAGGTTACTTATCTGTAACAGGAAGTTCTTCAAGATATGTGGTCCCTTTCTGTACTCCGCAAATAGATATGCATGCATGACCCATGCACCTGAGTCCAAAGATTCTTAACAAGTCATGTCCATTGGCCTGCACATGCGCAGTTGCTCTCCAGACCAAGGGCATAAAAGGCAGTGTTGGCCAAAGCCTCTCTTACCATAAATCCAAATGATCCAAAGCAGAGGGGACAGAGAAGGGGTAGTAGAATACAGACAGGGTTCGCACATCTCAAAGAATCTCCAGTTACAAGTAAATAAAGGGCGGTGCCAGGATGCCAATAGTAATGATGCTTGAAGAACTGAGCTAATGCCTGATATTTTGTGAATGTGTGACTGGAACTATAGGTAGCTGTCATGGAATGTGCCTGTATCCCATTTGGAGGAGGGATAAGAGGTCACTGGTAGTATGTGATGATGCAACCAAAAAACCATTTAGAGATTCTCTGAGGAGATATTTCTTGTTCTTGTGACCTTTTTGCTATAGTGAATGATAGATAGTCTTGGTGATTTTCTGATTGGTTTGGCAGGTAGAATTCCACAGCACATCTGACATCCAGGGAATGAAGTCTTTTCTCTTCAAAGGAAGCATTTGGTTTTGTGAAGCAAACAAAAAAGTGGATAAGTTGGTTGACATGGAATCCAGAAGTTACTTCAGGGAGTAATTTAGGATGAAGGTGAAGGGAGACTTTCTCATCATGGAAAAGGGCATATGGTGGATCAGCTATGAGTGCTCACATCTTGCGTGTCCTTTTGGATGAAGTAACAGCAACTAAAATGTGACCTTTGTGGAAAGGTGGGATATAAAGCATTCAATAAAAGGTTCAAATGATGTTCTGGTTAGTACTGACAGGATGAAATTGAGATCCCATTGAGCTATACAGACAGCTACCCCAGTTTGTTCCTAGGTGGTTCCTATAGCTCTGAGTCCAGGAACTACAATTCCAGGATGCACCAGGGGAGAGAGGGAGGAGGAGGAGAGCAACGAGAAAGAGGAGAGGGAAAGAAAGAATGTGAGATCATTGAAAGACTGAAGGGAATAAATCTTATCTTTGCTGTTATTAAGCTTCCCAAATCTTCCTCAAAGGGTACAGATATAAATGTCCTGTTCTTGAGTGAGTAAAAATGGAACATCCTTCTACTGGAGGAAGGAATACACTGATCGCTGTGAGATGGACTAAGGAAAAGACTTAAGTTCTTCAATGACAAGAGATAACCTAAAATGACTGGAATATCTGCAGAGTCTGAGTAAGACGGATTGCACTGTGCCCAGATAGAGAAACATGTCCATATAGCTAGGGAGCAGTTCCTAATTGAATCTTTACTACTTTGAGTAAGAATGGCTTGGATGGCTTCTGAACATGAGCATTCTAGTTCTGATGCTCACCCACAAACCAGTCTGTGAGATGAAGTGAGTCTGGATTGGGGTGTCTGATTTTGCTGTTTTCTTTAGTTAAAGGATCTGGGAAGGGATGGCTCCTGATAGGAGGTCAGGTTGACATTCACAGAAGCTCGGGGAACCAGAATTCTCTGGACCAGTTGGGTTTTATAAAAATGAATCTGGTCCTGTTACAACAGATCTTTCTCAAGATCTGTACTAGTAAGAATGTGCAGAAAGGCACATCTGAGTTGGTCTGACCATGATAACAGAAGAGCATCACCTTGGAAGTCGTGGCCCATAGCTGCAATACAGGGGAAGTTTCTTCTTCGTTTAGGACATGAAGTGATCCCATTGGGGTGTTCCCTCTCCCCGGAGTGAATCTCTCACTCAGGACAGAGCTGTGTACTTCCCACTTGTGGTCTGCAAAGAAGTGTATGCTGAGGTTGTCCACCAGAGAATTCTGAACACCTGGTAGATATGTGGCTTGGATAATGATGAGGTTCCTGAAAATTCCAAAGCCTGACTGCTTCCAGAGAGAAGAGAAGGGGTCTTGCTCAATCCTGCTTGCTTATATAAAAGACCATGGAGATGTTGTTCGACATTATTTGTATATGGAGTGAATGCATGGGTGGGAGGAGGGCCCGGCAGGCCAGGCCAGGCGGACTGCTCTTGCTTCCAGCAGGGTGATGTGCAGTCTGGTGCAAGTAATCTGTATGATGTGGTCATTCAGGTGAGTGCCCACATCCTAGAAGGGATGCAACTTTTATGATGGTGGCACTGGGAGTGGGAGTGTGGAAGGGGACTCCCACTCGCACTTGTTCCAGGTTCAGACATTATGTGAGGGAGGCAATGACCTTGGTGGGAACAGTCACTCTGATGGTTACAGGTTCCTTGTCTGGTAATTAGATTGACCAGGGCCAGGCCTGTAGGCAACGCAAATGAAGTCTGCCGAATGGTGTCACATAACCACTTGAGGCCATGTGGCTTAGGCATCAGTGACCAAGAGAACCAGTGGATCCTTTTAGTTCCATGTTTTACCTGCCTACCAGGGAGCCTTAAGTGGTCCTGGGCCCTTAGGATCTATGTGTGAAGGCTCACCCAATCTCGATGGGGTCAGGGAGGGATCTCTTCTCTTAGGAACAGACCTGGATGGAGTTCTGTCCATGTATCAATGAGAGTGCCTCTTACTCTCATAGAAGCCCTGGTTGATGAATTCTTGGATTTAGTAACTCTAGGCTCTGCTCCCAAGCTCATGCTTGGAGAAGTGCTGCTTGTCAGTTGAGGCCATATACTGGGGGGGTCTCCCTGGCCTAGATCCAAGTGAGGTCTCATGACCATCTCCATAAAGTGTTTCCACCACCAAAACTCCAATCCCAAGCTCATGCTTGGAAGGGTGCTGCTTGTCAGTTGAGGCCAGTATATTGGAAGGTCTCCCTGGTCTAGATCCTAGTGAAGTCTCATGACCATCTTCATCATATGTTCATCAGGGAAGCGAGCTGCAGAGATACAATTTGTTCACAGAGAAGGATTGAGGGCAAGAGAAGCAGTTTTTGAACCTCATGACTCGGCTTAGAAGGTCTGCAGACTACAGAGAAGGACTCCTCAAAAAGAGGAAAAGACAGTGCTATGCTAACTATACTATATGAAACTCTAGCTGTGCTATTCAAAAAGCTATTTACAATAATTATTTACAGGATATAAGATAGAAGCTGAAGAAGTCTATGTACACGGAGGAGTCCAACTCAGGCGATCAGGTGGTAAAAAGGAACTGGAGAGGCATTGGCCCAGACTCCCTTTTCTGTGCTGGGTCTGGAGCACAAGGACAGCAGTCGTACATGTGTGGGACAACAGATACGGCTTTTCATGAACTTCTGGACATAGGTGCATGTGTACCCACATGTGGAATACCCATAGGGACCAGGACTTGAAGAACCACCTTTCTCATCACCTTTCATTAATTTACTGAGTAATTTATCTATCTAAAAGGCTTGGTGCTAAGGAACCCTTTGGCTTTCTGAACAGCCTACCTTTTATCCAGTTTTACAGTCAGGCAGACTGAATCCAAGTGAATTGCCAGAACTCACATAACAGAGTAGTTTCAGTGGCCTCCTCGCTGCAATCTTTTGCTGTAACTATTTGTCAAAAGTTCCACTTACGCCCCAGAGCAATGAGCATGGTACACGAGAAAAGCTCAGGTAACACACAGTCTGAAGTGTCTGCTGAGATTACTTGAAAGATGTTTAAGATTACTGGTTACATTTGTTCTGCTTCATCACAGTAGGTATAGTACATTCCCTTACCTGTGCCACAGTTTCAGATGCTAAATATGCCAAAAGCTCCATGGCAACTGCATTTGGTTTGATTTCCATGCTGCTACAGTCTAACCAATCACGAAACTTGGAAGCTTTCTTGGCTGTCAGTTCAAATGAAAGTAAACAAAAGTTAATATTAACAACAGATCTACATTCTTATTTGCTTTATTATATAGCTGACAGGGTAAAAGTCAAACAGAAAAAATTAAACTCGATGTGAAGGGCAAGGAAGAACCAGTGGAGGGATTCAAAGGGGGTAGAGTGAGACAGTGAGATTAATGGATAAAGAAGATAATTTCACATGCAGCATTTTGGATAGCCTATAAGGGAAGGCTAGGAGCATCATGAAGGAAATAGGGAGAAAAAGATGCAGTTATCAAGGCAGGACATTACTGTATGGACAAACATTTAACTGTGGGGACAGACAGGAAGGGCTGGATTTATAATATTATGGTGGAAGAAAAAACAGGATTATATCACCTCTGGGGTGAATGGTGATAAAGATAGGAGGAACCCAACATGACTCTGAGCCTGTGTGAGGAGGATAATGGTGTTATTAACAGCAATGAAGAAAGGGAGAAGTGATTTAGAAGGAAAACTAAGGAGCTCAGATTTAACTATGTTAGAATCTTAGATGATGACAAGCTATCCAGGATGATTTGCTGGGTTTGTCTGAAATGCGGTATTAGGCAGAGGGAAATAAAAAAGGTGCCGCTCTGTAGATCTGTAAATCACTAACACAGAAATAACAGTTTGATCTCACACTCTCTGCATGCCTCAGGAATAAGGTAGAGAAAAAAAAGGAGAGAGGGGCAAAGACAGAGAGCTGTGTGGGGCTTACACAAAGAGAGGAGAAGTTGGAAAGGCCAAGATGATATTGAAGGAGTGATAGGAAAATTAAGAGAAGAACCAGGAAAAGCCAAAGAGAGGATAAAATGTTGTTAAGGAGAGAGTGATCAGTGGTATCAACGACTAGAGAAAGATGAAGGAAACTTGGCCAGGAAGAAATCCTTAGGGCCTTTGGTGAGAACTGTGTGAAGAGGGCAGAAATCAACTAGAGGGAATCTAGGGTGGGAGAGTAATTTGATATAGTAGTTGGAAACAGCCTGTTCAATCAACTTGGAAGTAAAGAGGAGAAAAGAGATTGGGTGTTGTTGGAGGGACAAGAGTCATTTTTAGGACAGGGAAACAAGGATATACCGGTTGGTTGAGAAAAAGAAGCCACAGTAGGAGAAGAGTTTGAGGATGATGAAAAGAGAGGAGGCAGGATCAAAAGCATTGGCTTGAATATTTACACGTGCTGTTTTAGATTGTTTGGTACGTGGGGGAGTGAGCTTTTCTTTCAGCAGTCTTTGACATGCCATACAGATTTGTGGTGCTATATAAGTAAGTAATTATAACACTATTTGTAATGTTGGAGGACTCTTCAGGAGCTAATACATGGCTTTATCTTCCAGTAATATGGGTTTATGATTTAAAACACGCTGCAGTTTTTAAATTTAATTTCTACTACAATGAAAGGAAACACTGCAAAATAGCCTTTTGTCTTCATTTTTAATAAACGGACATGTGTCCTTTGGCTTCTTACCACATTATCTGGTTTACTTTATGCTAGGTAATGAAATTGTGAGTATGATTCTCCTCACTGATTTTACACCAGTAAAACTCCATTGATATCAACTAACAACTGGATTGATATTAAATGTGAGGGGGAAATGAGACCATGCTTATTCAAAAAGATAGCTAAATTATCCATTTAATTATTTTTAAATGATCATGATCTCCAGTTCAGCAACATTCAATGTTATTTTATGAACTGAAATTTTATATTTTGTGCTCAGTTCTGATGATAATTTTTAGATTTAAAAATGGCATTATCACAAACCTCTCATTGGCTAAGTCACCCCAATCTGAAGTAGCATTTACCTAATGACTCACAGATGTGTGATGCCAAATTACAACACAGCTTTCAAAACATACTGAATTAGGAAAAGAATAAATGCTTACAAAACATGTTTTCCTGTATTTGCTGACATTTACACAGAGGGCTATTTTGGATGTGTCATTTATTTGCACTTAATGATACATAAATGAATCACTCTTGTATCCAAATCAAATGCTTTGTTATAAAGAACAAGATAAGTGTCTCTCATTTAAAGACACCACTGTGTTCAATTTTGTATTGTAGAATCATGTGCTATTTTGTCATGCTTTTTACTGGCTCTTTCACCTCGCTTACTCTTTGACCTTTAACCTGAAGCCTTAGTCATCACTTAACTGCTTCTGTAATGATGTTTTGCTACACGATCAGACTCATTATTTTACAACCCATTATAGTTGTGGCCCATAAGCACTTCTAGTAAGCTAGTTTTCAGTGCTAGTAAAGCCCTAATTCTGTCATCATGTTATTCGTGTTGGAATGGCGTGTACTGATGAATTTGGCTAATGTTGAATCAATTCCACAGCACGAGGTTACAGCTTAAAATAGAAAAGACTCTTTTAGTAAATTCTTTGTATGTCTGTGGATACAGAAATAAAAAGGAAAACTTGCTACCATTAATTAATTTTAAGATGCTTTCAGAAGTAATTAGAACCCTTGAGGGTGTACTTCATTAATCAGTTGTGTATAACAATACTGAGGTAAGCTGCATACAAACATGGCTGTTTTAATACATAAACTGGTTAGAAGTTTTATCTATTTATGGCTTTTATACTAGCACACAGCACCAGAGTATTTGTATTGTACATATTCAAATACATATTGTAAATTGTAAATATTCAAATAAATAAAATAGTCTACCTGATCTCAATACGGTGTAATAAATAAGCATCACTTAGCAGTTATGGGGACAGAGACCCTAACACCCTCTTTCATGCACTAAATAAATGCATTTCCAAAAAAATATATGACTTTGGTTCTACAGTGTATATAAAATAAATGCACATCTAAATATCGTACAGGAGTTATGAGATTGTACTTACAAAAGCTTAACTGACGACTTTCACAAAATTCTGCATACTGGGCTGAGTCCATCATTCGTGTTTGTCTTTCTGCTCTCTGAAAAACAAAGTGTAGATTTAAATAATGAACCTTATTCAAACAAGAATCACGTACTGCAAAATAAATGCCATCCACAAACTCTTTCAGGCATAACTCTGAAGTTAACCCAAAAATCAAAGGTAGTTTTCACAGGATTAAGACGCACAAAACCAACACACAGTTGGGTTATTTTCTCATGGGTAATATTTGCCAATGGTAAGATTCAGAAATTTGATTCCAGAGTTTGCTTATACATGTTCTTTATGCAGCACAATAGTTAGGGCTCAAGCCTGCAGGTGCTTAGTACTCTGGCCTGATCCAAGAAAACATATACACGCTTAAATTTAAGTCAGTGAGTAGTCCCACTGTGTGCTTCAAGTTAAGCACATATTTGTGTTTTCCTGGTTCGAGGTCAAAGTGCTCAGCACCTTGCAGAACTGGCTACACTAAAGAGCTTACAGCAATGCATCTGCACTGATGCAGCTCCATCACTGTACGTTCTCTAATGTAGCTGCTTTAAGCCAATGGTAGAAAACTCTCCCATCGACTTAATTAATCCACCCCCATGAGTAGGCGGTAGCTATGTTGGTGGGAGAAGTTCTCCCACCGACACAGCGCTGTCTATACTGGAGCTTAGGTCAGTGTAACTTATGAAGCTCAGGGGAGTGGCTTATTCACATCCCTAAGCGACATAAATTGTACCGACATAAGTGGTAGCGTAGACATAGTCTGAGCCCTAAATCCTTTAAAAATGAGGCCCGGTCTACACTTACATTCTGGATTCGGTGGCAGTCGATGGGAGATACGCAAGTGACATAAATCACTTGCATATCTCCCGTCGACTTCGTTGCGTCTGCTCCATGCACCATCCACACTATGCTGCACCGAAGGGAACAGTGTTCCCTTCGATGCAGCGCTACATCACTTACCGGGGTGGTTTTCCTGCGTCGATTGCTGGATCGACTGAGCAGGTCTACACAGACCGCCCAGTCAATCCAGAGCAATTGATCTGACAGAGGTGAATTTGCTGCCATCAGTGTAGACCCAGCCTGATACTGTAGTGAATAGAAGACTGCACTGCTGTGGGGATGCACCAGGTCAGCAGGAGTGCAATGGAAGAGAGAGTTACTCACCTTGTGCATTAACTGAGGTTCTTCGGGACGTGTCCTCCTGTGGATGCTCCACTTTAGCTGTCGGTGCATCCTCGTGTCATTGATTGGAAATTTTTGCTAGCAGTGCTCATCTGGGTCACGCATGCACCATGACTGTCTCGTGGCGCTGTTGGTGCTCTTTTAGGCGTGTGCATGCACACGACCCAACCTCTTCTGTTCCTTCTCTACTGTAAAGTCCATGGATTTGATTCCAAAGTAGAGGGAAGGAGGGTGGGTAGTGGAGCACCCACAGGGACACACATTCTGAAGAACCTCAGTTACTGCACAACATGATTAACCCTCTCTTCTTCGAGTAGTGTCTCTGTGGGTGCTCCACTTTAGGTGACTCTCAAGCAGTACTGTTAGATGGTTGGAGGGACTTGGGAGTTGATAGGCTGTAAGGAGGAAAGTACTAAGAGACCAACCACTGCATCTGCCCATGATGCTTGGGCAATAGCATAATGTTTGATAAAAGTATGCGTCAAGGTCCAGGTAGCTGCCTTGCAGATTTCTGTAATCGGTACATTCTTTAGAAAGGCTATGGATGTAGATGTTGCTCTTGTGGAATGTGTTCTGATCTTCTGCAGTGGTGGAATGCCTGACTGTTTGTAACATGCATGGATGCAGCCTGAAATCCACTTTGAGAGCCTCTGTGTGGATATGGCCATTCCTTTGCATCTATCTGCAGTGGATACAAACAGTATAGGAGATGATCTAAATGATTTAATTCTATCAAGGTAAAAAGCTAAAGCACATCTCACATCCAGAGTATGGAGGAGTGCATCCTGTGTGGTTTTGGACAAAAGGTAAGTAAAGGATATGTTATTCAAGTGAAAGGATGCTGTGACCTTGGGGGATAAATTTGGGTTGGGGTTTCAAAGTCAATTTATCCTTATGAAGTATTGTGTAGGGTGAATATGCCATAAGAGTGCCGAGTTCATCAACAGATCTTGCTGATGTTATAGCAAGCAGGAATGATACTTTCATAGACGTGTGCTAAGAAGCAAGTCACTTGTGGCTCAAATGGTGGTTTGGTGATGGTTTTTACAATAAGATTCCGGTCCCATGGTGGTGTAGGGGAATGAATCTCCAGATATAAGTTTTGTATACCAGTCATAAAACATTTCATGATTGGGTGTGTAAAAATGGTATTGTCATCTATGTGGTTGTGGAAGGTTGCAAAAGAAGCTAAGTGCACTTTTACAGCCCTGATTCCTGTAGGTTAGGAAGGTATTCGAGTATGGCTGGGATTGGTGTAGATGTTGGCGAGATATGCTTCTGTTGGCACCAGGAAGTAAATCTGTGCCGTTTTTGTAGGTAAGCCTTCCTCATGGAAGGTTTTCTGCTGTTTAGTAGTACCTGTGTTACTGGTTCTGAACATTGTAGTTTCGCCTGTTGGTACCAATTAGGATTCAGGCTGTTAGGTGTAATTTGCTCGGATCTGGGTGAACAATGTGTCCCTTGTATTGGGATAGGAGATCCTCTATGAGTGAGATGGGAATTGGTGTTCGGGCTGACATCTGCATCAGGTAAATGAACCAGGGTTGTCTGGGCCATGCTGGGACTATCATTATCACAGTCGCTTTGTCCTGCTGTACTTTGAGTAAGGTTTTGGGGGGATTGGTGGGAATGCATAGTGGAGATTCAAGCTCCAAGTGTGGAGAAATGTGCCCTGTTTTGACCCCTTGCCTGTACCTGTTCTTGAGCAAAAGTGGAGACATTTGTGATTGTAGGTTGTGGCAAAGAGATCTGAAGTGGGATAACCCCATTGTTGGAAAATGTTTTCCCAAAGACCATAGTGTACTTCCCATTCATGGTCATTGGTGAATGTCCTGCTGAGGAAGTCTGCCGTTGTGTTTTGGATCCCAGGTAAGTATGCCTCTGAGATGTTGATATTGTGGCTTATACACTAGTTCCATAATTTTATGACTTCCGTGTAAAGGGAGTTGGATTTCGCTCCCCTCGGCAGTTGATGTAAAACATGCACACAATGTTGTTTGTCATGATCTTTACATGTTTGTTCACTATGAGAGATTGAAAGTAAAAACAGGCATTGCAGACTGCATGTAGCTCTACTAGGTTCATGTACAGCATCGTTTCATGTACTGACCATTTCCCTTAGGTCGTATGTTCCTGTAGGTGAGCTCCCCAACCTATGCATTGGTGGTCATCATGATCGAGAGTGTTTCTTACATGAATGAGGTATCCGCCATTACATTTTGGGGCTGTGTCCCCAATTCAATGAATGTATCAGCATTGAGACTATTTTGTGTAGTGAGTGTCTGTGGGATCTTGGCACTGGTGTTGCTGGACCCGTAATCAGTGTTGCTGCCGGGATCAGGTCAGTGCTGGCTGTTGGGTTTCGAGGCAGTCGTCGGTGCTGACGGCACTGCTGGTGCCGACAGTGCTGGAGTTTGAGGCTCAGCTGTAGTTGGTGCTGTGGTCATGATCGGTGCCAAGAGTGGTACCAGTGCTGGTGTATTGACGGCTTTTGTCATTTTACGGACCCTTAACTTTGACGGTGCCATACTCAAATAGGGGTGTCCCGGTTTTTCCTTTTGCTCCGTGCCGGAGCTAGAAGGCTGTTTAGATCCTGTGATGGACAATGTACCTGAGGGACTTGTAGCCTCTTTGGTACAAATTCATTTAGTTCTTGAGGTGGATGATATCTTTTTTTTGACTGATATCAAGAGGAGTCAACTTGATTTGATTCCACTGTCTAATGACAGTATTGCCAGGCATATTTCACAGTATGGCAAATGATTTGACTGAACAAGTGATCGCCAAATCATGCAAAGTCCTGGATTTTTTTCCCATTCAATTTGATTAAAGGACGGATGTGTCGGGTGCGTGTCAGATAATGACTTACATAATATTTGAGAATGCCAAAAAAAGCTCCAAGAGGAATTTTTGTTCTGCCGGTCATTTTGAATTTTAATCCTACCCTCCAAAGCACTTGCAGCCTCTCCCAGCTTGGTATTGTCTGCAAACTTTATAAGTGTACCCTTTATGCCATTATCTAAATCATTTATGAAGATTTTGAACTGAACTTGACCCAGGACCAATCCCTGTGGGGCCCATTCAATATGGCCTTCCAGCTTGACTGCGAACCACTGATAACTACTCTTTAGGAATTGGTTTTCCAACCAGTTATGCATGCACCTTATGCTCCACGTTGACTATATTTCCCTAGTTTGTTTATGAGAAGGTCATGCAAGACAGTATCAAAAGCCTTACTAAAATCCAGCTATACCATATATACTGCTGATTGGTTTGTAATTTTAACCTGTTAGCTCTGGATATATATGCTGAGTGTAAATTTATGGATTTTGGTGCAATCAGCCACTCCTATTCCAAGATTGTACCATCGGTGCCAAAATTTTGCCTTTATTAGCTTGAATGGTTTTCCTTTATTCATTAAATTAGTGTTTGGAAGGAGGTGGCACTCCCGTCTCTAAGATAAAGGTAACACACTTTTCTTATTTGAGAAGTTGAGTGAACTACTATCTGCTACTGAAAAGGACAATCATTTTAGTATCATCTATCCAACTCTTCCTGCCTCCAGCCTGCACTCAGGTGACTAGCCTGCTCCATATATTGGAATTAGGAGTCACTCTATTATTCATCATTACTCATTACACAGGCAAGCCCTAATTGCAAAAAAAAAAAGCCACCTGTTCTGAAACAAGTTTTAAGTGAAGCTGTTTGCACAGTCAACTTCATCAAGAGTAGCTCAATAAGTGTACATCTGTGTGGAGTTGTGTGTGATGAGATGGGAGCTGAGCACCATCCATTATTTCACCACACAGAAGTTTGGCAGTTGTCTCAGGGAAAGGTTCTCAATCATTTGTTTGGGCTCACAGAGGAAGTGAGAATTTTTCTTTCAGATGAAGATTCCCGACTGGCCAAAAAGTTTGCAGATCCCAAGTGGCTTGCTTTCCTAGCTTACCTGGGAGACATTTTTGAATACCTAAATGTGTTAAATATCTCACTTCAAAGGCAAGATGCTTCCATCTTTTCTCTCACTGACAAAATCAAAAGTTGGCTCAAGCTGGTATACTTGTGTGGACAGTGGCAGTTTCTAAGCCTTTTTCTTTTTTACTGGATGATTTTTTGGATCAAAATGCCTTGCCAAATATGACTTGCAACCCCCAGCAGTTTTGGGAGTACTTCCCTGAAAAGGATCAGAAAACAGAGGTTGGATTAGAATACCCTTTAATGCAGAAGTGACTGCAAGTGCTGTTATGTCACTTACAGTGAAAGAAACATGAATGGACCTTTCCTGTGATGAGACATTGATGTTGAGATTTTCTGAACACCTCTTGTTAACTTCTGGATTTCTGTGCAAGAAGAATATCTAGAGCAGTCATCTGCAGCATTGAAAGTGCTCATGCTGTTTTCATCTACCTAACTGTGTGAAGCTGAGTTCAGCACTGACTTAACTCAAAAACAGGGTGCGTCTCGCTGTTGAAGATGACATCCATCATGATGACCTCAGCCACACAGAGCCCTGCTTCAAGGATTTGTGTCCATCAATACAAGCTCACCCTTCCCATTATGTACACTTATTTATTTTTTTTACTGCTGGATATAAAGATTGTTTTTCAATTGTATTGTGAATTTAAATATTTAGCAACTACTTTTTGTAGATACAACCTTGTAATGCATTTTCTATTTAAAATGTTAACCATTCTAGAGAGAGACAGAGCACTAGGGTCATGTAGTAATTTTGTTGTCAGAAGGGGGTCACAGTGCAATGAAGTTTGAGAACCACTGGGTTAGACAAACACCTATCAGGAATGTCTAGTTATTATATAATCCTGCCTTGAGTGCTGGGGTCTGGACTAGGTGACCAATTGAGGCCCCTTCCTGTCCTACAGTTCTATGATTCTACAAAATAGCAAAGAAAAAGGCAAAAACAGATGTTTTACAGGCAAAATAACTTCTTCAGGCAGAGTCCATGGTTGATTCATCATCTGGTGAAATTTACATTGTAGGTTTGCTTAATCTAATTTGATGAGCAATAAAATGGTCATTTCTACTACGGTGAGAAAAGCATTCTCTTGGCTTACTACCACCACTTGGCCTGAGAAGTTGAGCTCAAATCACTGAAGAAAAACATTCTCTGAAATACATTAATTCCTTCCCATTCTCTCTCTTCTTTCAAGGTACTCTCCTTACCAAGTTGATTGGAGAGATTATGTATCATTTTCCTACCTGTACATCGTAAGACCTTCTCATTATAGAACATGTTCAACATCAGACATTAATTTTAATATTTCAGCCACCTAAATGTTTTGAAAAATATCCAGCTGTTCTCCCCCTCTCAGCTCTTCAGTCGCTTTGACTTGTAGGGAAGCTTTAGTGTTAACGTCTAAAGCCTCATATTTATTCTCTTTTGTGACCCCTACCTGCCACTGGATGCTGTTATGCCTTGTTTTGCCACAATAAGCTGTCCTCTATCAGACATCTTCTTCCTATGTAATCTTTTAACTGTTTGTTGGATAAACAGAATAGATTGAGCTTCTTTAGTTTCACACTGTAAGGCAGGTTTTCCAGCCCTCAGTTCATAGATATTAGGTGCTACAGAAGGGAATCAATCTTCTTGAACTATTAGTATAAATAGCAGCTTGTGTATCAGAAGTACTCCAAAGAACTGCATGTACGATATTTAGGGAGAGATTTTCAAAAGGACCTAAGATGTTCCAGTGGTACTCATGCTCCCAATTAGGATCTGTGCTCCTAAGTCCCTTAGACAATTTTGAAAATCTCCTTCTGTGTGAAAATAAACAGTAGTTTCTGCTGAGAATTTTACATTAATACATCACTTAGTATGAACTAACAGTAATTCTCCATTAACTTCTCTATACCTAATAGTTCACATGTTTTCAGGCTTTATTTACTTTTATTTAGTCTATTGACGGCCAAATCACGTACCAAGATCAAGCACCCATTCAACACAGGACAGTTATAGGGAATCTTGCACATGTAATAAATGGACAGCCCTTGCAATGTAGTCCAGAGCAAGGATGGTAACAAAGAACTGTTATTCAGGCACCAAGAGGTAAACTAGAATCTTCATATGAATAACCACTGGCAGCATCCTTGTGCACATAGGGGAAACAACTAGACAAGGAAAGACAGATTAATAGCAGAGGTTACAACTGGAGGGGAAGAAATTCCTGTGAGCCCCCACTGAGGACTCTCAGAAAAAAAAAGAAATCTAGGATAATCGCATCACCCTGGGGTATACAACAGTGACACTAATACACAATGGCATCTACCATCCCACAGTTCCTGTAACATACAGCAACATGATAACTGCAAGTTCTGTACCAATCTCACAAACTGAACCTCAGAGCAATTACATTAAATTGAATGGGACAGCAATGACCAATGGTAATCAAACAACAAATGGTTGATACTCTTTCAGATTGTATTTCCTTAGAAAGGTTAGGGACTAGGTTAAAAATGCAGTTCTCTGAAGTGAATCCAATGGGCATGACACAAGTCCCAGAAAAGTGCTACTATTGGAGGGAATGGAAGTTTCCTTATACATTGAAATGTTTATACTGAAAACATACAAAAGAAGAGACAAGTTTTAATTTTGTTTTGTTTTCTTTTAACTTTCCAGAGATAAGTTGCATGAAAGTTTCTTATACTTCTATAAGAAGTCTGCATAACAGAAGGACCTTCTGCTATTATTGATAGTCCAATTAAAACCACCCTAAATTCACATGCCATATATTATTTAATGTACAATATTCTTCTCTCATATAAAAGTTAATGTTACATCACGTCACTGGAGTGATAAGCAAACTAGGCCTATATCTTTTGTAACAGATCTTATTTCACATTAGTGCAAATCTGAGCGGTTATTCCAGTCCAAATCTCACAGGATATAAGTAGCGATTCCACCTTTCATACCACTCTTCTAAACATCTATAAATAAGTGAGCTGCAAAATACTTTTCTTTTAAAATAATCTATTATCAGTGCTCCACTGTCGATCCATGCAGCACCTTCATGTTTACCTAAATATGTTCTATTTGCTAAGCCTAACCAGAATCACTAACATGAGAAGATAAAAATAGTGAGAGAGAAAAAAAGAACCAGTGTGAGCTGTTCAGTTCCACAAGATCTGGATCTTATCTTAGGGTAGAACATTTGAACAAAACAAAATTTGAGATAGCAGAAATTGTAGAAAGACTGCTAAGTGTTATTTTTCATAAGCAATGTTTATATGTACCAGTGCATACACATACTTGCTTTTTCCTCCCACCTTTTTTTTTGTGTGGCTACAGTCCTTGTGACACATAACAATCTATGCATTGGTTCAGGAATTTTCTAACTAAGAAATACAGTGCACCAAAGGGAAAATCTCTCTCACTCTCTTCCAAGGGACAGGTAAGCAAGTAACTCCAACAAAACTTCTTGCTCCAGTATAAAAATACATCTGCTGGGGGATTTAACTGAAGTGTGAAAGGTCTGAACCACAAGTGATACGATAGCAACAATTGCAGGTTGATGCATTTTGTTTCATCTCTGAACCCAGTACAATAAATGACAAAAGTGACACTTTCCTAACGGTTAACCTGAAGAAAAGAAACTTCTTAATTTAGTGCCAGTCTCCTTGGCAGTGCTGGTAGTCATTCTAAGCAGTTAAGAAGCTGAATTATGCGGCATACAGTACAGTTAAAACGCTCTGCATGCTTTCCTTGGAACATGTTGAAGGATGCAGCAGAAAGGAGCTGGCTCTGCAAATGTATGCTTAGTCTTCCAAAAATGTGTTGCATTATATCTTTCTTTCAGCATGAAGAACTAAAAAGATTGGGGAGAGGTAAAACATTACTTGTTGTCACCTACCACCTAGGATGAAAAATAATCTTATTTTGATTTCTTTTTAAAGCTTTCACAGTTGACATATGAAGCTTTTTGTGTGTGAAGGCAAAAGGCCAAATGTTAACTTACTTATCAACTATTTAGTGTTTGGAAGAAATGTGCCGAGTAGCTTCTATAGTGGAACATCTGAAAAACGTATGCACTGTGGCTGGATCCCCAATGTTTGGCAACTATGCTAGTGGATTAAGTTGTTGGCCTTCACAGGCTACTTGCATATTCATATTGTGCCATGATTTCCTATTCTAAAGATCTCTTCACTGTGTAGCTATCATAGTTTCAAAGGAGCTAGGAGTCTACTAAAGCGGGGGAAAAAAGCATTGCCTTGTAATCAGGGGTATTGATATGAAGTAAAAGGAGAAAGTGAACATTTATTTTAAAAGGACAAAATGTGCCATAGCCTCAGACACTGGTGTCTGGAAATGCGTACCATTTGACAATAACGTTCTATATGCCTAAGAGAGTGGTTTTCCTTTAGGGTACTAGAACAGTGAAGTTACATCTCCTGTACTTGTCAGTGCTTGAATAACAGATCTGAATAGCTCAGCTTTGAATGCCAAAAAAAAAAAAAAAGGTACTGTAAGGTAGCTCAGTAGTGTAGAGTTAGCAGAAAGATGCTGAAAATACATTTTAAATCCTAAATGTCTTGAAACTGTTATCTGCGGATTTTCATTATTTAAATTTTAAAGAAAAATGGACTTGCTCTTCTTAAAACCACTTTTAATTTAAGTGATAAGCAAACGAAAAAGGGGTATTAAGGAGTAAGCCTTCTCAAAGATTAAACACTCTCTGGCTTTCATATGGAAAATAACAATGTCACTTAGAGATAGATTGATGGATGTTGTGATAAAATGTACTCCAGATTTGGCCATAAAGTTCAAATATACAGGCAATTCTTTGTTATCATCCTTACCCTTGCCTTGCAGAACACACTGTACATTCTGTGGTATTCATTAGTCTGAGTGAGTCCATACAACCAGCTTTAGACTTTTGATGTCATGCAGTTTTGGTGTGAGCTTCTTGTATGGTTAGCTTACATATGTGCTTTGCTCTAATATCTTCACTTATTAGAATAACATATAGCCTGACTCACTTTAATTAAAATAGGGATTATCTCCGTATACCGGAATTTGTACTGTCACAATCTAATCAAACCCTGCTTTTCAGTTTATAAACATGAATTGTCAACAAAATAAAACTGATTTACAGAATTTAAATGGTTAAGGGCTGATTTTCAGAGGATTTGAGTGCCTACAGTTCCAGATGAAATGATTGGGAACTATGGGTGCTCATTAAAGGAAAATCACACCCTTAAAATGCATACATTATTGTGAAAGATCAGAGTTCTTCACATTACAGAGTATAAGATTTTATATCAAGAAAGAGATTATTATGTAGAATACTATGACAACTAAGTGGGTGGACTCTTAGCAACATCAAGAAGATAGATTGGAAAGGGTACGTTTTTGTCTTATTGCGACTTGTAGAATTGGTTGTGTAGTCTGAATGTTTGGAGTATGTGAAGTTCCTTAAGAAAGACGCTGCTATCTATGTAAATGCCATGATGTTTATGTCTCTAACCTTTATCTGATATGAGTCATGGTTGAGTGTTGAATCTGTAACTCTTTGTGAGTTACCACATGATAATTCAAGTACTGTATCTGCATTTTCTTTATAGAGAGAGACTTCTGTATCAGACAGAGTAAAAAAATTAGGGCTGTTCATCTTAGGCAAAGAGGGGGGATTAAGGTGGGATATGACAGAGGTCTATAAAACCATGAACCATGTGGAAAAAGTGAATGGAGAAGTGTTACGTACCATTTCCCACAATATAAAACCCAGAGGTCACCCAATGAAATTAATAGGCAGCAGGTTTAATACAAACATGAGGAAGTAATTTTTCACACAATTCACAATTAGCCTGTGGAACTCACTGCAATGGGATGTTGTGATGGTCAAAAGTATAACTGGGTTAAAAAAAGAACTAGGTATGTTCATGGAGAATAGGTCCATCAATGGCTATTAGCTAAGGGATGTAACCTCATGCTCAGAGTGACCCTAAATCTCTGACTACCAGAAGCTGGGAAGAGAAGACGGGGTGGATCTCTCCAGAATTGCCCCATTCTGTGCACTCCTCCTGAAGCTCTGGTTCTGGCAACTGTCAGAAACAGGATACTGGGCTAGATGGACCACTGGTTTGACCCAGTGTGGGAGTTCTTATGTTCTAATATTTTATCTAAATGCTCTAGCATTACACAACTGTACGTATTTTGTAAATAAATGCAGAACATATGATACAAGAAACTAGCTGAAGGAAGGAGTAAGGGGGCATAAGCCCCTTCATGAGCTATCCACCTCTCTAGACTGGGGAAGAATAGCAGTTGCTACAGGGCCACTACTTTCTCCTACACACAGTGGACAGGGAGTGGAGGAGCACTGCTTGTCCCCTCTTTTTCCGCACTCCAGTACACCAATCAGTGCAGCTAAGTTAATACGGAAATAATCTGTACCAGGTATAGGATAGCTAACTTCCTTTTTAGGACAAAAAGGAAGCTGGGAACCGAGGGTGACTCTCTGAGAAACAATTTAATTCCTGCTCTGTTACGGTGACAGCACAACTATGTGCTGTCCCATAGTCAGGACTTGAGGTAAAACTCCATGACCTAGCTCAAGATGCTTAAAACTATAGCTCTGCAAATGGCAGATTTTTGGTTCACTAGCAATTGTGGAAAAAAAGTTAAAAAATTATTTTGGGTTGAACAGAAAATGAAATGTTTTGAAATTTTTGGGAAATTGAAAAGTAAAAAAGCAATTACCAGGTGAAAAAAAGGTTTTATTTTAAGTATTTTAAAAACATTTTCAAAAATAAAATTAAAGAAAATTTATAAACAAAATGTCATTTTGAATTGAAAAATCAAAACATTTCATATTGAAAACACTGAAACAAAATATTTTGATTTTTTAGAATTTTCTTTTTTAGTTTAATCTAGTTTCATTTTTTTCTCCTACCAAAAACAATCCGGCAATATGAACATGAATTTCTGAAATGTTTCTGTATCACTGATTCTGCATTTTTTACCAAAAAATAGTTTCAGTAGAAAATTTTCATTCAGCTTTAATTTTTACAATGTTTATAGGGGGAGGAGTATTGCCAGGCAAAGTTCAGTTAATGTAAAACGTTTTGAGGGAATTTTAAAGTAATAAAGAAAATTACAGTGCAGAAACAATCCTGTAAATAACAAAAAATATTTCCTATGCAAGTATAATCTCAATGTTTAAAGAACATACAGCACTGCTCTTATGTTACATGCTCATTGTTCCTTCTGTACTGAGTTTTCCTTGTACACACACATAATTTCTAAAGATTGTATTTATTTGAATATAGGTCCATATCAGATTCAAATTTCCTTGTCTAAATTTATTACTGCCAGTGTGAAACACAGAGCTGGAACCTGTAAATGAAACATTTCCTGTTCATGGGATACCTTTGATTTTCCTAGGAAAATATTTTTCTCTGTTCCTAAATACAACTCAATGTGTGTTGTAAATCACGTGTTAAATTTATGACTATTTTCTACCAGTGTTTTCCAAAAGCTGTTAAATAATATTGGATAAACCATACTACCAAACAACACAAAAATTATGTGGGGCTTATTACCAGACTAATAAATTAAGAAGACTGACCTTTCTGATTGAGGATGCTGTAACCTTTTTCTGTGGTTTTCAACTGGCTGTACATCAAAAACTCTATATACCAGGTTAATATGCAAGAGACCTTTATGTTTGCTGAGTAGCATTCTTCTTAAATCTTTTTCTAGCTTTACATCAGTTTCCAGATCAGATGAACATAAACAATTTTAAAATCTCACCAGTAAAAGTATGGCTACAGTTAAATCTTTGGGTCATTTAGGGTAAACTTCAAAGCACTGCCCAGGAGATGCACACAGCACACAAAAGCTCTTTTCTGTATAATGGGGTTTTCTATATTAGGGACTAAAACTGTCCCTTGTATTCTTGCTGTTTAACATTAACACATCAACTGCAGAGACAGACTCTGTAAGCCACTGAACAGAAAACATGATTAAACCTGGGGACATTTAACACACATTTCTTTTTGACTGCACTATGAAAGATGTAACTAAAATAAAATCATTTAAAGGCTGAAGTTTGTTAATAAGACCTGTCATATATTTCATTTTGCTCACAGGAACCTGAGTCTCTGCAAAATTATAATGTAAATTACAATGGGATGCCAATGGTTTCTTTTTGGAATCCTACAGCTTCCCTCGCTCCCTTGATGTTATTTTCTTCATTCTATCGTTTGCAGAAGTTTTGTTTTAGATCCCAGATTTGGGTTGAATCCCTTGCTCCCAGGAGAAATAATTTAGCACTCTAGAGAGTATGCTGACTTTGAAGAACTGCCTTAAACGAAAGAGTAATTCCAAAAAATAATGGCAAAATACGTGTGTTCACAGTCAAGGAATTCAAACCACACACCTCCATGCAAGTTGCCATGGTATTATAACAATCATTGTGCAATTTTAGAAGGTAGTTTTTAGAAGCTGAGGTTTAGGGATGTTTTTTCATCTAAATGAAGTGGGGTTAAAGGAACAACAGTAACTAATAGTGGTAAGTATGATCACATTTATTTGCTCACAATGAGCCACATTCAAACCAGTGAAATTAAGTGCAATTCCATAGATTTCATTAATCTGAAATCTGAATTGGGTTTTATGATTAAGGGTTAAATCCTGGTTTCACTAAAGTCAGTAGCAAAACTTCCATTAACTTCCGTGAAGACAGGATTTCATGCTATGTGTCTCACATATTTTATATTTGGTGCAAGAAGTAAGATTTATTTAAAGATATGTTTCACCATTGCAGAACCAAGCTAGCTTCAGAATAGCAATCCACATTCTATTCTGCCTCATGTATTATTAACACACGTCATCTATCTTCAGGATTTGTGTTTGATGTGTAGTGTAGGAAGAAAGCATCATGACTTTTGGATAGCCATCTGAATACACAGTCCTCAGAGACAGAAAAAAATCCTCTAAAAAACGTGAGAGTCACTAGAATATTGAACTCCAGGAGTGCCACAGAACATAACCACACTATTTCTAGTACCGACACCAATATCTTAGGAACAAATTCTGTTCTTAGATGCATGCACTTGGGAAGTGTAGTCACGAGGAGTTATGTGCACATGCACCTCAGTACAATTTAACTAAGACGAGCTGCCTGCTGTTTTTACTTTAACATCTGAGATAAGTCAAGCTGTTTCTCCATATAAAGGCACAGTGAAGAATTTGAAGACTTATTATCCATGAACAAATCTATATTCAAAATTAGCACAATAAAACAGTCAACAAATTCTGAAAGAATAGTTTTCTTTTCATAAGCACTATGTAAGAAAATATATTCAAAGAGACAAGTTGAATGAAAATAATAATTATATTATAGGATCACTTTAAATATCAATGGCAGTAATATATTGAAGCATATGAAAGCTTTGAAAGACTATATTACAGGAGAGATCTCTTGCTATTGGGTGACGTCGGAATTAAGATTATAAAATATTCTTGATTTAAAGTTGTCGTCTAAAGTGAATGTTCGTAATCATTTTAAAAGATGGAGTTTTTTTAATTAAGTTTGTGCTGAATTGTTTTCATGTGTTATAATAAGTATTATATTCATCAACAGAAATCTGCCACACAGGCATATCTAGTTAAAGTCTTAGTTAACAACGAAAAAAAAAAATGTCTCTCTAGCTATGCCAAGTTTCACTTACTAAGGAACAAAAACCAGAAAAACAAAGTGAAAGGTTACAAAGCAATTTTAGCTAGTCATTTTCCAGGAAGGATCCAAATTTAGTATCTTTTTAAATTGAAAAACAAGGTTATTTACCAGTAACTGATGTTCTTCGAGATGTGTTCCTCATGTCCTTTCCATTATAGGTGTATGCACGCCTCCATGCATGGTTACCCGGAACTTTTTTCCTCTTAGCAGATTCTGTAGGGCCAGCTCCAGCGCCCCCTGGAGCTCCACGCACATGCCATGGTGTATGAGATGCTGCCGGCCCTACGCCCCCTCAGTCCATTCTTTCTGCCCACTCCGGCAGTGGGGTCGGGGGTGGGTGGTGGAATGGACATGAGCAACACATCTCAAAGAACATCAGTTACTTGGAAGTAACCTTGTTTTTTTTCTTCGAGTGCTTGCTCATGTCCATTCCACTATAGGTGACTAACAAGCAATACCTTTGGAGGTGGGTCGGAGTTACCGGTGAGCTGCCCTCCGCACCGCTCTGCCAAATCCCGCATCCTCTCTCACCTGCTGGAAGATGGAGTAGTGGGACATGAATATGTGCACCAATGACCAGGTGGCAGCTTTGCAGATGTCCTGTGGGGGCACTCTCTCCAGGAAGGCTGTAGACGAGACTTGAGCTCAGGTTGAGTGCGGTGTGGTGGTTCCCGGAAGCGGCACCCTTGCCTGCTCGTAGCAGAACTTGATGCATAATGTAATTCAGGAGGAGATGTGCTGGGTGGAGATAGGTGACCCTTTCATCTGATCAGCCACTGTGACGGAGAGCTGAGTCGATTTCCGAAATGCTTTGTATGCTCAATGTAGAAGGCTAGGGCCCATCTCACGTCCCGCAAATGCCATCTCCTCTCCTCCTCTGAACCATGCAGTTTGGGGAAAAACACGAGGAGAAAAATATCTTGATAACAATGAAATTGGGAAACCACCTTGGTCCGGAAGGCTGGATGCGGCCTCAACCTTATCCTTATAGAATACTGTATAAGGAGGCTCTGAGGTCAAGGCCCTAATCTCAGAGAACCTCCTAGCTGAGGTAATGGCCAACAGGAAGGCTAACTTCCATGAAAGCATGAGAAGAGGGCTTGAAGCCATGGCTTCAAAGGGGGGGCCCGTGAGTCTCGAGAGGGCCACGTTGAGATCCAGGGAGGCACTGGGTCATGGATCTGTGGATAAAGCCTCTCCACCCCCTTGAGGAACCTGACCAACGTGGGATTGGAGAACAGCGATC
>ML675608.1:7823477-8209704 GCA_007922155.1 Mesoclemmys tuberculata | reverse complement strand
GATCTTCCCTCTAGCAGCTGATGGAAGGCTGAAATGGCTGCCAGGCGAACCTTCAGAGAGGCCAACGCCAGACTCTGGAGCTTTAGCTGGAGCAGGTACTCCAGGATAGCCTGTATAGGCGAGAGGTTGGGTGGGATACCCCGGGACTCCGCCCAACAGGTTAACTGCCTCCACTTAGCCCCATACACGACCTGTGTGGAAGGTTTCCTGCTGCCAAGCAGGACTTGTTGGACCTGCACCGAACAGGCTCTCTCTCCCTCCATTAGCCACAGAGCCTCCAGGCCATGGGGTGCAGGGAGTCCAGGTCCGGGTGCAACAGGTGACCATGGTCCTGGGAGAGACGGTCGTGCCACCTTGGGAGGTCTAGGGGTGGGGCAACCGAAAGGCCCAGCAACATGCTAAAAGGGCTGTGTCAGCCAGGCTGAAGCGATGAGTATAACATCCGCCCTGTCCCTCTTTATTTGCAGCAGGATCTTGGGCAGGAGCAGAATGGGCAGGAACACGTACGTGAGGGTCCCTGTCCAGTCGATGAGGAACGCATCGGAAATCGACCCAGTCTCACGACCCCGGAGCGAGCAGAACCTCGGATACTTCGTGTTCCGGGTCGACGCGAACAGGTCTAGTTAGGGAACTCCCCATTTCCAGAAAATCATGGACACCACCTTTGGGTGTAGGATCCACCTTGTCATTCCTCACTCCCGGGAAGTGAGAGGCCGTCACATGGAAATCGTGCCTCACAGCAAGGTCCCACAGATGGATAGCTGCCTCGTAGAGGCCTGAGGAGCGCACACTCCCCCTCGCCTGTTTTTAAAACATGGCTGCGGTGTTGTCTGTCAGCACCTGCACCACTCTACCTGCCAGGAATCAGAGGAACACCTTGCATACTAGGTGAATGGCCCTCAGATTCTTCACGTTGATATGCAGGAAACTTTCCTGCCCTGACCAGAGCCCTTGGGTGCTAGGTTGGCAGTGATGTGGACTCCCCATCCAACATCCGAAGCATCGGAAATTAGGGTGACTGATGGGACCTGTTCCCTGAACGGAACGTCCTCCATCACTGCCATGGTAGTTCACCACCAGTTTAGGGAGGCTAAGACGGGTGAGGGAACTGTGACCACCTGGTCCAATGGGTGTCTGCTCGGAACATATACCAAGGCCAACCATGTCTGAAGCAGTCTGAGCCTCAGGCGAGCTAGTCCCACCATGTGCATGGAGGCTTCCATGTGGCCTAAAAGCTATGGGCAGTGCCTGGCTGTTGTCGTGGGGTATCGGTGCAGCTAGGAGATGATAGAGACCATCACCTCGAAATGTGGCTGAGGCAGGAAGGCTCTGGCCTGGGAAGCGTCCAGAATAGCCACAATGAGTTGCCCTGGGGTCAGTATGGACTTCCGTTTGTTTACGAGTAGTCCCAACCTGCAGCACAGAGAGCAAGTGAGGGTCATGCTGTCCTGCACTTGGGACCTGGACCTACTTCTGATCACCCAATCATCCAGGTAAGGGAAAATGTGCACACCTTTTCATCTCAGGTGGGCAGCCACTACCACCATGCACTTTGTAAACACCTGGGAGCCGAAGATAGGCCAAAAGGCAGGGCTGTAAACTGCCAGGGGGAGCCAGCCACCGTGAAGTGAAGGAAACGCCTACGGCTGGGGAAGATAGACACATGAAAGCATGCATCCTTGAGATTGAGGGCGGCATACCAGTCTCCAGGGAAGGGATTATGGATGCTAGGGAGACCATGCGAAATCTGAGTGGTTTGACATATTTGTTTAAACGACACAGGTCTAAACATGGGTCTCAGACCCCCTGTTGCCTTGGAGATGAGGAAGTACCTCGACTAGAACCCTTTCCCCCTTTTGCCTTGAGGGACCATTTCCACCGCTCCCAGATTGAGGAGGGTGTCCACCTCTTGTAAGAGGAGTTGCTCGTGAGAGGGGTCCCTGTAGAGGGACGGAGAGGGAGGATTACTGGGGGAGGGGGTAGATGTAGTCTGCAGGGCATAGCTGCCCCCTGAGACTATCCCAAGGACCCAACGGTCCAAAGTGATTTTTGCCCTTTCAGGGTAAAAGGGCCTTAACTTGTTTAGGAAGGGGCAGGATGGATCCAGAAAAGCAGTCGGGGCGCCACCCTCGGGCGCACCATCAAAATTGTCTCCTTTGATTGCCCAACCTCCTGGGGGATCCTTGCTGGGGAGCTGAGCATGAGCTAGGAGGTTGATTTCCTCTTCTAAACCCTCTATTCCTATCCCTATACCTATAGGATTGGAATGGCCTGGACTGCGGTCTTGGTTGCTGCTGCGCCTGGGGCCATGACTGACGCCTGGAAAACTGGGGCGTGTAAAGGCCCAGAAAGAGAAGCATGGTCCTGGAGTCCTTCAGACCGTGCAACTTCGCATCGGTCTGGTCCGAGAATAGGGCTGACCCATCAAAGGGGAGGTCCTGGATAGACTGTTTCACCTCCTGGGACAGGCCCAAGGATTGCAGCCATGAGCACCTGAGTCAGCAGTGTCACAGGACATCTGGAGTGCTGCTCTAGCTACTGTGGTTCCCTCCTCCATGATAGTATTAAAGTCTGCAACCTGGTCCTGGGGCAGGGCCTCGGCGAACCGCTTGAGGGAGTTCCACAGGTTGAAATTATATTTGCCCAGGAGGGCCTGATTGTTGGCAATCCTAAATTGAAGGCTTGCCGTGGACTACATCTTCCTCCCAAATAAGTCCAGCTTCTTATTGTCCTTGTTCTTGGGAGTTGACCCTGGCTGACCTTGCTTGTCTCGCTGGTTAGCCGCGTCTACTACCAGGGTTCCTGGGGTGGGATGTGTGAACAAATACTCAAATCCATCAGCTGGGACATAATATTTCTTCTTGACCACCTTTGACATAGGGGTGACTGAGGAAGGGGTTTGCCACAGGGCCTTCACAATCTTCAGGACCGCTTTGTGAACTGGGTAGGCCACTTGCACTGGGGCAGCCGCCACCAGCACATTAGAGAGGCTATCTACAGCCTCTTTTAGCTCCTCCACCTCCAGTCCCAGGTTGCAGGCCACCCTTTTGAGCAGCTCCTGGGGCGCCTTGAAATCCTCCAGTGGCACAGAGTGATCCTGGGAGACTGCCTTGTTATGTAAGGAGGAAGAGGACTGCAGAGGTGCAGCCTGAGGGTGTGCCCCCTTCTGGCGAAGGGTTGTACCCTCTGAGGTTCCCTCTAGGGGGTCTGACTCCTCATCCGAGGTGCCGTGTTGATGGCCTTCTCTTGTGGTGGAGGCACAGACTGCACCCTCGATGATTTAATTGATTGGGACCCTGGCCCCACCTGGATACCCCATCAGGTCCAATAAAGCCATTGCTGCGGCCACTGTCCCTGGGCCCAACCTGGGGCTAACTGCGTTACAGGCCCTGACACTTTGTGGGGGCATCGACTCACCCGATGACTATCCCCCCGGGAGACCCTGAAGCATCATCAAAGTCAGACCTGGATCAGTGGTGTCATGTTCGTCCTCGGTCCCAGGCACCCTTCTGTGCCAGGGACCACCCACTTGACACCTCCGACCTGGAAGACGACAAGGACTGCCTCCGTTGCCACAAGCAGTACTGATAAGCGGGGGCACACTCTGAAGAGCTAGAGGAACTGGAGCATATTCTTGGTACCGATGATTTCCATTACCTCTTGCCCTGCGGCTCTGAAGACACCTTCAGTGACCAAGGTCGGCACCGTCCCAAACTCCTTGGTACCGAGCTAGATTCCAGCGACCAAGTTTCACGCCGTGAACTCTGTGATGCTCAGTTTTCCTCTAACAACCGGGGTCCGCACCGCCTCAGTGTGGTGGAACTCATCGGTGCCGGGTCCTCCGGCGGCGTCCAGGTTCTGCGCCATCTGGGTATGGGCAAACTCAGTGGTGCCGGGGAGCTGGTACGGGATGGGAGCTGTCCGAGTGCCACCTGGTAGACCTCGACTAGTGCCGCCTCTTGGCATGCGCTGCCTCCGGGGCCGGGGAGCAACATCGGCACCAAGAGGGAGACTCCACGTCCCATGCTGGGGCAGGTTGGCTCAATGCCACTGACCTGGAGTGACTGCTAGGAGAGCGATTCTGCTCTGCCCTTGGAGACCATCCGCCGGGAAATCTTCCTCCCCATACCATTCAGGGGGACTCAACATGGGTTTTCCACGTGACACTGGCCCCTTCTCCCTCAGCAGGAGGGGAGGGGAAGGGGGCCGGCAGAGGTGGCACAGGCAAGGCCAACAAGGTTCTTGCTGCCCAAAAAGCCTCTGGTATCGACAGCGTCGGCAGGGACACTTTCCCACTCCCAGGAGTTGGGGGAGGCTCCCTGACTGGAGATGCAGGCACCAGAGAAGTCTTGATGGGTCGGGTCCAGTGCATCTCTGGACTCGACCCTGCTGTACCGATGGTGCAGGGGAGTGTCCATGCTCTGTTCTTTCTCCTCTGTGCTGGTGAATTTGCACAGTGCCGCGTGGAGGGTGGCGCCGACGGTGGCCTCAGTACTGAAGTCACACTCGGTACCGAGGTGGAGTGGGTCAGCTTGGACGCTGGGCGGAGCACTGCCTCCAATAGGGTTTTCAACCGGATTTCTCAGTCTTTTTGAGTCCATGGTTTGAAAGCCCTGCAGATCTTGCACTTGTCTTCTGTGAGCTCCCCGGGCCCCCCCCAGGCACTTAAGGCAGCAGTCGTCATGGTCGCTGAGCGGGAAGGCCTTCCCGCAGGAGGCACCCGGCTTGAAGTCTGATAACTGGGGCATGGCCCGGCCACGCAAAGTCCCCACAGGGACTGCCTTATTTCTAATTATACTTAACAACACTTAACTACTTAACTAAATAAAACTAAACTTAGAATACCAAACAAGTCTCTTAAACAAGGAGAATAATACTTGCTATGAGCAAAGCTAGTTCCAGCAACCATCATGGGTTGAAAGAAGGAACTGAGGGGGTGTAGGGTCAGAAGCACTTCATATACCGCAGCATGTGCCTGGGGATCCAGGGGGCGCCAGAGCTGGCCCTACCGGATCTGCTAAGGGGAAAAAAGTTCCAGGTAACCGTGCACAGAGGCATGCAAACACCTATAGCGGAATGGACACGAGCAAGCATTCAAAGAAGAATCTAGTATATACATGAATATAAGACGACATTTTACATAGAAGTGTTATAGATTTGTTTTGTCTCGTCTGTGGCATATGGCTGGACATTTTGGATATTAAGCTAAACCAGTCCAAAAAAGCCTTTGAAATCATTGTTTCCGTAGGAACCAGTAACGACTGAAAGAGAATATGCAGTGGTATCCAAGAATGCATTCTTGTTATCTTGATACAGAAAGTGTGTGTGTGGATATTCCTGTTAGGATTCAATTTATGGAATTTAGGACATTGAGTCAAATACTGTGGTTAAACTTTTTGCATTTCTAAATGTTAAGATGTGTAAGGAAAGATACAGAGACTAAAATCACATACTTCATGGAGCAAGCTAGTCACCTATAGAGATAGATGGGAAATATTTATTGTCCAGCAGAACGCTAAATGGTTGTACTTTGTGTTTGTATATAGAGGTTAATTACAAAGCATCTGATAATCAGGTTAACAGGCTAGAGAGAGAGACCAATGATCTCACCAGGTGTTGCAATTTGGAGGTTAACTCAAAATGAAAAATAAAACTGGGTTTAAAAAACACAGTTAATGAATTACAAATAACAACAGAGTAAGTGAACAAATAATGTAAATAACATCATAGTTTAGATGCAATCATCCAGCAATCAAAAGGTGTATGTCTACATTGCAATCACAGGCCGTGAGTGAAGATCGTATCGCTTTAATCAAGCTACTTCGGGGACTGGAGCGGTGAAGTTACAGCCAGTGTGGGCTTCAGCATGGGCTAGCTTCCAAAGAAATTATCAAGGGCTCCAGGTGGGCTTGTAAAACCCACACTGAAGCTCATTCTGCCAGAGGTTCCACCGCTCCAGCACCCAAGCTGGCTAGATTAGAGCTAGCTCTGGTATGTCTGTCTATGCTGTAACTGCACCTCATGAGTATGTATGAATATATTCCTGCAGAGCCCGGTAATTTGGGATACACACTAGAAAAAATATTAACGTATTTATGAAGACCTAAATTATTTGTATTCGTGCATGTGATGTTGAATTGTTAGTATAAGAACGTATGAACGGCCATATTGGGTCAGGCCAATGGCTCTTCTAGCCCAGTATCCTGTCTTCCAGCAGCTTCACAGGGAATGGACAGAACTGGGCAATTTTTGAGTGATCCCTCCCTGTTGTCCAGTCCTAGCTTCTGGCAGTCAGAGGTTTAAGGACACCTAAACCATCCCTGACCACGCTGGCTCATAGTCATTCATGGGCCTATCCTCCATGAACTTATCTAATTCTTTTTTGAACCTACTTATAGTTTTGGCCTTCACAACATTCCTTGGAACGAGTTCCACAGGTTAACTGTGTGTTGTGCTTCCTTATGTTTGTTAACTGTGTGAAGTACTTCCTTATGTTTGTTTTAAACCTGATGCTTATTAAATTCATTGGCTGGTTCCTGGTTCTTGTGTTATGTGAAGGGGGTAAATAACATTTCCTTATTCACTTTCTCCACACAATTCATCATTTTATAGACCTCTATCAGATCCCTTCTTAGTCATCTCTTTTCTAAGATGAACAGTCACAGTCTTTTCAACCTCTCCTCATATGGAAGTTGTTCCATACCACTAATCATTTTTGTTGCCCTTCTCTGTACTTTTTCCAATTGAAATATATCTTTTTTGAGATGGGGTGACAAGAACTGCATGCAGTATTCAAGGTGTGAGCATGTCATGGATTTATATATTGGTGCTATATTTTCTGTCTCATTATCGATTCCTTTCCTAATGGTTCCTAGCATTCTGTTAGTTTTTCTGACTGCCGCTGCATACTGAAAAGATGTTTTTAAAGAACTATCCACAATGACTTCAACAGCCTATTTAGACCCCATCATTCGGTATGTATAGTTGGGATTATGTTTTCCAATGTACATTACTTTGCATTTATCAGCACTGAATTTCATCAGTCATTGTGTTCCCAGTCACCCAGTTTTAGGAGATCCCTTTGTAACTCTTCACAGTTTGCTTTGAATATAACTATTTTGAGTAATTTTGTATAATCTGCATACTTTGCCATCTCACTTTGCCCTGTTTTTCCAGATCAGTTATGAGTATGTTGAACAGCACTGGTCCCAGTAAAGATCCTTGGGAAACCCTGCCATTAATCTCTCAGTGAATATCGACCATTTATTCCTACCCTGTGTCCTATCTTTTAACCTGTTACTAGAATCACAGAAGATTAGGGTTGGAAAGGACCTCAGGAGGTCAGCTAGACCATCCCCCTGCTCAAAGCAGGACCCACCGCAACTAAATCATCCCAGCCAGGGCTTTGTCAAGCCAGGCCTTAGAAAACCCTATGGATGGAGATTCCACCACCTCCGTAGGGAACCCATTCCAGTGCTTTACCACCCTCCTAGTGAAAAATATCCAACCTAGACCTCTGCCACTCCAACTTGAGACCATTGCTCCTTGTTCTGTCATTTCCCACTACTGAGAACAGCCTAGCTCCATCCTCCCTGGAACCTCCCTTCAGATAGTGGAAGGTTGCTATCAAATCCCCACTTACTTTTCACTTCTGGAGACTAAACAAGCCCAGTTCCCACTGTCACGCTGGCTTGATTGGGGGGGGGGAGGGGATATTTATTATATTGTTTGACATCAGTATGCCAAAATCATAGTAATCCACGTGAGACATGCCATGTCAGGCACTGTTAGAAAGGCTATACTGTGCTGAGTAAGATGATGATGTTTATGTCCATGTGTTACGTGTGTAATGGAAGTTATGGATATAGTTGATATATCTTTATTTCAAATTGGGCTGTTTCTAGGCCGCCACTCAGACAGGATGGTTATAACAATAGCCTGCTTAATGGCCCAGGAAGACATTCAGAGATGCAAGGGGCCCAGGGGAAGAAGCCAGAGATATACCTGATGAGTCACTAGGACTTGCTCATGTGACTCCGGACTCCATTTTGGTTCTTGTGAAATTCCACAAGCAGCATGGCAAGGGCCAGAGGACATAAAAGGCAGGGGCGCCGGGATCCATTTTGTTTTCAGCTTTCAGCCAGCTATCTACCTCTGGACCAATTCATCTACAACTGAACTGAAGCTGTGAAACAAAGGACTGAGCCCCATCCAGGTACTGGATGTATACCAGAGGGACTATACAAGCCCTCAAACTCCACAATTCTTCTAGAAACCTGATATATATGGACTTTCAAATCATTTGTAGATATCTGATTGCTTTAATCCTTGAACATTTCTCTTATTGTTTGTTCCTTTCTTTTTATAATAAACCTTTAGTTTTAGTTACTAAAGGATTGGCTGGCAGCGTGGTATTTTGGGTAAGATCCAAACTTACATTGATCTGGTACTGTGGCTGGCCCTTTGGGGTCAGAAGAACCTTTGTGGTAAACAGCATAGAGTTTTAAACAACATGTCTGTTTACTGGACCTAGTGGCTGATTGGAAGCCAGAGACTGAAATTCAGTAAAGGGGGCTGTGTGTATGTACATACTGGCTTCTTGATAACTAGTGTAGGGAATCAGAAGCACTATTTGTGGCTGGTTGGGAAGCCTGACTTTAGGGTCACCCACCAGTTCTGGGAGAATCTGCTCTCCTTTTACAGCCTACCCTGACCTTGGCATTTTCAGGTGGCTGCCCTAGGCACAGACGGGTCACACCCACAATCTCTCCTCATAAGTCATGTGCTCCAGGCCCCTAATCATTTTCATTGACCTCTTCTGGACACTTTCCAATTTGTCCACATTCCTCCTGTACTGGGGAGCCCAAAACTGGACACAAGACTCGAAATTACTGAGCTATGAGAGGACCTTTCCTCTTATCCTATGACTGCTTACTTTGCTTAAAAGCCTTTGTGTGGGAGCTTGTCAAAGGCTTTCTGAATGTCCAAGTACATTATATCCACTGGATCACCCTTGTCCACGTTTACTGACCCTCTCAAAGAACTCAAATACATTGGTGAGGCATAATTTCCCTTTACAAAAATTGGGTTGATTGACTGTTCCCCAACTTATTGTGTTCATCTGCATGTGTTATAGTTCTGTTCTTTATAGTTTCAACCAATTTGTCTGGTACTGAAGTTATAGCTATTTACTGCACAAAGAATCTACATTCAACTAGCATTCAGTAAAGTAGTATTAAAAGGAATTGTTTAATATACTACAGACTACCATATAAGCAATATGGGCCAGATCTTGCTCTCATTGAAACCAATAGTAAAACTAGCCCCGACTTCAGTGAGGTCAACTGCATGTGATTAGCATGCTGCGAAATTGTGTGCAAATACTTCCTGGGAAATTGCAGTGTGAAGTCAGTGCACAAGCGATGCATCATTTGAAACAGAAGCACATGTCTCTGAGCATGTTGTCTTGTTGTTAGAACAAGGAATTGGGCACCAGCATTGCCAAGTCCCAATCGTGGTGCTGCCTTCAAATTGCTGTGTGACTTTAGAAAGGGAGTGTGCGATAGGTTTGCCAACTTTCCAATTTCTTTAAACCAAACACTACAAGCTGCCTCCATTCCCCATGACTTGCCAGTTAAAAACTGGGCACCTGGCAACACTTGTGCGTGAGGTCGATGTAAGCAAGTATTTGTTAGGCGAGTGCAGCTCCCTGCATTGTTATTACAGACTTTCAAAGTAAGGCAAATTTTAGGGCTTGATTCTCAGTTACTTTGTACCTTCTATAGTCATTTACATCAGAGTGCAGAGGGGTGTGCATAATACTCCTAAACCAGAATAATAGCAGTTTTGCTCTCATTGGGGATACACATGTGTAACCAAGAGCAGGATTTGGCTCAATGTATGTATTTCATGAATCAAATGCTAATCTGATCTTTTATTGTTTACGTATTTAATTAATTGGGTAGGATTTTCCATGGTGCTCATTACCACTGTTTCCAAACACCTTAGAAACATTTAGGAATTTACCATCATAGCATCCTTATGAGGCAGGGATTATCCCCATTATAAAATGGGGACCAGAGGCAAAGAGATCCTGTTACTTTCCCAAAGCACAATGCTTTAATCATAAAACTATTCTTTCTCTTTTCCAACAGTTACAGTAAAGGATGGAACCAAGCCCCTGGCATGAATTAAATGATTCAGCATTAGCTCTTGACCTTGCCTCAGTAAACACGACTGGAAAATTATGCAAATCTGGACCATTAATCTTGCTTTAATTTGTCTTATTTCTTATGCTCAAGAACGAGTACCCCACAAAAATTATGAAGTGTTCACATAAAATCAAAAACCAGACAAATGATTAAAAAACTACAATGAACAAAAACACTATGGGACCGTTTCTGTAAAAAACAAACAAACAAAAAATACCCCAAAATATCTTCCCCTGCAAAATCCCACACAGGACACTTTTGAGTTGAGAAAAGTTTTCAATCACAAAACCCCAAACCAATGAGTTTTGCCTGATTTTCTTTCATTGCAAACCCAAAACTCAAGGTTGGTTTACCTAAAGTTTTACCAACTTGAACTTTTTAGTGAACCTGGACTGATTTATGATTAAGGGTGGAAACTGCATTAAAATTTGTGGCTTCCAAAACAAAACTGGTTATTTTGGCTGAGATTAGAGAATCACTTTAAGTTTGGGGGGGATGTTGTTCACACATGAAAGCCAAAGTGAAAGACGATGAGATGTAAACTCATGCATACAAAAGCACCCCAAAAACAAACGAATAAAAAAACCTACGAAAAAGTTTGCAACAAGTTCTATAACATGGAAACTGCTGTCTTTCACACAGTTCCTTTTAGTGCCCGAAATGTGGATATTCCACACTGCAGAAATCATATTTCCCTAATAATGACTCTCCAATGAATCAGGTCTTAAATCATTTCTACCATTTCATGGGACGTAGAGTATTTATATTTTTGGAGAGAGGTACAGAGCATACATAATTTCCATAGACTTCAATGGAAGCAGCAGAGCCTGAACACTTCTCAGGACTGGGTTCTTGCTTTGCGCTCTGTAAATAAACATACTAATATTTATGCTTCATGCATTTATAAAAATAAAATGCTAGCACAATAGTTTTGAAGGGTATTTTTTCTGGGATGGGGTGAAGGGAGAGCAAAGAGCATCTACTGTATGTGGATTCATTAACATAAGCTTTACTGATAGTTTATCCTGTTTCCTAATGAAAGCAAAAAACCCCACCATGTCTCTATTAAAAAGCAATCAGATTTGGTATGCTGGTGACACTTAAAAGAGCACATTATGTGGGAAAACAAAATAAACATTTACCCTGGCAAATGAAAGTGGATTTGGGGTTTTGACATATTTGGCAGGCAGGTAGAATTATATTCATGTCAAGTATGCAGAAAAGCTAATATAATATTTAAATATTTGTTTAAGTAGTATAGTATTTAAAACGACACATTAGAAGAAACATTTGTTAAAATAGTTCAAAGTTTTTTTTACTGAATGATACTACACCAAGGTAATAAGTTTATCTGAAATCATGTATTTGTTATAATTCCATTGACTTTCCCCAGGGCAAGTGTCTTCATCCTCTTTTACCTCCAAGTCTTTCTTTATATTTCCAAAACAAAGGCTGTTTTATAGTAATGATTTAAGCTGATAATGAAGATGTGCAACTTTCCAAGGAACCGGCCCTTGAGAATCATATTAGTACAAATGTAGAGATAATCAGTTAACGCTGGCTGTCCATGAACTCAGATGTCATGTGGCTTTAGACATTTAAAACACACGCTTACTTTAAAACTTTCTAACTCTGAATCAAAATCTAACAATATATATAGGCTGAGATTTTCAAAGTCACCTACAGATCTCAGCCATACTGTGTACCCTGGGCCCAATTTATAAAAAGGGTTGTTTCAAGAGGACACCCCAAACCTGCGTATTTTGCACACTCAAGTGGGCTCTTAGGTATTAAGGCACGGGTTTGAGTGTCCAAAATTAGGATCTGGATGTTCTGTTCACATGTTTGAAAATTCAGCCTCCCAATGTATATGCATCTATATTTGACACCCTAGATACAAACATACACATGCAGGGCCATTCAACCGTGCTAGTAGAAGCTGTAAGTAAAGGTGAAGTTAAATATCTATTATAAGCCTCTGTTAGTCTCAATTACTCATCATTTTCTGAAACAATTTTATTTGTGTAAGAGATTTTCCATGCTTTTTCTCAGCTCCTAGAGAAGTTTGAGCAAATATGTAGCAAAATTTTTCTTACACTTACATTGCATTAACAGTAGTTTTGGCTTAAAATATTCATACACATAAACACCGGTTGAGGAAGTCAACAGAACAAGAGTCTATTCTCTACAAATTCTCTTACAATGGGTATCTACCACTTGCCCTAGCTTAGTGTGACCTGCAAACCTGCTGAGAGTGCAATCTACCCCATCCTCCAGATCATTAATGAAGATGTTGAACAAAACCAGCCCCAGGACCCGAACCCTGGGGCACTCCGCTTGTGACCAGCTGCCAGCTAGACATGGAGCCATTGATAACTACCCATTGAGCTCAATGATCTGGCAAGCTCTCTATCCATTTTATAGTCCATTTATTCAACCCACACTTCTTTAACTTACTGATAAGAATACTGTGGGAGACTGTATCAAAAACTTTGCTAAAGTCAAGGTATATCACGTCCACTGCTTTTCCCCACATCCACAGAGCCAGTCACCTCCAATGAAAAGAATGGCTGCCAGATATCTTAGGGTGGTTAAACTACATATGCCAAATCTCCAGCCACTTGCCAGTGAAGAGAAGGTCAAATCCGTAATACTTCTATACGTATGCATAAAATATTAAGTAAGAGTGTATTCATGTTATATATGTATTCTCTGTGAGTAGATAAAAAAAAATCCTATACAGTCTATCTAAATGTTCACAACACTTTTCTGTTCTTTCAATACAGTGCATTTGACATTCAGAATCTTGGGCATATTGCATTTAGGCTGTAAAGAACAACAACTTTAATGATAATATTTTGAGTCTTGGTTTAAAAAAACCTAATAGTCTGTTTAATATTATGAACTTATAGTAGTCACCATTCAAAGTCACATTATAACCACAGTTACTACACTACATTATCTGAACAACTACAATATCCTATATGCTATACTATGGAATGGTAATGTGGGTAAATGCTGACTCTTTAGTGATGACTGCTACTACAAGTTTAGGGTTTTTCATGACTTCTTAAAGGTCATATTTGGGATCTGTCAATCAAAAGAATATCTCATTAACTTAAAAAAAATTAAAGCTATCAAGATTATGAGGCATATTGTTATATCAGCTCCCTAAGAACTTTACTCCAGTTTAGCAACTGGAAACTCTTTCTTTTTGAAATGTGTGTGGTTACATGTATGGGAAAACAGCCTGACTTCAGTATATCTGACGATGCTATTACAATTATCACATATAAAATAATTAGCTTTTGATTTGAGTTGACAGCTCAAACATCTATGATATATATTTTTTCCAAGCGGATGTAGTGTGTGTGTCCCTTTTTCTAAATCGTTTGATTTGGTCTTCATGAGGAGTTGGGACCTAACGCCAGATGCTGTGCATAGTACACTTTTTTCCTGCAGATGTCTGCAGCCTGAGAGAATCAACAGGGCTTTGAATAACATCTCCAGCATAAGAGTCTTCTTGTCACTGTTGCTGTATGTTACAGGATATGAATCCCACACAAGTGGATGAACTGATTTTAAATAATACCATCTGACAATGGTAGAAAAATTTGTTAGAAGGTCTGACAAAGTCCTGGAGATGGCTGTTAGCTTTGGGAAATAAAATCCAGCCCACTGACAAAGACTACTCATCCTTTTTCTGTTTGATCAGATGAAAATCCAAATGTAATGATTCCTTTCTAAGATCCAGAGGCAATGTTTCAACAGCATTTAACTGGACTGCCAAGGAGCTTTCAGTTTTGCCCTTTAAATATGCCATTCAAAAGAATATTTTAGAAAGATGCTAACTTTAAGAACCATTTGAACACACTACAGCATGTATCTTCATATGTTTTTGATATTAAATGATTTCACATTCACAATTTATCTCCTTTTCTTGCCATAGCTTGTAATGAAATCATTTTTAGAATTAAAAAGAATAACTGGCTAAGACTCAAATGTAGTACCTACCATATTGATCCCAGACTGCCAAGAAAATTGTAAGAGTCAGAAGCACTCACTCACTGAGTTGGGAGCAGCTTGCTTGCTGTAGGCTGTGCATGGGCTGACCCACGAATGGGAGTCACACAGGGAAGCAGAGAAGATGGGCAAGAATGTGGGTTTGGGGTGACGCAGCCATACACCAGTCCAGATTGCAGAGGAGAATGTCACAATCCTGCTGAATGCATGTGTATGTATATTCTCCTCTCATGCTAGGTGTACTGCTAGCAAGTAAATGTGATGGTGAGTACACCAGAGTCACAATTTAACTGCCTCTAAGGAGAAGACCTGGGAGTGTGCTCCCTACTCTTTGTTGATTAAATACAAGGACATGGTATTGTCTGCAAGAACCTGTACCACAGTGTTGCACGGACTGGCAGAAGGCCTTCAGAGCACATCTTATAGCCCTGATTTCCAGAACACTGATATGGAGTTAGACTCTCAGGTGTTCCTGCAGTCATGCACAGAGAGAGATCTTAACAAGGAGAAACCCAATCTAGGCATCTGTGGTGGGTACAACAGTAGGGGATGCAGGAACTAATGACACCCCTTGAAGTGCATTGCTGCTGATCTCCAACCAAAAACCACTGTTGAAGCACTTTGGGGATTATGGCTAGCTTTCTTTTCAGATTACATACACTGGGTTTGTGATGAGACACTACTCAGTGTTGTAGGGACCTCATCATTTGCAGATGAGCAAAAGGTGTAACTTTGCTTGACGAGCATAAAACTTAAGAATCATAGGAAGAATTGTGTTGTCTGCACAGATAGATCCCTGCGAGTTATCAGAGAGTCTCTTATCTTTATGAATCTCTCTTCTGGGAGAAAAGCCCTGGCTTGAGTGGGGTCTAAGGACAGCCCTGATAAAGTTGATCCTCTGAGTGAGCTGTAAGGAGTTCTCCCAGTTGATCAGCAACCCAAGTGACTACAGGAGGTCACGTGTATACTGAACTTTGGAGAAGAGATCCTGTTGAGAGCTGGCCTATAGGAGCCAGTCCCCTTGATAGAGATAAATGCATATGTCCTTTTGTCTGAAATATGTGGTGTGCTGCAGCTCTGATGAAGCTTTTTGTGAAGACAGGGCTGAAATTGGAAATGTATTTGTTCCCCAAAAGCAAAGGTATTTGAGTGGATGGGATTCTCACCTCAAGGAAGTATGCATTCTTTAAATTGACACCTGGACTTCAGTTACCTTAGACACAGACAGGATAATATCCCCTAGTGTTAACATCATGAACTTGAAAATATTTAAAAATTTGTTGAGGTTTCTGGGATTCAGGATGGGTCTCAGTAAGTATCTTTTCCTGGGTATTGGGAAATATCTGGAGTAAAATCCCTTTACCTGGTGTTGTAGAGGAACCTTTTGTAGGAGAGAATGTCTTCCCCCATGAGAGGGATCCCTGAAGACTGTGTGGAAATGGAAGTGAAGAATCCCAGTCCCAGTATGAAACTGGATTGAGTAATCATTTCTAAGGTGTGCAAAGGCATCAAGGATGGGGCAGCAGGATGCATCTCAGATATTTTTATAGAAGCCCTTGGCAAAGAGGCGGAACTAGAAACTTCTGAAGGAGAACTACGATGGCCTGCATGGAGGCTCACTGAAGTCAAATGTGCCAACAATCTTAGCTATCTGTCCTTTCCCATGCAAGGAGTGAAGGCATAGCAAATTGTGCTCTGTGACATAAGTGAACCTCTCCCAGCCATGTTAGGCACCGAATGTGTGCAACTGTCTATGGAAATAGGGCTGAGCAGAACTCAAACCTTTTGAACTGTGTATTGGATTTCAGAGAGTCTTTGGGATAATCTGAGGCAAGCAGCTTCAACCACTCTAATTAAATTAAGAGTAACTCTAAGAAACTAATAATAAGAAGACAGACTAACTAAGCTGCAGACAGAGATAGTTCTATTTAATGCTCACAGTACCCACCTGTCTTCTTGTCACCCTTGGAGTCCTTTGAACTTAAAGACTCTGGCTAGAGAGAAGAAACTGAGATTGTTGCGCTAGTGTGCTCCCTTACATAAATGTAGTTAACGACATCATCCAAATGTGACAGCTCTCTTGCCCTTCACCCCCCTAGCATATAGAGCTTTGGTATCTAGTTCCTCAGCTTGCTGCTAGATGTGCCAAGTCCCGTGAGCGGGAATGCACAAAGGCCCTCATACAGCACCTTAAAATTCCACGCCAATGAAGAACAGTGTGCTAGGATCTCATGGCCTCCATGAGCTATATCCACCTTATCCCTGGTAACTTATGAACAAATTCATCATGATGGGCACACGATGGCTCTGAGTTTTGAGATGGAATTGGAAATAGGGCTGTTAAAATATACCACTGTCAAAGTGTTAGCATCTCCTCTGGGCTTTGAGCCTAGCTCCTATCACAGTGATGGACTGATGTGCCATTGGAGACTGATAGACACAATGATTTAGTTATGCTTATTTATTTATTTGGATTTATTTAAAAAAAAAAAAGAATCTAAACGACACACAAAAATGGCACCTATGCCAGGTACCTCTAATGTTCATTTAAAATGGCAAATCATAACAAAAGAGACATGTATTAAAGCTATCCACCATACAGTCAACAAGATTACTCACATATCTCTCACTTGCATAAGTGTTTGCACAAGGATCAAGGCCTTTTTGCATAGCACTCTTTTTTGTCCACAATACAGTAATAATGAAAATATCCTTGTGCAGAATACTTACTTTTATCCCATCTCCATACCCCCAGAGAAATGAAAGCAGAATTAAACAAATTCATCTTGGCATGACTATGGTTTGCATAAATTTGTACCAGTGGGAACTTTTTTAGATTTTTACACCATTTCCTGTTTTCCAATTCTGCACATTTCACGGACAAAGCAATTCTCTGAGTTGGCAGAGCCCATGCATAGTAGTGTCACTCTACAGATTTTATTACGCTTCCTCCCCAGTCTAACTTCTGCATTTATGTATGCATCTATAATCTATCAGTAGTATACTCACAATACAGTATATGATGCATCAATAAAAATAGTTAAAAATATGCAAACATTAGGAAAACATTTCAGTTAATGTTTGACTGCTAATTATCTTCATGGAAAAATTGTTTGCCAAGAAACCAGGTCTCCTTCCAAAAGTTAAACCACATTTAAAAATAGTCATGTAGGTGTCAGAAATGCAGAACACAATGGGCCAGATTCTACCCTTTCATCAGAAAAAGCAAATAGTAGAAAAATATACTCATACCTCAAAAACTAGTTCAAAATATAGTAAACCAAACAGTACCCTCCCTTTCCAGCAAAAGCATACGGTTTGCTGTGTGAGCTATGTTTACCCAAATGCACTAAAATCATCATTTACTATGACTGGGGAGCCAAACAACTACCAGACTACATGTAACCTTAGCAGTAAGCCATGGTGGAAAGCTCAATAATCTAAGCCCAATAGCTGAGTAAGACTCTATTCATTTCACTGGTTATAATGGGAAAATTGTTCCATTTCAAATCTATTATACTGGATTTACTGGTTCCACTGGAAAACTGGTAAATGACATGCTATTTACAGATATGTGGATAATAATGGAGAACTCTTTCTGCATACTGTTCAGTAACATACCAGTTACCCAGCATAACCAGTACTACAGCACTAGCAATAATGGCAATTATCAGTGAAGCCATTCATACCAGCAGACTAGTTTCTTAGAATAATTAGTATAAAAGTACTGTAATGTCCAGAGAGCTGGTATAAGGTAATGTCAGTAATGAGGGCCTGTAGCTGTACCTGAGATCAGCTACATTACTGCTGCTGAAACTCCTAATTGGCCAAATTACCTGATTGGCTGAGTAGTGTTGCCAGGGTTCCACTTAAATCCAGCAGTAGCGTGTGGCCAGTGGCTGCTCAACACTTCCATCTGCAAATGCAATCAGTTCTGTTAGCTCTGCTCGGTTTCTGACTGTTGCTACTCCAACCAGTAGGCCTGACGGACCATGCCCTGGTCTATGACAGGTAATACCCATAAGGCCACAACACCAATGCTCAAGCAAAACTAGTTTTCCATCAGAGGTTGAAAAACTAGTAGAGTCTTGCACTAAAATCTGTGATTAGCATGTGTGGGGGTTGCTATGGATAAGAGTAAAATGTTCTTTGTTTGGATCTCCAGGCCTGGTAACGTAAATGTGGTTATTTTAGTATTTGAGCAATCACTGCTCACAGAATAAACTCCCATGGTTTTGCTGGGAAGATAAGATACTATTTCCATTTTCTTTTTGGATCAGTTGTCTTTCCTGTGTTCACCTGTATTAACAGAAGAACACACTATGTGAGCATTGACCCCTATATTTAGGTTAACTTGTACTTTCCATTACGAAATATTCTTATGCCCTTTAGTCTGAGAAGCATTAACATTTCCATTGTTTCCTGCAGGCCTTTGCTATTCAGGTGGAAGACACCCCTCAGGAAGCAGAAGTGCCTTTACTGTCTTCTGTGACATTCCATTCATGTTTCGCTGAATACTGAAGTGTTAAAAGTCACCATTTCCATTCTCTCCTTTCAGTTCCACAGGAAAATGCTGACAGCATGCCAGAAATCACTGAGCTATCGAAAGAGTCCCACTCAGGCTGTCATCAAAGCAGGAGAAGTGGACATTGTGCTGGAAATGCATAGGAGCTGCTAGAGCAGCTGTAAGAGGAACAGAGAGTGAGAGCCTGGCTGGGCTTCCCCGCAACACATGGCTCTAGCAACCCATATGCCCTGGTAGTACAATATGGGACAGGATCACCCCAACATCCTGGAGGGTGGGAAATGGAGAGAGACAAGTCAGGCTCCCTGTAAACCTTCCTCCATCACATGGTCCCAGCATATCATTCTTCCCTCCCCTCTCCCACATCCTTGTAGGGCATAACATTGGAAAGGAACTCCCCCAACTCCTGGCAGCCCATCCCTGCTTCTAGGGGCACTATATGGGGCAGAAACCCCACCTCCCAGAGTTGGGAAGTGAAAGAGCTGAACTGAGTGGAGCCTGGCTGTGTCCCACCACCACCTGGTACCAGCAACCCATCCCACAACTCGGGAATAGGAGTCTTCCCTGCTGCCAGTTAATAGAGTGAATCTGTAGCTCAGGTCACATAAATGTGTTTTGGAGAGCTGAGGTTCAAGGCTAAGGCCTTGCTAATGATGATGGGGTGACTTTGTGACAGCTGTACAAAACAGAATTTCTTTTTACCTTTTTAAAAAAAACCTTCGAAATTACATACAAAAATGACTTCAAAGGAATGTTATTAAGGTCGCAATGCCAAGTTTTATGGTTGACTGTGCAACCTTTGCTTGATCCTGTTGTGCATATGACTTCAATTACATAATCATGTGATGTGATCATGAGCACACATTTTTCCAGGAGATCCCAGCCTCATTCAGTGCACAAAGGACACTGAATTAAGTTTGCATGGGCAACCCTAAATCTGGTATTTCCCAATTTCTGACAGCATGACTCTGCACCCTACTAACATCGTTTTTGCTTTTATTTAGTTTAATTTATGTGCGTATATCTTTTACACACAAAAATCACATTAAAATAGAATTAGAAACATTGAAAAGCCAAGCATTCGAAAGTGAGGAAATGCTAGAATTAAAGTTGCCTCCATGTTATGAATTAGGATGCAATCTTTAATCACGTAAGATACTATTTTTTCCACAGGATCCCCTTCTCATTCAGTGCACAGAATGGATAGTGCTCACTATCCACTGGCCGATGATGGAATGTTTGATGGAGTGGGTTCTGAGTTATTACTGAGAATTCTTTCTTGGGTGTCTAGCTGGTGAGTCTTGCCCACACGCCCAGAGTTTAACTGATTGCCATATTTGGGGTCAGGAAGGTATTTTCCCCAGGGCAGACTGGCAAAGGCTCTGTGGGTTTTCCCCTTCCTCTGAAGCATGGGGCATGGCTCACTTGCTGGTGGATTCTCTGTCCCTTAAAGTCTTTAAACCATGATTTGAGGACTTAAATAACTCAGTCATAGGTTAGAGGGTGGGTGAGGGTCTGTGCCTGCATTGTGCAGGAGGTCAGATTAGATGATCATATTGGTCCCTTCTGACCTTAGAGTCTATGAGTCACTTACTGAGCAGCTATTCAGTATGTTGCTTTATCCTTGTTGTTCAATCTATGGCCCAATGTCATATTTACTGCACACTATTCAAACCTTGCTCTGAAGATACAATTATTTCTTTCCTCATGGACTTTTTCTATGGTGCTCATTGCTGTAGTATCCAAACGCTTCACAACTGTTAATTTATTTTCACAAAACCCTGTGCGGTTAGGTGCTATCATCTCTGGGCACAGAGAGATTAAGGTCAAAAGTAGCCATGGTTTCAAACAGTTTGAGACTCCTTAGACCTGATTTTTGAGGGTACTTAGCATTCTATAGCATTTGGGATGCTCAAAGCACAGTTCCCACTGCCTTTAGTTGCGGCTGAGTGTGCTTGGCACTTCTGCAAATCGGACACAAAGGTCTCAAGTCAGGCATTGCAATTTTTGATTTAAGTGATTTGCCCAGCATGACACTGTAACATTGTGGCAGAGGTAGGGACAGAATCCAATTTGCCAGCGTGGCATTCATGCCTTAACCCTGAAACCATCCCTTCTCTTCTTGCAATCCCCCTGTCTCATCCACTATGCACCTTCCAACTTCTGTAACAAATGAGGCAGGGGTAACAGGTAACAGTCTCCTTCACTACACAACCCTTATTCATGGCCAGAGCATGTCCATTTTGTGTATTGAATGAGACTAGGGTCCGGTGGAAAAAATAGCATTATAATGCATATGCAAATAAAAGCTATCTAAGAAACCTTAATTCTGATATTTCCTAACTCTTGGGTGCTTGACTTTGCAATCTTAATTATGTTCTTTTAACATAATTTTTGGGTGTAATTTTCTAGGTTTTAAGAAAAAATAAACTGAAAAAATAAATTCCATCATGTGGCATCATATTGACACTCACATGGGCAATCAGCAGCATTGCAACTTTTATATTCACCATATAGACCTCTGCTACTTAGGCTAACAAATAACTGATAGTAGGAGGAGGTTGAATTTTGACAATGGACCAGCACTAGAAGGGGATGAGACACTTTGCCAAAGAGTTTCAAACATATTTGCTGACAGCAAAGGAGCGGAGAGATTCAGGAATCCTGGGCTCCATTCCAGGCTCTGGATGGGAGTGTGCTCTAGTGGAAACAAACTCTTCTGCCTGTTTTCCCTAAGCTTGAGCCCTTCTGCCTTATCCCTGTTCCAATCCTGTCTCTTCCCATGCCTGGCTCCCTGTCCCAGTACCATTCTCCTTTCCCAGCCAGTCCTAGTTTCTCCCTAGAGGCTCACTGTTGGAATCCCAACTCCCAGTCTCTTCCCCTCCTCACATCCAGTCCCTGTCTTCTTGCCAAGCCAGTTCCCTCCCTCCTAGCGCCTTGTCCAATCTGTCTCTGCTTTCCCATGCCACTGGCTTCCAGTTCCAGGCTCCCTCCCCAAGCTCCTCACCCAGTTTCAGTCTCCTCCAACACTTTCTCTTTGGCGTCTCATCTCAGTCTCTGTTCTCAGCAAGTCCAATTTTCCCACCCACACTCCAGCTCCTTGTTAGATCTGTCTCCCCTCTCGCTGCCCCTGTTCCCACTCCTTGCTTCCTAATCCCAGTCTCCCTTTGTCCATCCAGTCCTTGTATTGCCCTGTTCTCCCCAGCTCCCCATTTGAACCGAGTTTCCCTCCAAATCACCTTTCTCCCATAACCACCCCCCTCTTCCTTCAGTGGATCCCAGTCCCCTCCCCACCAGCTCCCAATTTTCTTGCCCAGCCAGTCCCTCTCTTTCCTACAGTTCTCAGTCTGTCTCCTTGTCCAATCACTCCTTGTCTTGCTCCTCTGGTTCCCAGTGACAGTTTCCATCCCTTCTGCCAGTCCTAGTCTCACTAGACTACCTATTCCAATCTACTCCTCTCTCCCCCTTCTGGTCAGGCTTCTGTTCCCTCTGCATTTTAATGAGATGGCTTCCTCCTCCAGGCAGTCTGGGGAGAGGGGACTGATGGGGGGAAGAGGGAGTCATTGAGAGCACAGAAGAGACAGGCTCTCTGCACTCACTTCCAGTGCCCAGCCCCCAACCAGGTGCAGAACAGCTGGGGGCAGCAATTTGTGCTGCTTCTCTACATGAGTATAATGAATAAGGTATTTGGGCACCACCACACCTTCTTTTTGAAACTCCACACACAGTTTCAACAGAACACACAAGAAACAATGAGCCATATACATTCCACACACCTCTCTTCATAGTGGGTGTAAAGAAGAATTCCTTGCAACTTACTCTGTTTTGGAAAAGAGACGGTGAAACGAGTTCCTTTTCCACGAACTATGCACAGCTCACCATAGGCTTTTTCAATCAGTGAAAGTATTTCCATTAGTTTCATTGGGAGTGCATAGACAGAATCAGGTCTAAACTGAATATGAATCTATGGATCTTAGAACAGGTGGTATACTGGCATACTTCATTTTAAAATATGCCTTGTGTGTAATTTTATAGGACAATATCTTCTAACAAGCCACACATTTTGCCTACCCCTTTCCAAATGTAACCAAGCTTTAACTTTTTCTTGGCTTCAAGCCTACTTTCTAAAGGTACTGTATTCTTCCATTGAAGTTATTTTCCCTCCACTGTTTATTCAAAAATGCAATGTACTATGAAAGCATTATGGTGACTATTGCTGCTGAATTATTGCTATATAAAATCTGAGTGCTGGAAATATATCCCTAAACTAGCAGACAGAGTGACAGATGAATGGTGTTCCTTTTAATCCTAAGGGAACAACAACTGAAATACAGCATTCACAGTGTGATGCTGTTCACATTCCTTTGCATGTCAGTTCAGATTTCTGAGGGGAAGGCTTTTCCCCTGTGGGGGAGATATCACTATGATAAAACAAATGATGGCAAATGACTTTTTTAAAATGAAAAAAGTCCTTCTACACTAAACAACTTTTAAAACAGGTCATTTCTGCAATTACTTTTGCTGAAAATAAACAAGCGTTCTGACTATTAAAATATTTGTTTCTAGTTTTTAATCAAATTGACAAATTTTTATGTGAAAAAACAACATTAGGAGAACTTTACAGGCATATTCTCAAAAGCAGCTAAGGGAGTTCAGAGCACAAATCCCACTGATTTTCAATGGACCTTGTGCTCCTAATGCCTTTAGATACTTCTGAAAATCTCCTGAAGAAAATCTCAGAAGAAAGAAAAGACCATGGGCATGCTTACTTCACGTTATGATTCAATAATTAATTTCACGATCAGATACTATTTCACAAATAATATAATAAAATATACAATTGTTGTAGCCAGATACATGTATTAATTTTTTTATAATGCTGTGGTCTACTGTGTGCATGACAGATAAACAAAGAACATAAAAGCCATTTCTATGAAGACTACAGAGTAAACTGTGCTTATGCAACATGTACTAAAGACTGGAGACCAGATTCTCTTAACTGATCCAGGCCATATCCACCACTGAGGAGGTGCAGAGGGACCAGATATTAACCATATCAATCCAGCTGTGAATTCCCTTGACATGGGGGAAGTCTCAGCTGTCATGAAGCCAGCATAATTCACTATGCCACACCTTTTGATTAAGTATAAGGGATAAGTCATAAGGGGAATGACTGGAGTTCAGAAATACTCATCAGTGGATGGTCCCTGGAGGACTGTTACCAGCTGGAACAGGTTGGCACAGATTCTTGGCTGTTCCAACTCATGCTGTGCTGAGGTTGAGGGCAGTGAATCAGAACACTGTCGCTCACCTGAGCATAGGAAGGAATCTGCCCCCAAATATGAGAGTAAATCAACTTTTACGCTATTTCCTGACGGTAGAGTGTTCCTCCTCTTAACCTTAACAGTGCAATTCCTGATCGTCGAGAGCTTGATTTTGTAATCTTAATGTGACATTGCTGCTAGGGTTTTATTTAAGGGTCCAACTCACAGGCATTAATATCTCATTATTTATTAGGTGGCATATGATGGCACCAAAGAGAGAGAGAGAGAGTTCTTGTGTCAAACACACATATAATCCAAGACCACAGCAGCCTGATGCTCCTGCAGCACATCTCAAAACCTGAAGGGGTGTCATCCATAGGAGAGTGCAGTAAGTGGGTAATCTAATATTTATGAAAACAGACCACCTGAGAAGTTCAAAGTATCAGCGCATGCATGTGAAAAATCAGTAAAATAGAAGACAAATGCAAAAAGCTTTGACAGACCAGCACGTGCTTGTTCACCCCTTTGGCCAAGTCCTGTCATACACGAATTCCAATTCCAACCAATTTTCTTCATTCAATTGAAACTTTTAAGAAGAAGAGGTAAGCAAAACTGCAATCTATCTGTAATGTTTCATCGTGCTTATGGATTGTATGGCACGCTAGAGGCAGCAGAAGGAAAATTCAATCACAGAGTGATGCCAGTGCGGATTATTCCACTGCTCTTTAAAGGCAGGAGGCTGCAATCCATGAGTCAAACGTGGTTTCAAACAGACTACCACAGCTGTGGTTTACTCTTGAGAAACTAATCTATTAAATCAGAAACAGGCAATTTCTATGATCCTGACAGTTCCACTTTCTACTGTCTATAGTCAAGTTATGTCTGTGAGGCAGAATATTTTATTCCAACTACAGTTTTGTTACTTTGTGTAGCATAATGTGGGTCGTTTACTATTAGCTTGGGACACCGAGGTTCTTAATGATTCAGTGATACAGAATCACTAATCCAGCTTTACTGCCAACGCAGCTGACTACTGCTGCAACTATTTATTGCTGCTTTTGACACTTTCTCATATTGATTACACTGACTGTAATATATAACACAATTGCAATATAGTCACATAATTAAATGAACATAGAATGTTTCTTCTACTTTCAATTACTTTTAAAGCCCCGAATTTTAAGATTATTCAACTTTCGCTTGTACCGTTATGATTCCTATCATTGCTAAAGCTAGCATGCTTGTGTCAGATTAATGCTATCGAAACCTGTCTCTAGCTGCAAGATATTCTGATTGTTGAGTGCCCCTTCTAGGTAAATCAACAAGGTTAGCTGATATTTTTCAATCAAAGCTGAAAAGCTGCTTGTTCTACCTCACTAGTGTTTGAAAGTGCATTGCAGCTTTCCTTAATCTTCAGTGATGGAAATATGTGATGGACATTATAGAAGAGCAAGACATTTCATGTAGTTTCAGCTATAACTTTATCAAATGTTTTAAAAGGAAAAAAGCATAGACAATATTTGCTTTTGGTATCATAAGTGAAACCATACCACTAAACAATCATATCCTGTTTAGCCCATAAAGACATCAGAAATATATGTTTATCATCTGCTCTGGACAACTTAGCATGTTTCTGGCCCAGGGCAAAGTGGAACTGAAACCATTTGCAGTTGTCCAAACCAAGATAACCACACATTTCTGAGGTAATTGATACCTAAAAGGAACACTGCCTTTAGATCACAGTTCACGATTTAAGTACACTAATTCCTTAAAGAAGGTTGTTAAAGTTTTTAAGTTTGTATGTCTATTGGACTTCCTCCAAAACTTAGCATGGGTTAATCATAATCTACTGCACACAGAAAATGTGATACACTAGACTACATAACATGTTAACAACTCTTCCTTTTAGGAATGGAATACATTCCCTGCAATTGCTGATTTCTCCCTATCCACTCCAAAAAATAAAATAAAAAAGTGAGGCGGGGGGAGAGGAGGGAATTGTTAGTGCTTTGAAGTAACATGTATCCCAAAGTGGATTTCTGGTTCTGTTACAAACTGTACAGGATTTTTAAACACTGACTACACACACTTCATGGTGTTTCAATTAGTGTAAATGTACTGTAAAAGATATAGGGCATGGCTCTTTTCTCCCACTGGTGGAAATCACGAGTAAATTCATTTAAACGAATGGAAATGGACCACTGTAAAACCACTGAAAGGAGACTCAATCTTATTATGAATTTACTTGCATCTCCTACGATTCATGAACTGAACTGTTATGAGGGGGCAAATGCAGTCACGCTAAAGCTAAGCCTATGGTATGGGAGAAGATTTCCCGGGAGCTCGAGAGAAAAGAGTTATCCAGAAAGTAGGCAGGGGCTCTTCCAGGATAAGCGTCTTCATACTTTTCAAGCAACTCCTATAGTTTACCAGACTCAGAAGTTGGTTCTACTGGCACAACTGAATGAAAAGCAGAACACAGCTGTGGGCCAGAGCTCAGAACAAGTTGCTTTCTCATTAATATAGTATTAAAGTAGAACCTCAAAGTTACAAACACCTTGGGAATGAAGGTTGTTCGTAACTGTAAAATGTTCATAACTCTGAACAAAAAGTTATGTTTGATCTTTCAAAAGTTTGCATTGACTTAGTACAGCTTTGAAACATTACTATGCAGAAGAAAAATGCTGCTTTCCTTTTATTTTTTAGTAGTTTATCTTTAAAAAAAGATATATTTGCTTTTTTAAATTTTTTGTCTGCTGCCGCTTGATTGTTTACTTCCAGTTTCAAATGAGGTGTGTGGTTGACTGGTCAGTTCGTAACTCTAGTATAACACTGAGGATCTACTGTACTACTTACCACTTGTATATTGAGCCAAAAGCTGTACAGAACCAACCAGAGGAAATGTCCTTCCTCCATGAAACTTAAAATGTAGGTTGAATGGTGGGTGAGGGAAGATCCTAAATGACTTGTCTGAACTACCACTACTGATACTGAGGCTGGAAACCATTGCTCTGTGGCATGGTTTCTCACCCTGGGGGTCAGAACCACCCCATATTATTAAATGGGAGGACACCCTGGCTAGATTATCGCTAACTGGAATGGGAGGTCCATGTACAGAAAAGGATATAGTACAGGAAAGGCTGAAAACCACTACTCTAGCACAGGAGGAAAGTTAAGTTATCTCTTATTCAGACTTCTTAGGAAATCCACCAACAGATAGGGGAACTGAAAAGATATAGTTGGCAAATATGGCTGAATATGTCAGACAGCTCAGCACAAAGAAAAAACCTTACCACCTCTTTACTACTGAAAATATGTAAATTATTTTTAAAAAGCAAACAAGACACTTTATAGATTTTATAAATAGTACAAAGTAAAGACATTCAAGGCAGATGTCTGAAATAATAATGAAGACAGACTTTAAATGTATGCACAAAAAAGAAAACAGATCTTAAAGAGGGAAGGTTAAACTGAACACTGTAGTGTGGGAGCAGATTTCTAAGCTAGGTTAAAATGGAAAAGAAAGCTGATTATATATGCTTTAAAAACATTTTCCATATAAAAGGAGTAATCAGAAAGACTTCCTCACAACCAGCACTATCTCAACCGCAATATTTTGAAATAGAATTTGCTGTCTATCCAAGGGAAACAGAACTGAGATGGATTGAAACATCTATGATTACATCAAGTCTATCCCCCTGCTTCTCAGCACGTGTACCTACAATATCAAGAAACATTTGATTCTGGGAAGAAATATGGAAGTAAGATTCTCTTTAAACCATAGAAAGGTATCAATGATTTAAAAAGTGGTGAGAAAAAATGCACCAGAACAGCATGATCTATTTGCATGTTTCCTTTCTATTCTGGGATTGGGTGTGAGTGGGAATAAGGACAAAAATTACCTCCATCCGCTCTTGTTTAACATCATCAATCTCATCATCTTCAAACATGGCCAACAGCTCCCCAGTCTGATCAATAGAGTTGAGAAAGTCTTGAGCAAGCTTCTGACGTTTGTTGACACTGCCACTGTTGAATTTGTCTACAGGGAGGTGAACAAAATTAAAAATAACCCTGTTATTTTGGTTCTTCTGTGACTCTTTACCTCTGCAAGAGATATTTTAATAAGATTAAAAGTGAAGACTTGTTTGAACAATACAATGCTTCCCATTCTGATGACAAATATTCTAAAAGTTCTGTTAGTCACTAATTTTAAACCCTCCTTTGGAAAAAATAAGAGCCAAATCTGGTCTGAAAAGCAAGACAGAGAGAAGAAAATTTGCTCCATTTTCTCTTATTTCACTTTGTCAATCTCTTCAACTTCAAACAAGACCTCAAGCTGTAACTCCATACCAGAACCAACATCAGAGAACATTTTTGCTCACAGGAGGCTCTGTACCAGTATACAGTTGTGAGGGCCTGCTTTTACTTATATCCTCACACCATCTTTAGCAACAACTGACCCCAAACATGTGTCGGAGTTTGGAAAATAAGACCATGACAACCACTTATCAACTGTAAGCTTAATTACTAACATCACAAGCTTTCATAATCAGAGTGTACTATAAAAGTGCATTATTTCAAACGGCACTACCAGCTAAACATCTGAGCCAAATTTTTTTTCCCAACCATAACTGGTATGCCCCCAGCCTACCACTCACAAGCAAACACTCTTAATTAAACCCTTTCTTTCTATCAGCTGATCTCCATAGAATTTTCCTTAGGAGGTGACTCCTCTCTCATGTGCATGTATACACTAAGCCACTGTAACAGGGGAGAAAATTCCTTCCTAAATACATACATGGCAATCAGTCAATCTTAATGACCTGATATCCTATACGCAATCATCAACAAACTTCAGAATGCAACTTTGCTGCTAACACAGGAGACAGATAGGTCACACCTCAGACAAACTCCAGAAGACCATGGGTGAAGAGTTAACTAAGCTGTTGGCATTAGAGCAGGAGTGGATCCACAGACAGCCTGTTTTACCCCACTGCCAGTTGCTGAGATTGTTGGAGATACAGCCCATTTACCAAGAGGACAATCCCCTCCCAACAAGGAAACAAACAAGAAAAAGGGGGGGGGGAAGATGACAAGACTGTTGCTAAGTAGCCCATGAAGATTTCCTGGCAGAGCAAGTCATATCTCTATGAAGGCTGGGAACCTCATTTTGCTATAAATAACTGAAAATTCAGCAAGTACATGAGGCCACAAAAAATTAGGGTCACATTTTCAAATGAAGTTTCTATAGTTCCAGCAGGAAAATCTGCACATACACTTTGTATTACAGACACTGCATGTGTAAAATACAGTGTGCGTGGAATTCATGGATGCAACTTTAAAGCCCCATTTGAAAATCTGACCCTTACTTTTTAGGTGGCATTTTCGAAAGCTCCTGACTTACAGAAGATTGTTTAATTATTTCATTTTTGAAAAACATAACCGAGCTGATCTTTAAGAAAAACAAATCTGTATGGTGATGGGATTGTGTCGTCAGGTTTAAGTTTGTATAGAACTCAAATGTTACTCCTTTGAGCTCTAAGAATAAGATATCACAGATAGAAGTGGGAAGTAAAACACAATGGGATTGACAAAGATGCATCCACATATCAATCACTTAAAAAGAAAAGCAGTAGATCAACATAGATAAATAATCAGAAGAGCAAGAGTCAGAAATAAACTCAAGAAAAAGAGGAAAACATTTAAAAAGGAAATTAACTAGAAATACAAATGAATGATTATATATGAAAATTGCAATTTACTTCTTAATTCAAATCAATTCAGTGAGACTTTATTGGCATGACAAACTATTTAAGTGTTGCCAAAGTGCAAAATAATGATAAACCTCTCCTCAAATACCTTTTAGAACTAAGAAAGATTTACCTCCGATAGAATCTAACCTTAGTATTTGCAAATGAGACACAAGCTGGTGTAAATCAGCACAGGTTCCCTGATTTCAGTGTAGTTAAATAGATTTACCAACTGAGGATATGGCCCGAGATAAAACCAAAATCTACTCAGATTAAAAGTTATGCCCATTTGTTATAAATGCTGTGACTTGCTTATGAAATGGAGAAGGAAAAGTGTTTCCAATTCTTTAAACTATACATTGGTTCCTTAAAACTTCAAACAACACAGGAAGAAAGTCCTGGTCATATATCAGTATTAAGTGACTTTAGATTATGGTTGCTTTGTAAAATATGTCAAAAACCCTTGATAATAAATTTTAAAATGTCCACTCAAATGAATTTCAAAGCCATGCACCTCCCCCTTGTACACTGTAGCTGCCACATTTAAATTACACATGCTGAAATCAATTAGCCTTTTAATCAGCACCAGTTTCTTAGTTCAACACAGCTCTGACATTAAACAGTCCCACTTATCATTTGGATGGTGAATGGAAATATTGCATTTTTATGAAGTAATCGGAATGGAAAGGCACAAGGTTAAATGGACTTGCTAACTAAGTCAATATTTTAGGTGTCTAAAACTATCTAGTTGGGGCATATATTTTCTGTCAGGATACACAGTACAGAGTTCGATAATTCTCTTAAAAAGGCAAAGTTATCTCAAAGTTTTTCTACCTTCAAGAAGATCATCTTCTTCAATGCCTTTGACAATTTTAGATTTGTAGTCTCGGAAAAACATATATTTCAGCAGCCTTCTAAGCTTTTTCTGAGGAAGGAAAAAAAGAATATTGACAATTATTAAAATGTATATAAATGTTGCTTTACAGATAAGGAGCCTTATAGAACACACTACATGTGTGTGTAGAGAGAAAAAGTAAGTATATTATTCAGTTAATATGTAATATTTATTAAATATATCCAGAATCTCTGATTTCTGCAGCCAGGTCAGGGCATGGAAACTCCCATCGACCTTAATGAATCATCCACGTGAACACTTGCTAATTTGGTCCCTCTACAGACTTATTACACAGTAGACACTTGTTTGCAGCAACACTTACAAGCAACATTTCCGCTGGGAACAATTTCCTTCCTATGAATTGTCGACAGTCCCCATAATGACAACAGCAATTTAGGTGCAACATAGCAAAGGGGCACTCTTACATTGCTACTAATGAGCATCTACTGTAGTGCAGTGATAAAAATGCTACTGACTTGGGCCTACATTTTCAAAAGTGAGAAGTGATTTTTGGTGCCAAACATGTGAAACCATCAGGAGTCTGATTAGGGATGTAAAAGCCTAACTGTTTAAATGGTAATCAGCTGTTAAATGTTTTAAACAGCTGATTACTATTTAAACTGGGGGGGGGGAGCCACGGGGCTCCCCCTGAGCCAGAGCAGCTGGGCAGCTCTCAGTCGGGGGGTAGAGGGCAGGGGAGGCATGGAGCCCAGAGGAGGGGTAGCCACAGCTGGGCTCGAACCAGAGCACCTGGGCAATTCTGCTTCATGAGAGATACAGAGCCCAGCACATTTCCCCCCCACAAGTGCAGGGGGGGGGGAAGCTGCAGCTGCGCATTTCCCCCCACCAGTGACAGTTGCCCAGCTATGGCTCTGCGGCAGAGAAGCCACAGCAAGGCAGCTCTCGCTTGGCAGTGAGGAGCAGAGCACAGCAGAGCTCCCCCTCCACATTTAACCGTTTAAACGTTCAATTTTTAGAGCGTGTAAACAGATGTTTTTTAACGTTTTGACATCCCTAGGTCTGGTTTCAGAAGGTGTATGCTCAGCACTTTCTGAAAATCAGGCCTGCTTAAGGTATCTCAATTTGGTCACCCAAAACCATTGTTCGCTTCTGAAAATTTAGACCTATAAACAAACAGTTCCAGGAGCTCTGAGTGCACATTAATCCATCTCCTCAAACACTCTCTTAGAAGCCTTATACCCTATTATTAGAGACGAAAATTTTCAAATGATATTTTCAAGAATTTGTGTTTTGACAAAATCAGAAAACACAAATTGTAGCTGTTTCTCAGCTTTTCAGCTTTCTTTGGTTTATTGTTTTTCCTTTTCCTTTCCCTCTCCTTTCTTCCCCTGTTTAGTGACAAAAGAAAAAGAGACGGAAATTAAATAAGGAAAAAGTGAGAGAAAAAAAGGAAAATGTAAAAAAAAAAATTAAACATTTTGAAAAAAAAATCAAAGAAAATGTTGAATATATGAAAATTTGTTCCTTTGATAAACCTGGGGAATGAAAATGATTGCAACATTTTTAGTCATAATTCTGTCATTTGTTAACCAGAGTATTTATTCATAGATTCCAAAGCCAGAAGGGACCATTGTGATCACCTAATTTGATGTTCTGTATAACACAGGCCACAGAACTTCCACCAAATAATTCCTAGAGTGTATCTTTTAGAAAAAAACATCCAATCTCGATTGATAAATTGTCAGTAAGGGAGAATCCACCACAACCCCTGGTAAATCATTTCAGTGGTTAATTACCCTCTGTAACCCGTCCGTGCCCAGGGTAGCCCACTGATAATGCCAGGGTCAGGGCAGGCTGCAAAAGGAGAGCAAATTCTCCCAACACTGGTGGGTGACACTGCAGTCAGACTTCCCAACCAGCCACAAACAGTGCTTCTGATTCCCCCACACTGGTTATCAAGAAGCCACTGTGCAAACACACACAGCCCCCTTTACTGCATTTCAGTCTCTGGCTCCCAAACTGACACTAGGTCCAGTAAAGAGATCAGTTGCTTTAACTCTATGCTCTTTACTAAAAGATTCCCTCTGATCCCAAAGGACCAGCCACAGTACCAGTTCACTATAAGTTTGGATCTTACCCAAAATACCACGCTGCCAGCCAATCCTTTAGTAACTAAAACTAAAGGTTTATTAGTAAAAGAAAAACAAACAATAAAAGAAGTGTTAAAGGCTTAAAGCAATCAGATACATACAGATGATTTAAAAGTCCATATACATCAGGTTTCTAGAACAATTGTGGAGTTGCAGGCTTGTATAGTTCCTCTGGTTTACATCCAGTACCTGGATGGGTCTAAGTCCTTTAGTTCAGTTGCAAAGTGTGTTAATCCAGAGGTGTGTCCGCAGCTGGACAGGAACAAGGACACAAGGCAAAGACCAAGACGAAGACAAAATGGTTTCTGTGGTTTGATCTTATATACCCTCTGTTTCTGGCCATGTGGCTTGTGGAACTTTACTGGAACCAAAATGAAGTCCATAGTCACATGGGCCAATCCTGGTAACTCTTCAGGTATGCCTTTAGTTTCTTCCTGGGCCTCTGGCTTCTGATAAGGCCTTGAATGGGCTATTAAGCAAGCTATTGTCCTGCCGCCTCTCTGTCTGGGGTGTGTCTTCCACAGCACAGTTTGAAATACAGGGATATCAAAGATCTCCATAACTTTCCTTACACATATTACACATGAACACAAATATTACCATCTTATTCAGCATATTATAACCTTTCTAACAGTACCTGACATGGCATGTCTTACATGAATTATTATGATTTTGACATATTAAGGTCAAACAACACCAATGCCCCCCCCTCCTAATGCAGCCCGCGTGACACCCTCATTGTTTAAAATGTACACCTTATTTCTAGTCTGAATCTGTATACTTACTATTGTAGAAGAAACAAGTAGCAGCCCCATATTTTAGTTGCCTTACACTTTCAATTACAAAGTATTCTTGCAGACTTTTTCTGAGACGCTCTAGCAGCACCTCTGTTTGCAGTAAACAAATGATGAAATGCAGGAGGGACAAAGCACTAAGGCTAGAAATGTGCCATTAATTTGTCCCTTAAAATTCCAGTCAGGTTTGGCTGTGAAATTAAACAGTTTAAAATCATCATTTCCCTTCTCTTGCTTGCATTCCTCAGGAAAATTTTGGCAACATACCAGAACAACAACAGAAGATGAACATTTTAATACCAATCCCTACCACAGCAGCAGCAGAGACCCCATTCTAGGGCTCCTCTGACCACAATACATACAATCCTATCCCAGACCTTTCACATTGCCTCAGCAGCCCATCCTCAGCTCAAGGGGATATCAGACACCTCACAGCAAAGGAGTGGGGTGAGAAGGGAGAGACGGACAGGCAGGAAATTATATTAAAAAATCCAACATTAAAATAACATTATTTAGGTTGAAACATCAAGCACTTGAAAGTTAGGAAATGCCATATTTACAGTTGCCATGCACTAATTTTGCCCTGCAGTGTATGCATTACATCTTTAATTATATGATCACATACTATTTTTTCACGACACCTCCCCATTCAGTGCACAGGATGGACAATACTTAGTTAAACAGAAGCTACTCAATATTTTCTGTTCTCCTCATTCTTCAATTTCCTTACCTCTAAGTGCTTGACTTTGCAACCTTAATAATGTTGTTTTAGTACAGTTTGTGTGTGTAACTTTCTAGTTTTTTAAAAAGCAAACTGAAAAATGGAAAATCCATTATGTGGCACTATACTGACACCACACGGGTAATTAACAGGGTTGGAACCTACAGATCCACCATATAGACCTTTGCCATTGGAGCCAAACGAGTAACTGACAACAGTAGTAATTTGCCATCTCTTGAGAGGAATGAGACACTTTGCCAGTGGGTTTCATAGATATTTGCTGATAGCACAGGAATGATGAGACTCTGGAATCTTGGGTTCCATTTCAGGCTCTCAAGGAGAACATGCTCTACCACTTCTTTGCCAAGCTGTCTCTCTAACTTTTGCTCCCAGTCCCGGTCTCTTTGCCCAACCATTCCAGTTCCTTCCCATCCCCACAGTTCCTTGTCTTCAGTCTCCTTGCCAGTCAGTTCCAGTTCCCCCATTCTGGCTGAAACACTGATCTCTCTCTCTCTCTCCCCCCTCGATCTCTAAATGTCTCTCCCCTCACTATGTTATTCCCTTCCCTGTCTCCTTCCCAGCCTCCTCATCCAAGCTCCACCTTCCACCCCATTCTTTGCCCCAGTCTCTTTTTTCCGACAATCCCACCTGTCCCCATCCTCATCATGTCTCCCCTCACCCCATCATCTCCTTCCCACTGCCACACTGCTTCCCATTACCTGTCTCCCTGACAGTCCCAGTTCCATCCAACCCCATCTTCCAGTCCCAGTCATGCAGTCCCCTGAGCTCCTTGTCCTAATCTACTCCCCCCATACCAGCTTTGGCTTTTGTCCCCTCTGTATTTAAGTCAGGCAGCTTCCTCCTCCATGCTTGGCACCAGCAGGGGGGGCATGGCAAGCACAGGAAAGAGAGGCTCCCTGCTCTCAATTCTTGTACCCAATCCAACATGGCCTGCACTGAGCTGCCATTGCAAGGAAAGTCATGCTCAGTCATGTGGGCTCGTTATAGTTGGAATCCTTGGAATTTTTATCTCTAGTAAGTCTCTACTGACCATGTGTAAACTGTTATTTTTCAAAGGCTTATCACTTGACATAATTTAGGTGCATTCTCCTGGGGATGACAAAAGGTACATTCCTGACACAGAGTACACTCCTGCCAAATTTCAAGTCCAGATTCCACAGCATGGAGGAACTACAGCTTCTCAAAGAAAAGGTCACCAGAATTTTTTAATATGGCCAAAACAGTGTATTTGTCTCTAGTTTCATTCATAGAAATGTCTGAACCATTTTGATTGAAATTTCGTGGAAAATTTCAACCTGAGGCAGACAGTTGGCAAGAAATTGTCAACTAGCTAACGTTTGGCAAAATTATAAACAACTGAAAATGAGGTTTTTTAAAAGGCAATCTTAACAACAGAGGGTACTGGTAGCCCCAGGTATAATAATGAAATGATGGTCCTTGTTCAATGGAGCTTACAATCTAAGTATACGGGACAAGATAATCAGACATGACTGTGAAGAGAGAAAAGGTCATATATATCCCATGTTTGATCCTGGCCTTAAAATACTTTAGGATAAATGTTAAATTGGCTAGGAGTCTCTTAGATATTGTAGTTTATTTTTATAAATTATGTTCTTATTTTGAGAAAATAAGGGTAAGAGGCAGGAAGTGGAGGTCAGTAATGGAAGACTAATCAAGAAAGGGATTTGAAGGAGAAGTGGCAAGCAGGATCAGGGAGGATACTTCATGTTTGGGGATAGTGCAAACAACAGATGGCCGTGGAAGATGGACACCAGAAATACAATAAGACATGTTGATTAATGAAAATTTAAATTTGATGTAGAATGCAATCTGAGGCCTGCAGAGGGATTCAAGAAAGAAGCAAACATTCATAACAATGAGAGCTGAAATCGATTTTAGTTGCAGCATTCAGGATTGACTGGAGTGCACAGTTTGAGGTTGGTAGTACTCAAGACAAAAGAGAACTAGGACATAAACCAGAGTTTTGAAAGCTTGCTTGGGAGAGATGGAGAGGAAACAGAGGTGGTTTTGGGAAATATTATAAAAGAACAGACATGATTTATTGACATCCTAGATATAGAGAGGGGAAATGACAGAGCTGTGCCAAGTGTCACATCAGGATCCAGAGTTCAGGTAAGTGGAAGAATGTTAGAATGACTGACAGTAATAGAAGTGGAAGGGAGAGATAGTTTAAAGCTTATAATAGTCTAAACTATTATTTCAGATGAAAACAACCTACTAGTCAACTAGCCATCTCTCTGCCAGTGCAGCTGAAAACAATGACGTGAAAAATCTATTGATAAATTGAAGTTATTCCAGAAAATAAAACTAATTATGATGAAATTATTCTTTTTATAAATTGCTATTCATAAGGATGCCTTCCTTGGTTTAAACTAAACAAACACATTAAGCTAACATAAACATTGTCTAACTTACAATTTATAATGCAAATTGACTAGCTTATTATGGTACCTTGTCTTTGCGCATCAAAAACAGAAGATCTTCAGCAGAGATGACTCGAGCTCCTCTCAGCTGAGAAACTTCAGCTGCTTGCTGCAACTAATAAAAACAAAGAAATGTAAAACTACTGCTTCTATAATATACGTTGTACTTACTAGGTTTCAAAATAAGTTCAGATAAATACACTGTGTGGTAACATTTTACAAAATATATATCATCTTAAAAATATAGGCTGGGACTTTCAGAAGTGCCTAAGGGAATCAGTCATCCAACTTCCATTAACCAAAATTCCAGCCATAAATTATATAAAGACTGGAAAAGTTTTGGCATATCTCAGGAATCATAATGCTGCATATAAAAGTAAAACTTCTTGTGTCTAAGCATAAAACATTGTAATTTCTACCCTGTTTCTTTTCTCCAGCTCATTTTCTAGTGCAGTCTAGAGAACAGAGATGAGTCCTCTAATGCAGACAAATAAAAAACAAAGCTCTTCCTATAAAAGTGGCAGACTGGCTGGCTGATTCTGCTCAGAATTTCTGAGAAATAGCAAATACTAATTCTATAAATTTACATAAAGAAATTTTTTAGGAGAAGTCCTTTACTTTCAACAGTACTAGCCTTATCCCTAACATAGGAATATTCTTTTTCCATTTGAGGGATTTAGAAGAATTAGGGTAAAAGCCTGGCCCCACTGAAGTCAGCAACAAAACTCCTACTGACTTCAATAGGGGCAGGATTTCACTTAGACTTGAAGGACACATAGAAAGAATTGAGCAATATCATAGGCTTAAATCATGGCTGCCAACGGAGTGTGAAGGGAAAGAACTACCTTCATAGCATTGTAATAACTGTGGTCTAAAGAGCTGTGCCTCTACAGGCCAGTAAGATCTCCAAGTCCATTCGGTCTTCTGTCCATGGATCAAAGGTCTCCTGAGAAGAGCCTCTAACACAACATATAATAAACAACTCTCTTTCTACCAAGGGCAGAGTGGGTGACTTCAAGAAAATTGGATGAGTTAACTTCAAAGTCCCGAAAGAGTCCACTTCAAAGACAGCATAACAATAGTTGACATCATACCTACAGCAAACTGATAAAGAACAAGTTGCTGGGCTGATGAAACCTCATCCAAAACCAATGAAGTTAATGGGATTCAATCCACTGAATTCAGTGGGCTTTAAATCATGCTCATGATGACTTTGAATGCTGGAGGGGGAAGGATGTGGAGTTCTCATTGGACTAGTTGCTTTTCTACTCTAATGTTGGAAAACATTTGTCCAGTAAGAAGGATTTCATCACTAGAGGTTTGCTTTCATTCTGGTCTCTATCAGCTGGTAAGAGAAATACAATTACATTAAAACTCACGTGTATACCTGCAACATGATACAAAAAATATAAATCTCATTTCTTTTCACGCAAAAATGCCTTCATACTCCACTTTCAGAAATACATTAATGCACCTGAAAATAATTTGAAGAAATTCTATCCTTCGTACTCATGCTAGCAATGGTTTCACTCACCATCACTGGCTGAATAAGTATATTATTAATCTGAGCTCCCATGCTGCTATGTCTTGAAATAGGCCTATTCAGAAGTTAAAAAGATCAACAAAAACAGTAGCTGTTTCTAATATCCAAAGGAGAAAAAAAAAAAGATTTTTGTTTTGGCAAGTGTTCAGTAGGCAAAGGATTCAGTCCATAAATCATAATACTGGACTGCATTAATTTTTTTCCACACTAATCACATGCACACAAAACGTTAACTGTATCTGGTATGCACAACACAAAACATACTGCATGAAAAGCTTCAGATTTTTTCTTGAAATGCTCACTTGGGCCTTTACAGCTACAGAGACCAGAGAGTTTTCAGGAATTCAGAAGTCACAGTAACATAATATTACTTGAAACTGAACTGGAAAATGTAAGAATGTGAAAAATGATAGTTCTATTTTTTGGCAGAGGTGAAACTGCTTCTTATTCTGATTAGTCTGAGGGTGCACAAGGTACTTATATTTCCAACATAAAATATAAAGAGGCTGGGTGAAAATATAAAAAGAATGGGTTGCATTTATCCTGGGTGTAACTCAAGTCAAGTCAATGGAGTTACCCTATGGGTGAATTTCAGCCAATAAGTTTTTAAGTGTTTCAAAAACTGACCTTGACATGGACAATAATGCAGCACAGCTTTTTCAAATACCATAAAAAACAACCGGGAAACTACTGAAACTGAAAAAATATCCTAGTGTAACTCTTCTGAGTGCAGAAAATACTATAATTTAAGACACTTGCATTATCCTTACAACATTCTTCTTCTAATCATAAAACAGACATCTTAATTTACTTTTGTTTGTCACCTACAAACAAATCATCTTTCAAAAGATAATGAAGATATGAAACTGTGACAAAAATATCATTTAAAGTGAAGGCTTATGTACAAGTTGATTATATCAGTTCCAATGAAATAATGGTATAAACTAATCACATTGGGCCAAATTCAGGTCTTATTTACATCCGAGGAAATCTAAAATAAACCTCACTGAGTTCAAGCAAGATTGATACAGTAAGGAGCCATATCCCTGAATTTTCTCATTTTTGTTCGTTGGTGCACCTTCTTAAATTACTGAAAGCATAATGAAGTTCTGTATTTAATTTCTTCGGTTTAAAAAAAAGACAAAACAGGAGAATAATTCTTTCATGAAAGATTATAAGATAGGAATTATTTATTCAAAGAGACCATAACTATTTCTGAACTGGTACATACATATTTACCTGAGTAACTGGAATTCATTCAGGTAGATATGTATCTAGGCATTTTTTATTTATTTGTTTATTTTACAAAGTATATACCACATAGTCCAGGTTGGGGCAAAATATGTATTTATATTTCAACCTACATATAATTGACTCATGCAAATCATAATATCTGAGTGCAAAGCTGTAATTAGCATTGTAATGAACTTGCATATATGACTGTCACAGAGTTACTATTAATATGCAACATGTTTCAATTCCTTCCCTTCCTAGGAGCTGAAGGGCCCTTGTTGTCTGCAGCAGAACTCCTGTGATCATGTTGCATGGAGGATTTCAGGAAATGGCACAGAGAATATATACTTCCATCAAGCTCTGTAGAACTCAGCTCCCTAGGAACTTCATGTTCAGCTATCCACCGCTGTGGTCAATAGGACTTTTGCCATTGGCTTCAATGGAAGCAGTCAACCTCCAAAGCAATGACTTTTTAGAGCGGAACAGCCAATGATGGGGCAAGTGGATCTACTGCCACAGACCCCACATGGTGTTCTGAAGGATGTTAGGGGCTACCAAGGATATTCTCATTCTGAGGCTGCAGTAACAACTGTGGAGTGGCATCAGTGCTGCTCTGAACCATGGTGAAGATGTACAATTGTTTTCCACCATCGTCCCGTGGACCTCTCCGGTCCCTATCTAATTAGGGCACTCAGACTGGCACGAGGAATAGAATTTCCTGTAGTCTGAGTGCCAAGCTGCGATGTACGAAGAGGTTTTTAAATCTCTAAATTTAAAATGTTTAGTCTATATTTGAAAACGTTTCTGAGCTATCTTAAAGCACAGGAAGCCCACAAATATATTTAGCTTCTTAAGAAAAAAATTTCAGTCTCAATTTTCTGAAATTAGAAAAAAAATTGAAACCTTATAGTTTGCATATATTTTTATTAGCCAAATTATGAGTCCCTGAAAATGAGGGTTTCATAATGAAAGTGTTGAAATAACCTTAACTACAGCAGTGCAAATGGCTCTGTTAATAATTAAGAGTTCATGAAAAATAAGTGTATTTTACAATTTTGTACATTACAAAGAAAGTAGTATATATTGTAACTATATTTTATAATCTAAGAAGAAATACGTGGGAATAATATTTGAAAACCTAATCACTGGTTTGATGACTTTATGAAGTTAACTTTCTTGGCAGAATAAACTAGAGTATATTAATAGTCACCTTAGGGCTATTTATTTCCTCTCTCTTTCTTTCTTTGTAACTTTTGCAAATTATAAATTAGATTAAAGGAATACTCATTCTGCCATAACAGTAAATTACTTCAGTCAATACTGTCTGTTTTCTCACGACGAACAATTGCACCAAACATTTACAAAAATATTTTAACAAAATAGATAAAAGGCTGGAAACCAAACAGGCTGTATTTGTGATACAATTATTACAGTTCTTAAACTACATTAAAAGAGGGTGCTGAGAAAAGCTAAGTGCTAACGTCTGCATACCTTTAAAGTGGAGAGAGCCAAAAATAATGCTTTAGGAAACTGTTTTTGCTTTCATTATGAAGGTAAATTAGATCATAGTTCATCTGGTTACAACTTTGGGGTTTTTTATGCATGTATCAGAAATAATATATTTTTCATCTTACACTGTGCCAAAAAATGCAACAATAGCTTATTATGAACTCAGGTACAGACTATACGTATATTTTAATATATTCTGTACTTACTACACCAGTACACTTTGAAGGCACATAAGTGTTAGACGTAAACACCGTTTTTAATTTTAAGCTTTTTCATTTACCATTTTTATGAGCAACTAAAGCCTCCCCCAGAAATTCTAGTTTTAATGCAGTAGGGAGAGATATTAAAAAATGTTTTTACAAGTCAGCACTGTATATGCTCTAAAGAGACACAGCGCACTAAGAGAACGACTACATTATGTGGTCTATTATCATAGCACTTTAGTAGGTAAAAGTTTAGGAGGGGCACAATGTTTTAACTGCATGACTAAATCCCTGCTTTGTGTTCTGAAAAAGTAAGCGTCATTTTGCAGGTTGACAGATTTCAATTAATTTTTCAGTTATTAGGAAGCTATTATCAAGACTAATATATTTTCTTGAAGTGTATTTAATGTTGCAACAGGTGCCAGGGTGCCAGACTTGGAGAATAAGGCCCTGTATTCTATTCTGAGGCCTTCAGTGGTGCACAGACCTTTGCTAGCCCTCCTTTTAGGCTGAATTTCAGCACACTAAGTAGAGGTAGTGACATGTTTCTCAACCCTAATCTGGACTAGGGGAGGTAAATTCGGCCTTCATGATCATTCAGTCCTTGGACACTCACATGAGACACTGCTTTGAAGGGTATCATTTGTGGGGTTTTTTTAAAATGTGGATATTTGTTCACTAGCATTTAGACAGAAACCACAAGTTATTTTACTATTGTTTCTATATCCATCAGATATTCAGTTGCCACAACGTGGGCAATATTCAGAGCAGGGGCGTAGAACAGAAAAGTGCAGCAGCTAATTATCAGTCTTTGTGCTTTCTAGCTTCCTTTTTCCTTTCTATATGTTTCAGGATCTAGTTCTCTGTTCTGTACTAAAAATCAGCAGCCAGTTTAAGGTGCAAAGAGGACAATAACAAGAAAATAGAAAGCTGTTTGGTGGCACAATTAAAGTAAAGGACTAGTAATCTGAACAGAGTTTGGGCTTTAAATCTGAGTGAGCCACTCACTCAGGAACTTTGGCAATTCACTTGACTTCCTTGTTATTAACATTGTTTGTATTACAGTAGCTCCCAAAGGTCCCTATCATGAATTACCAAATTTACCACCAATGGAACACAGGAAAGACCTAGAAGTAGCCTTGAAAACTCTTAATACAGACAAGTATTTGTAAGAGTACAAAAAACAAAACTAATTCTTCAGTTATTGTAGTGAAAGAGAAGCCATCAATTTGAAAAATCACTGGTGTGACCCTCCAGTGCAGCATGCCCAAGCTGTGTTGTTTCACCAGCCCTACCTGGTCCTACAGCCTATCTGGCAGCAGGGGGATCATCACAAAAGGGTGGCAGAGAGATGCTACAGAGACTTTTTCCTCGTATTAGCGACAGGGCATGGCTGGGATGCCCCTACATTTGTCTAACCCAGGTCTGTGACTTCAGCCAATTGGGGTTATTAGCAGGCTGCATAAATTAGAGAAATCTTCAGACTGTAATATATGTGGGGGAGGACCAGCCTTGTACACAGTGGCCTTGATATTGCAGTGTGCTTTGTGGTACCCTTGCATCCCACTCTCCTGAACAATAGTGCATACACATTAGCTGGATTCCAGAAATTGGCCTCACATTTCCATCTGAAATTTTTTAAATCCACTATTGCTATAAAAATAAATCCTAAAAATGCCTGTAATGAAGAAAGAATAGTGACAAACTGCCAGGCTGTTTGCATTGTACACTTGACAAAATTTGGGGCATACTCAACTACACTGTTTTGTTGATTGTACACATCCTTTCTCAGATCTTGTAAAAGAGCATTAACTAGTAACAGCATCAGTAGACCTGAAACGGAAAAGTCAGCAAGCAGCAGGCATGCATATAGAGGAAGAAAAAGGGGCAGAGGAGAAGCGGCCTTCAGCATGTTGCAAAACGCCATTCTAAATGTAAACAGAGCAGAAAAATCCAGCCAGCCATTTTAACTAGATGGATCAAGTGGAGCAGTAATTTACCCATGGTGTGGAGTGAATTTTATGCCAATGGACATCTGCATAAAGCCCAAATACTGTTCTGGGGGTTGGTAGGAGTACAGGGTGAATTTAGTCAATGGAGAACATAAAAAAAAGAAAAGAAAGCGATATAATTGAATGCTGCTTACTAAACATCTATAACGCTAGATAAAAGGATTTGCGATATTTACACAGAGGCATGATAAATATTACAATCCACACTTGACTCAGAATGTGCTAGATCTGTAATCCAACCCCCAGGAGTAAAGCAAGGGACAAAACAATCTCATTTCAGTCCATGTGTTACTCTTGCTCCATGGGAAAGTAAACTGTGACAACCTTCTTCTGATGTCGATTACTTCCCCCCTCTGCCATCTCAGCCAGTTTGGGGATGAGGAGGTACTGAGGGTTCTTCTTCCTGCTTCTCTCTACTGCCTGCCCACTTCCCTGTCCACTTTAGTAGGAGGAAGGAGTGGTAGCTGCTCTCCCTTGCCATGCAGGGTCTAGGGATGCTAATCGCTTATAGTTGAGAGTGATGAGGGGATCCTTACAGCCCTCTTTTCTCTGTATATATGTGCAGCCAGGCTCACAGTTGGTTCCCATTTTAGTTGTATAAAACAAATTTACGTTAAACTACAGTCACACACAGAAAATGGCAAAACACGTTTTAAAATCTCAATTTCCTTACACCTTTCCATACTATCAAACTTATTTGTTTGCATCTATCAGCAATTAGTGATTTATTACTGCATTAAACAAATTAAGTAATGGAAGCACATATACACTACTTTATTAAAATTATTTCCATCATTCCTGTACACAGATTGCTATTTCAACAGAAGTTAAGACTTAAATCAAAGGGTCTGCTATAATATTTCTTTGAGCTATTAGTTTAAATGTATTTCTTCTGTATTCATTATTTTTATTATTTCCACTGTCTTTATTATGGTACACACACTAGCACATGAAGTTTACATTATATCACAATGTCCTCACGTATGGTTTCAAATGCACTTGAGAGCCAAAGCCAGGCACCATTTAGGATTATTGGGATGCGGTTACTAATTTTGCAAAGTAGAATAAATTGTTCTTTGTTGGCTTACATGCCATCCTAACATTCTAATTATGTGTATCATTGTGAGCATATGAATATGTTTCCTCCTTGTGATTTTACAGAAAGTAGCATTTATTTAAATCTTGTAAATTGATTATATAGAAAAATAATATTTATTTTATATTCGTTTATCAAATTAGATGCAAGATACTAAATAAATATTATTCTCTCTTATGCTGGTGCTAGCCAGTGGCTTTCAGCAGGGTTACCCTGGGGAGGCGTTAGCGCGTGTAAAACTGTCGCTATAGCAAACCTTGTAGATACATAAGCAGTGCTATCTGAAAATGTTTGCGATATAATACAAAACTAAGCAACATTTGCCTGGTTTCCCTTTTTGTCATAAACGAGAAAATTAATAAATATTTAACCATTCCAAAATGAAGATTAAACACATTTTTGGTAGGCCTAAGGCTGACAAAAGATTATCAGGAAGGAAAAAAAATTTCTAATGAAAAATCAAGGCAATGTTTGGCCACGTTCTTAGGGAATGTGATGAAAGGAGAACTGACAAGGACCTTGACTCTTCTGGTTTAGCAGGTATCAAAAACAAAAAAGACTCTCCTAGAGAGCCATAAAAAGACCAAAAACTTAAGATAAAAATTAAGTCCTGTGAAAAACTAGGGCTTTGATTAGAGGGAACATATGCAACAAATGGTTTAGAAAGGGTTTTACTGTGAGGTGGACAAAATGGAACTTACAGTAAGTGTATGTATGTATGTATGAGATGGACAAAATGGAACTGCAGTAAGAAGTCAAAAACATAAAACAGTGGCAAGATGGATTCCAATGAGGTGCTCAAGAATCATTCAAAGCACTGCTGAAATATGCCATTGCACCTCCCCCGCCCCGATAGTTCTGGGCTAGTGGCTGAGGAGGAACAATACTTCTGAACTTCCAGATGATCTTCCAAGTGAACAGCTGAATTTGTAATGATTCACAGTGAGCTGCAGTTTTAAGATTGAAAGGCCAATTTCTGATTCTTGCAAAAGAAAAGAACCCTTCCACCAAGATGATTGGAAGACACAGAAGCCAAAGAGGTCATCAGTATGACTCTGAAAATTCCTTGGTAATGAACTTCAAGATGACTCCAAAACAATGTATCACCCATAACAAAAACACAGCAAACTTGGGTTTTGAATGAAAATTGATATTTCTATATACTTAGCCAAAAAGGGTGACAGTTAAGAATTAGTTGTAATCATTGGTGCACCATCAAATAGGCAAGTAACTTGTTAAGTCAATAGTAATATTTCTGTAGTACTCCAGAATTAAAATGTCCAAGAGAATGAAATTTAAAAAAAATATAAATGAGAATTAATTAAAATATCATTTTCGAAAAGAAATGCCAGTAAGGCCTGCTCCATACCTCACCCCCTAAAGCTTGAAACTCCCCCTTTTTAGTCTCTACTCAGACACTCAAAATTATTCTCCTTCCACTCTAGTCACCTAATTTCATGTCTGAGTTAGATTTATTGGAAACCACTATTGCACAAAGGGGATCTTCTTTCTTGAAGGTATGGCTTTTCAAAACCTCATTTGCAATATGAAGGTACATGAAAGAAAGGAAGCTGGACACCTGGCAACCTATCTACTCCTGAGGCACCACGCCTGGAATAGAAAGAACTGGGCCAATGACTTAATAGCCTGATCCAATTTAAGGGGTATGAACAAAGGCTCACACACTGCCAGCCTCAAAAGAAAATTATCTTTACTTCCTGGAAAGAAAGAGCTTTAATTTCTAATTAGGTATAAGAATCTAACTAGAGCTGAATACAGAAAGGTGAGCTGCAGGATTGGATGAAGAATCTTGTGGCCTTTAAAGAGAACTCTGCCCTGTGATCATGATAAAGATGCCGAATTTTAAGATTCTTTTTGTTATCCATCACCTAGAACTGGAGATTTGGGGGCTCCTTCTTACCCATATGTTTTTTATTATGATTGTTCTCTTGTTTAATAGGGAAGATAAAAGATGAAGAGATAGAAAGGCTGGGTTTGAGTTTCAATGGAACTTACTCCTTAAGTAACTAAGGTGCTTTTGAAAATTTTATCCAACAGTCAAAAGGTAACTAAACATCAGTATCATATATTTCATGAGTGTGAAATTCATACCCTATTTTATACAGTGATTAATATACAGTAGTCCCTCTCTATATCGCGGTACACTTATCGCGGCCTCATTGTATCGCGGGATTTTTAAAAATATTATATTTAATTATTTATCGCGGATTTTTCGCTATATCGCGGGATTTTGCGGTACTGTATACGCAGTGATGATATCCAACCGGATATCACTGAGGAGAGTGTGCCCTGCGATGCTGAGTCTCCCCCTCTGCCGCCGAAATTGACAAGGCAGCGTCAATTTCACTGCGGAGAGCAGTTCCTACTTCCCGGATTTTCACCTATCGCGGGGGGGTCTAGGAACATAATACCTGCGATAAGTGAGGGATCACTGTATTTCTTTAAAAGGCAGCTAAGGAAGGGCTAAGAACAGGGGAAAAACAACAACCCAGCTCTTTTGATAATTATCTCCAAACTGAATTTATCTAAAACATTTTAGATATGAATATAGCATAAAACAATCTTTTTATATCTGGATACAATAATTGGCTCCTTGACCTGCCTAATTATTCAAACAAAAAGAAATAGGCTTTTTCAGCAACATCATCTGTTATAGGAGACTAAGTTTCAACTGCCTAGTTTTGTATTTGTGCTCCCAAATTACACCTTATACGTTAGTGATAATTCACACCAATTCTTCAAGAAACAGGGGGAATGCCAGTTTTGGAGCACACATCTGATTTGTGTAGCTGAGTACTACAGAGCTGTTTTCATAACACCAGCAAACAATAAAACAGAAATGAAAGCAAACAACTGGTTAGCTTGAGTGAGCTGAGTATCTGCTACTTACCAAAATCTGATTCAAATTTATTGTGGCAGCACTAACCGGAACCAATGTAAATTCTACAGTGTTTGACAATCATACAAATACTGAAGTTCACCAACTGCTCAATATTTCTGGAGACTTTTTTAAAAATGGCAATAAAGAGTATTGTGTAGTAACTATAATAACTAATAGAAATGAACAATGTATTTTCATGGTAAATATAATTACAAAAGACATAAAAAATGGAATACCATTAGAATATCAATATAAGCAGCATGCAAACAAAGCTAGAACAAGGAATGCACCAAAATTTAGTTCCAGCTTTCTGTTTTTATCAATATAACATATAATTAAACTTACATATAATTTGCTAGTCAGTCACCAAAAAGCCCTTCAATCTTTATTTATAATATTAAGAGAAACTACTTCTCCATTTGTAAAGAGGACACGATCAGAATATGTACAGGATACAAACATGATTTAGGGAAAACAGATTCCTACCCACTGCACATATTTAAAGAAATCTTCTCCTAAATCAGGAAACCTCCAGTTATATTCAGCATAAGTAAGATTTACCAAATAAAAGCTGAATTGTGAGCAACAACACACTGTTGATTGTGAGCTCTCTGGGGCAGGATGGTCTTATTACTCATGTACATAATACCTATCACAAATGGGCCCTGAGTTGCAGTGAGGTCTGTAGGTATTACTGCAATAGACAAATCATGAATATAATTTTAATATTTTGGATAAATATTAAAAAATTTAATAAACTATCAACAGCACACGACACTTCAAAACCAGAAAACAAGATTCCTCTCAGAAGCATCTAAGTGTCTTTACCAATTAACTTTGATGGAGACACAACAGCCCAAATACATGCGTGAGTGCCCATATAAATGTAATGCGAGGTACGGCAATTGTTGGCCAGGAAATTTCCATCAACGTGAAATTTTGATGAAAATCAGAAAAATAAATTGATGAAAATTTGTGGAAAATATGTGTTTTCCCACTAGTCCCAGAATTTTTTTAAATGCAAGCTGGGAAATTACCCAAGAAATTTTGTTTTGTTTTCCAACCTTCTGACCAACAATAATACAGGCATCTTGTTGAAATGATTTATTAAAAAGTTTGTCAAAGAACTGTGTTGTGGGAAGTATAAGAGTATGGAAGAAGGTGTGAAGGTGATAATAGGATTTTTCACTGGTAGGTGAAGAACAGTAAAGGAGAAGATAGGAGAGAAATGAAGGTCAAATGAAGAGACTAGAAAGAAATGCAAAGCAGCATAGTATCAACTTTGAACAACAGATATTTGTACATGAAAAAGACATAAAATACCAAGTCTTATTTAATATGCATTCTTTAATTAGCATTCATTTCCCTAGGACATTGATTTGAATGGCCTGTTTCACATCAACTTAGCATAGAGAGAAAGGATCACTTTTAAGCTGCGAAAGGGCACAGAAAAAAAAATAAACAAGCCTGCTGAACATAATTTCCTCTTTATTGCTACTGCAAAGTTATGAAATGAAATCTATTATTTAATTACATTGGATCAAGCAACAGGAAGAGAAGGGAGTGTTCAAGTCACAACATACCTATAAGAATAAATTACTACACTTCCTTTTGGGTAGAAGACAGTTTAAATGTATGGATTCAAATTATCCAAACTGTTCAAATAAAACAAATACTGAGGTGAGGGGAACCTCTTTATAGAGGCATGGAGGACTGCAAAATGCACTCTAAAAATGATAACCAAAATATTTGTCAAAAGTGGAAAATAAAACCAGCATTTCTGCCAGAAGACCCCTTCAACATTTGGAAATTACTACTTTCATTCAATATCCTCCTAAAACTTGAAGAGAGTTTCATAACTGTACAATAGCTTCTAAGCTTGGTTTGCTTTTTTAATTGTCTGCGTTGAAGACTGCTTTAGTTTGTTAACTATGAAGCCTCCAAAATGTGTCTGGCTATTACAACCAAAATTTTATTAGCCACGTGGGATTTGCCTTAGCTATGCTTGAGTAACATTTACTAGATCTTCCAAATTGAATACAACTGTTAGGAAATAAATTACTTTAACTTTTTCTTTCTTTGGATTATGTGCTTAGCAGAAGGAAAATATGGAATTTTTAAACAATAATGAAAAGATAAGTGGCATGCTATGATATTGGGATGGATCACTTTGCATCTGGCATAGGCACTGAGAAATCATCAGTCAAATTCTGTGGTCCCATATATCATATACATTCCCATTGACTTGAGTGGAGTTACTCTGGAATACGAGCACAGAATTTCCCACTAAAATCTTTTTTTTCTCTTTAAATACACCATGTAGTATTTAGTTATTAAAAGCATTTAATCTACTAAAGGATAAAACTTTGCTTCCAGTGATTCCTACAATAAGAAATAAATAATACTCCATACAATGGCTGCGCTTAAAAAGTTGCTTATGTTCTGAAAGATTTTACTGGTTTGAGAGACAATCCTGATATTCCTGACATTCCTGATATTAGAAATGAGGAATATTCTGGACTGGTAAAATTGCTCAAAACTGAAAAATATATAAAAGTATAACTGCACTTCAGATATCTTCTTTTGGTTTAAGCAAAACATTGTAATGAATTACTTAAAAGCAATTGCATGTATGTTTCAAGTCCCTGTGTGATAAATGTTTATATCCTGTACTATTATAATAATCATATTTTGCACTTGTGTCTTTCATCTGAGGATTTCAAAACATTGTAACTATAGTGCCCCATGGCCAAGATGGAGTCTGCTCTACAGGGCAGCTCCAGCCAAGAAAAGGCACATGCAGGAACATAATAGGGAAACTTCCACTCCAGGGGCAGCTGTTCCAAATCACCCCAGAGTAAACACATATATACACTGGAATAGTACAACGAATATAAGAAAGTGAAATATTTATGTACAAAGGAGAGAAAATGGAGGAAAAAACGGGGAAATTACAGGGGTAGGGGCAAAACAGGATGACTTCCAACACGAGGATACCACAATATAAAAGGATATGTGCTGGGCAATGCTTCTAGACTCAAAGGTCAGGAATCCTGGTAGAGTTCCAGTCTGGAAGTGAGTCTTCAGTGCTCCTGGTTATTTTCAGCACCAGTAAACTTTCCCCAATAAACTCCTCAATGTTTTTTCCTACCACTCTCCACAAACCCAGAGAGTGACAACCTCCCCACTTAACTTGCTACAACCTCGCTTCTTATTCCCAATGCAAAGTCACAAACCTCTCTACTCTCAGTCCCATGCAGTTCTGGGTGCCAGCGAAACCGGGGCTGGTTTAGATTTGTCCTTCTTAAGAGATTCCTTTCTGGCAGAGTGTTCCTCCTGACTTCCATATTGGAGCATCCTCGGTCAACTGCTTGTCCCTGCCGGGCTTTGGGTTCAGTCCTGACTGCTTTGCTACTTGAGGGCCTGTTTGCGGTAGGCCTCCTTGTCTGCAGCTATACACACACACCTGTCCCTGTTACTCACACTCTCAACCCCTTGCCCTGGAACAACCAGAACTTCCCTTCTTTCAGGATGAGGTTTTAAAGAGGCCGTGCTCCCTAAACCACAAGGAGTTACAACATTTTACAGGCGAAAATAAATCTCATATTATCCTGTAAAACAGGAATTAGTCACAATCTATTTATTTAAGTACTTATACCCTTTGCATCACCATAGCATTTGCATGCCTCACAAACGTATCTCCCACCAACACCCCTTAAGCATAGCGTTGTGGAGTTTGGGGTAAGTTTTGGGTCTCAAGTTATTTTAAGATTCATTTACTTATTGTGGAAAAGCTAAGTCAGATAGTGAGATCTGCTGAACGTCTATTTTACTGATGGGCAAAATGAGGAAGAGACTTACAAATTATAAACAGCAAACCATTGCCAAAATCAGGAATAGAATCAAAGAATCCAAACTCCCAGCCCTGTGCTTAAACCATTCCACATCTCTTTCTCATTACTAGCAACTCTTCTCTAAGGTAGTAAGAGAGATTTACAGGACAATGCAGAACTAAGGAAAAAGTACCACTTCTGAGCTTTGCCTCAGCCTTCAGCATCTAAACAATTATATACTCTTGATCAAAGATCAGAAATCTTTTCCAGTACTAAGAACTAAGAAACACAGAGGAGATTTACCACACACAACTATAAAAACTGCGCCCAGTGTATTAGTCTTCCAATTTAGTAGGCTGGCCTGCTTATTGCATCACATAACATCACATATTTCTAGTAACATATAAATAAAACCAACAGTAACCTGCAAACCTCCATAAGTGTTATAAATAATAAATATTATAAATATATTATATATCAATTATTCTAATAAAAGACTAAGAGGCTATGGAGTAAACAATGTCCACATAGTCACTAATTGCCAGCTTCAGATCTGACCCTGGAAAGAGATTTGCACAAGCAGACCCAAACACAAGGAAGTTCTTTTAATTCAGGGGCATGCTGAGAAGGCATAGGGATCCGCCTGCCCACACAGACGTGTTGGGGCTTCAATTTGTGAGTTGTAGGCTCATATATTCATAACGAAACCTGTAAACACTGTGAAGGTTAATTGAATATTAACAACAACACTATTGCTATCATTTTATTCAATTGATCACAACCACGCCCCTGCTTGCGTTCATACTCATCTCTTATCACATCACTCTGCCCCTTCTCCAAAACTGCTGTCATGAGCCATGACCACCCACTTGTCTGTTCCTTCCACAAATGTCTTTGAGCTTTCTTCTGTGTCAACTCTTATGCCAAAAGTGCCCTTTTGGAATTGATGTTTGTTAAGTCTACTAACTTCTCCTTCAGATCCGGTCTGGAGAGCCCCTTACAAACAACATAATGTGACCAGGCAAATGGGCAAAGCTGATATTTATTTATGCAATTACAAAAATAATTAAAATATGACACATGTACATAAAAAGGATTATTTATAAGGGCTTCACTAGCGCAAACTTAATTCTCAGTGCTTCACTTCTGTAAACTTAGCATACTTTTAACATAGATATATGTATCTTATTTTGGGAGGGACTGACTCATAGATTCTTAGATTTTAAGGCCAAAAAGGACCATCAGGTCATTTAGTCTGACCTCCTGTATAACACAGGCTGTAGAATGTCACCCACTACCCTGGCACTGAGCCAAAAAACTTGAGATTGACTGAAGTGTATCTTCCAGAAAAGTATCCGGCCTTGATCTGAAGACATCAAAAGATAAAGAATCCATCATTTCCCTTGGTAGTTGGTTCCAATGGTTAATCACCCTCCCTGTTAAAAGTATGTGTCTCACTTCTTATTTGAATATGTCTGGTTTTAAGTTCCAGTCGTTGCTTCTTATGAAGACATGGGAGATAACTGCCCATTCTACTAAGCACTGGTGAGGCCTCAGATGTACTGTGTCCCGTTCTGGACACCATACTACAAGTAAGATGTGGACAATCTGGAGAGAATCCAGAGGAAAGCAATAAAAATGATGGACAGTTTAAAAATCCTGACATATGAGAAAAGGTTAAAAAACTGGGTATGTTTAGTCTTGAGAAAATAAGAATAAGGAGGGAGCTGATAACAGTCTTCAAATATCTTAAGAACTGTTATAAAGAGAACAGTGATCAGTTGTTCTCGACGTCCAACGAAAGTAAAGCAAGAAGTAAGGGAGATTTAGGTAAGAAATTAGGAAAAACTTTCTAATGATAAGGATAGTTAAGATCTGAAACAGGTTACAACATTGGTTGTGGAATAGCTTTCACTGGAGGTTTTTAAGAACAGGTTAGACAAACATCTGTCATGGATAGTCTAGGCATACTTGGTCCTGTCTCAGCATAGGGGGCTGGCCTGATGACATCTCAAAGTTCTTTCCAGCCCCATGTTTCTATAATTCCATGATTATTAATAATAGCAACAAGTCATTCAACAGCCACTGGGGGTCCGAAACATTCCCAACTCTAGTAGCTTTATAACCAACGGTGGGCACATTCTCTCAGTCAAAGGCAGATAAAACTCACCGCATCTTGGGGTTACCTTCATCACCTCAATTAGCCAGCTCAACTCCAGGCCCCAGTCTCTACCAATCACTGTGTGCAGTATGCAATACCACAGTCTAGGATGGATGAGATAGAGCAGTGGTTTTCAATCTTTTTTCCATTTGTGAACGCCTAAAAAATTTCAAATGGAGGTGAAGACCTCTTTGGAAATCTCAGACAGTCTGTGGGCACTTAGAGGTCCATGGACCACAGTTGGAAACCACTTAGAGAAACAGAGTCCATACCGCCTTACTAAGCCTCCCAGTGGTCCCATATGTACACTGAACAAAGAGGATGACGACAAGATGGATTTTGCTTACTCCTTCAGTAAATAATAACTGGTTCATTTGCAGCAACTAATCCAGGCTGATGAATGGCAGTTGTGTGTAAAATAAGTTCAGTAGGGGTATTGGGATTGGGGTTTCTTTTGAAAGAACTTGAATGAAAATCAGCTTTCTATGAGGGTGTAAGTACTCCCAGAATAGAGTCCTTAATTATTTGCAGTCTTGGCTCATTCAGATAAATGTATGTTCAAGCTTCATTTAGAAAAAAAATTATTCATTACAGATGTGAGCATCTCTGATTTGTATACATAGCCACATGCTGCATCTAATAACAATGCAAAGTGGTTCAGTTTCTAGCTTGCTGTTACATTTTCAGCAAGTAAAGTATCTCCCTCCTCCCTAAAACTCTGTGGGCTATAACCTAAAGGTCTAACTGGACTTTTATGCAGTGTCATCTGAAGAAGAGCTCTGTGTGGCTCAAAAGCTTCTCTCTCTCACCAACAGAAGTTGGTCCAATAAAAGATATTACTTCATACTCATTGCCTTTCTAATATAACTGGAATTTTGACAGAATATAGATTTCAACATTTCCAAACAATGTAAACAATGTTTTTTGCAGACCAAAGGTAATTTTATTCATCTACTGCTCTAAAGTGGGTTCTAGAATTTTTAGAATTCCATTTGAAATAAGTCGTTATAGAATTCTTATTATACCAGTTTATGAAAAAAGGATGCATTTGTCTCATGACAAAGTAGCAATGCAGGCATTCTTTCTGCCCCCTTTTTGGGGATTGGCCTGCTATTTATAACAAAAACCCTGGGTGTTAAAGATTTGGGGTTGGATTAATGGCAAAGCTGATGAAACTGAGGATTCAGGCCATTAACCTCTAAGAAATTTCAAACTCTATGAATAATGATAAAGCTCTTAAACATTGCTTTTTTCAGTAGCTCTCAAAGCATTTTACAAAGGAGGTCGTTTTACAAAGGAGGTATGGCAGTATTGTTATGCCCATTTTACAGATGGGAGGTCATTTTACAAAGGAGGTATGGCAGTATCGTTATGCCCATTTTACAGATGGGAAAACCATGACACAGAACAATGAAATAACTTGCCTAAGATCATGCAAGGGATTGGAGGCAGAACCAGAAATAGAATCCAGGTCTCTTGACTCCTAGTCCAGTGCACTAGCCACTCAGCCACACTGCTCAATAATGTCAGATTCAACAATACATCCTGATATTTAGCGAAGCCAAGAGTGGATGTCTTTCTGGAAGATATGCTTTAGTTACTGGGATAACTAACCTAAAATTTTTTTTGACTTGAGTTATACAGGAGGTCAGACTTGGTGAGCTAATGCAATGTGCAACAGATGCGGCAATTTCCCGCAGTACCCTTGAAACACCTTATTGAATTAAGTTTAAATATCTTTGGAGTCCAATGTTTTTCTGTTAAACACGAAGGCTATGAATTACAGTTCGCCTGGCTGATCAAAGGACTCTACTGCACAATGTGGTAGACAATAACGATCTTTTGGGACAATATGCATGAAGTAGAAGTACTGGGAAATACTAGGAAGAGGTGAACAGAAGTGTACTCTGCTGCTTATTCAAAAACCCAACCTTTGAAGCTATGCCCTGAGGAGAGAACCATGGTTTGTTGATTACCTGTCCCTGAAGTTGGAATCAAAGCCCAAGCTGTATAAAGAAACAGGCTGATCTTTGCAGTTTCTGTGCTTGTTCTGAAGTGAAGTGTTATGAACTTGTAACTATAGAAGAAAATCCTTGGTCAGGTTTGAAGGACTTACTCCTACCACAGCCCAGCTGGATTTGGGGCAGGATGATCTCTGGCATGCATGTAGGTTCTTTTATTGTTTTAATTTTTTTTCTGTAATGCTTTCACCATGAAAATAAGTGAGCTTGCTTAGAAAGAGCTGTGTGGTAACTCATAACTGCATGTAGAGTATGCAGTAAAGAAAGCACAGATGCTAATATGGTTAGGCAGTCTAGTTTGCTGGGGATATCACAATGTAGGCAGGGAACTGTGCAACCTTAAAAAACCCCAGTTAGAAGGTAGAGACAAGTAGGTCTCCACACATGAGAGGCAATGGCTGAGGAATTGGAAACCTAGAGTGGGTGCCCTTGCTGGACTATAGAGGGGCAAATTCAGGTGCCCAAAATATAGGTTTCCCAAACTGTAAGTCATGACCCACCAGTATGTCACAGGAAGATTCTAGGAAAGAAAGGGTGGAGAGTAAGGTAGCGTACCCCATACTCACCCTACAGTAGCAGCACCTGTCCTGTGGGCCTGGGCCTGGCTCTCCAGATGTTGCAGCTGGGTGTACCGAGTCACCTTGCCATTCAGGTTCAGCCTGCCCACCCAAGCCATCAGTCACGCCACTCACTCAAATTTGTGTCATGATGGCAAGATGGCCAAGCCAAACCTGAGAGGTGCTGGGCACACAATGCCCAGTGTGGAGAGCTAGGCTTAGTCCTGCAGAACAGAGCCTCCACTGTGGGGTGAGTGCAGGGTGGGTTCACTCTCCAATCCACCCCCTAACCTCCCTCCACAACAGGCTGGGATTAGAGTTGCAGTGTCAGGGCAGCAGGTACTGCAGAGGGTGAGGAGGGAATGGAGGAGGAGGATGATGACACTGACCTATAACTTTTCCCCTCCCAGCACCCCTGAATTTGGGCTGCGAGCTGGTCACAAAAATAGACAAAATGCAGTCAGCAAATTGCCTTACTAGAAAGTTTTGGGGAACCACTGATATAATGGTCCCTTCCGGCATTAAAATTTATGAATGAAATTTGCTTTCAATGGATTTATGCCCTTAAAGGATCTACATACCACTCTGAATATCCCTATTTCCATAATTTTCAACGGTTTTCCCTGTAAAGTGAAAATGATGGCATACTCCACAGACTAGTTTCTAAAATTAGTAATTTACAGCCACAGCTGTGTTCATTATAATTAGAAATTTAGTACCAAATTCTCCCATTAAATATGCATGTGCAACTTTTACTGATATCTCTGAGTGTCTGTTCTGGCCTCACTGATTTCTGCATAGCTCTGCTTGTGAAAAGGAGGACATGAATTTAGCCTTAACAGAGTTAGGTATTTATTCATGGTCATTTTTTCCTTTTACCCTGGCACTGGATAGAGTAACTATAGAATACTAGAAGACGATATGTTCAGTACGTTTTTAGATACTGCTTTCTTTTCTAACTTTTTAGTCATGTCATAAAGGATTAAGGGTTCAACCTATCAAAGTACTTCAGCACATGCTTAACATGTAGCACATGAGCAATCCCTTTGATTTCAACAGAACTACTCATGTGTTGTAATTAGGCATGTGCTGAAGTACTTTGCTAGAATAGGACTCAAAGATTCCCATTTGATAGAGGTAATCTTGGTATAATTAATGCATGTGGGTATTATTTCTGGTGCAAATGTACTTTGTTTTACACCCAATACAATTTTTGTGTACCTGGTGTCACAAGTAAAGTGTTTGAAAAGCTGCCCTACATTTTAGTTACATTCTCTCATTTTAATGAAGCTATGCTAATACCAGGTGCAGGTTCTTAACTCATCTAAGCAAGGCTTGTGATGTTTTATACAGTTTGCCCCTCTCTACTCAAGAAAACAGTGTACTTACTTTAACGTGAAGGCACTGAAACAAAATACTCATGTTTCCAACTATCTTTATGTTCTTCTACTTCATCGTCTATCTTCAATCTTGTTCTAACCTCCTACACTAGTAGCTGTTCAAATAATGAGTCAAATTAAAGCCACTCTAAGTAACACACTTCTCTTTCACCTCTGGGTCCACAATTCTAATCTGATCCGAAGAACTAAATTAAATTAGCTTCTGATGTTTAGCTGCCATCCACATCACAATCCTCCCCCCATGCATAATTCACTGCAATCTGATATCATTGGCAGACTGGCTCAGGAAAACACTAGTACAGCCTTAATTATCTCTAAAATCCAGTCAGGAATTAGGTCATTGGTGAGGAAGTGGGGAAAAGTTCATATTTTAGCCAAATGCATTTGCACCTCACCTTTGGATAAACAGAGTTCTTCAACTTTCTAGTTATAGCTACTCTTTCTTTTTTCACAAGCACAGATATTTGATCCCAAAAATGTTTCACATACTTCTTACAATTTTACAAAAATATTTATACAAAATATTCCATGCCATTGGTACAAACATTGGTTAGTAAAACATGAAACATTCAAAATCATCCCAAGCCAAGGGTTTAAAACACAACACAACAACAACAACAAAAACCCAATATTTGACTGAGTTCAGATTGGAATTAGGTTTAGATGCTCTTGCCAGAGAGTTACTAGAAACATTTGCTTTATTTTATATTGCAACTGATTCTAAAATAGTTTTTTTACCTTCTCAAATAGATTACTGTGAACGCTGTACAGAAGTTTTTAAGCAAGTTTAATTATAAATCCTGTTGTTACTTGCTTTTAACTTTCTGAAAATATCATATTTTGTACTGAAATGATCTATGCCTACCTGTATTTAAAAGATGGATATGATTTTGAAAAGTTGAGGAAAATTCATTCAGCTATTTTCAAGTTATTGAAGATGGAAAGCAAAACACTTCGCATTTTAAAAATACATTTAAGAATGTTTGATGTACAGACACTCACAAATGTTTGACACTGAAATTGTAATTTTATCTCTAGTCCCCAGTAAGGAGTCATCAGATAAGTTTGAAAAAATGTTAAATTTAGTATGTTACTAGTGACTAAACTAAAGGCTTCTTTAATGTATTTTAAAACGTTTCTTCCAAATTTTCAATTATTTTTTTTTGATCTATTTCACCATTTTCTTTAAAAAACTAGAAAGTTAAATGCAAAAAGCTAACACAATATTAAGCCTGCAAATATAAAGTTACAAAAGTCAGGAAATGAAAATTTAAGATATCATTGGAAGTTTCACTTAGTCTTGCTGTACTTAAATAATTGCCTTTATTTTTTGTAAGAGCCAATATCCTAAATTCTGATGCGCTACTCAATATGAGTAAGTGTCTTATTTCATAAATGGTGCCTTTGAAGAGGGCAAGACCCACCTTAGAAAGCCAAAGAGGAAAAGCTTCAATAAGTAAAGATATGAGCCTGGATGAAAATTTTGGCAGCAGGACAGAAAGGACACACTGTCTCTGAAACATTACATAGGAAACATTGGAAAGATTTGGGCATGGCCTAGAATAAAAGTCTAGAGAAGAAGCCAAAACCACCCAGATGAAGGGTTTGAGTAGATGGGAGGATGCTGATGATATCTATGCTGACCGAGAAGGGAGTTAAAATGAGCATCTTGCTTTTGGCCTTGTTAAGTTTAAGTTGATGGGAAGACACCCAGAAGGAGATGTCAGAGAGACAGGCACAAATGCAGGAATGGATGGAGAGAGACATATCAGGAGTGGAGACATGCCTAGCAGAGTCATTGGACTAAAGATGGTAGTTGAGGTTGTGTGAGTAGATGAAGACACCCAGGGACTAGGCCACCTAGGAAGAGGAGGAATGGACTAAGAACAGCTCTGTGGGATGCCCACAGAAAATGAGAGGTGGAGCAAAGATCCACTGAAAGAGAAATTGAAGGAGTGACCAGACAGGCCAGAGAAGAAACAAGATACAGCATTTCCTCTGAGGGAAAAAAAGCACTGAAAGAAAACCAAAACCAAAACCAAACTGACCATACTTCATAATAGGTTTTAGACGAGACAGGGCTTTCTGGATATGAGAAGAGTACTGAACACTTCATAGAAGAACTAGAGGTTATTCAAGAGATGAGTAGCTCTTCCCTTCAAACTCACAAAAGTGGGAATAAAAAGAATCACAAGTTCTGTTTGTAAAAGTGTATTAGATGTGGCAGAACCTGTGCATCACTGGCTTCTCTACCTGCCAATTTATGGACAAACAAGAATCATATTAGTTCAGATTTGTATCTCTGATGAGCACAATGCACCCAATCTCCCTCCTATATCACTGAAAAGGCCTCAATGACAGTGTGTTGCTCAAATAATTGTTCAGTTACATTAAGGGTAGAATTCTACATTGCCTTTTTCTCCTGTTTGAGCTGGTACAGAGAGAAGCTGTTTTGCACCTCCAGCTTTTATAAGGTATGAGCAGGGTTTTAAAGGAACTGCTAAAGTGACTGTATGCTTTATGTGTAATACCCAGCATGTGTCCTACATACTTACACTTGCTTAACAAATCACTATCAGCCAAATTAAACTGCTGACCGAAACATGGCACTTTGGAAAATGACCTGTTTTTGATTACATATCCCACTTTTGGCTTGTTTATGGAGGGGATAAAGGAAAAAGCATAAGATTGTTCTGTTTTGAGTTTTCAAAAACATTCGCTACAGTATGGGATTTTCAAAAAGTGAATATGCAGAGTGGCACATACAAATGGATACCATCAGAGAAGTCTCACTACCTCTTAATTAGGTAGATTGAAGAAAACAATCCAGGAAACAGTGAGCAAATTTTACCCACAGTGTTGTATATTTGTCTCTAATTATTTAGATACAAATAAGAGCAATATGCCTATGCTCTATTTAGCCCATAACTTCAGCACCTGTCACACTGATACTCCAGGGTCTTGTTACAAGAACACTTAGCTCGCCACAACCTGGGGTTTAAGTCTATTCTGCACTAGCCTACCATGCACTAAGGGCTCATCTATACTTACAGTGCTGCAGTAGCACAAGTACACTGATGTAGCGCTTAGTGAAGACATTACCTATGCCAACAGCAGAGCTTCTCAGCATAGGTACTCCACCTCCCTGAAAGGTGGTAGCTATGTCGACGGGAGAAGACTTCTCATGAACAGAGCACTGTGTGCACTGAAGTTTAGAACTATGTCGCTCAATGGTGTGGATTTTCCATACACCTGAGTGACGTAATTATACTGACATAAGTTGCTAGTGTAGACCAAGAATAAGTGACCAGGTGGGCCATGCTGCCAAGCACTAAAGTTCCTTAGCACACTTTGATCTACCACGCTTTGAAAAAAGAGTAGATTAAAGTACAGTAGGGAACTTTTGCTGCTCAGTAACAGGGTCCACATGGAGATTTTGTACACGACAGGCTAGTGCAGGGTAAATTTAAACTCCAGCTTGCCATAAACAAAGTGTTCACGTAGACAAGCCCTAGGTAAGTGCTTAAAGAGCCAATGGTAGTAAGAAATGAACAATGGAATTTTTTGCTGCTAACTCAGTGGGGCACATATGTCTAATCGCACTTGATGTCCTCCTCCAATTAACCCCTGCAGCACTAATAGTGATCACTCATATGCTCTGCAATGCAGCTCCCAAAACTAGTAGTGCACTTGGTCTCCCCAATCCCTGTCTCCACTAATGTGAACTGGAGAAGTTTTCTCAAAGCCTTTTTGTGTCCTTTACTATGTTTGGCTTTTGAAACCTTGTTTTCCTTTGAGTATTCGTCACTTCTAGCAATAGATCATATTAAAATAATCATTTCATTAGAAGATCCTTTCATATTAACAGCCAAGATGGGATCATCTACCATGTGGTAAAATTGTAGGTAGCACAGTTAGGGACACCTACAATTAAGGTTGCCCTGTTTCAGGTGGTTATAATTTTGACAAACTTTAAATGTTTGGGATGACATTTTCCAAATTTCAGCAAAAATGGTTTAGCCATTTCTCAGGACAAATTCAGAGGGAAAAATGTTATTTACCCATATTAAAAAAACTTACAGTTCTTTTTTTGAGAAACTCTAGGAACTCCATGTTTTCCAGCAGATATTTGAAATTTGGCAGGGCCTGGTTTAAAGGGTTTTGCCCTCCAAGTGAAAATTTGCCAAAATTTGGCTAAATTACAAGCCTCTGAAAAATTAGTTTGTGCGTGCGCCTAAGAGACCTGTTATGAGTTTGGCAGCCAAATTCTCCAAAAAGTCCATTTGCACCAAGCATGTATCAGCCCATGGCTACAGGAGAGGAGCAGCACTTCCCCTGTAACTGCTTCTTCTGAAAGCCAGGGGCTGTTGTAGTGCTAGGCATAGGAATGGAGAGCAGGGAGACTGACTTTCCCGTGCTCTCAATGTCCCTCTTGCTGGCACCCAGGCAGCATGAAAGAGAATAAGGAAGCCACCTAACTGGAATACAGAAGTCTGGGGAGCCACGCCTGGAGGAGAGGGGGCGGGCACCAGAAAGGAAGGTGTGACAGATATGGCAATTTCCTGCAATACAATGGACTAACCTTACTGAATTAAGTTAAACTTTCTTGAATTAAGTTTAAGTATTTTAGGAGTTCATTGCATTACAAATGCAAATGGTTCTATATTATTGTGGAAATATATGTAATGTTTTTAGGAATGAGATCTAAATAACGTAAACCTTGGAAAGCATTATGAACATCAAATAACTCTTTGAAACAATGTGCTAGACAAATAAAGTTAAGCAGGATTCCTAGAAAATACTTGTGAGGAGGGGTTGGCAATGCCTCACCTGAGGAACCATCCTTTTGAAACTGCGCCCTGAAGAGAAAGCCATTGTCATAGAATCATAGAAGATTACGGTTGAAAGGGACTTCAGGAGGTCATCTAGTCCAACCCCAAACTGAATCATCCCAACCAGGGCTTTGTCAAGTCGCACCTTAAAAACCTCTACGGATAGAGATTCCATCCCCTCCCTAGGTAACCCATTCAGGGCTTCACCACCCTCCTAGTGAAAAACTTTTTCCTACTATCCAACCTAGACCTTCCCCATTGTAACTTGAGACCACTGTTCCTAGTTCTGTCATCTACTACCACTGAGAACAGCCTATCTCCATCCTCCCTGGAACCCCCTTTCAGGTAGTTAAATTCCCCTTATTCTTCTCTTCTGCAGACTAAAGAAACCTAGTTCCCTCATCCTCTCCTCATAAGTCATGTGCTCCAACCCCCTAATCATTTTTGTTGCCCTCCGCTGAACTCTCTCCAGTTTGTCCACATCCTTTCTGTAATGGGAGGCCCATAATTGGACACAACACTCCAAATGTAGTCTCACCAGTTTCAAATAGAGGGAATAATCACGTCCTTCGATTTGTAGGCAATGGTTCTACTAATGCAGCCCAATATGCCGTTAGCCTTTTTGGCAATAAGGGCACACTGTTGACTCGTATCCAGTTTTTTATCCACTGTAACCCCCAGGTCCTTTTCTGCAGAACTGCTGCCTAGCCCTCGGTTCCCAGTCTGTAGCAATGCATGGGATTCTTCCATCCTAAGTGTAGGACAAAGCACTTGTCCTTGTTGAACTTCATCAGATTTCTTTTGGCCCAATCCTCCAATTTATCTAGGTCACTCTCCAGGGTATCTACCACTTCCCCCAGCTTAGTGTAATCTGGGAACCTGAAATGGGCGCAATCCACCCAATCATTCAGATATTAATGTTCATGTTGAACAGAACCAGCCCCAGCACCAACCCATGGTTGTACTCGTTACCAGCTGCCAACTAGACATCGAGCCCAATGATCTAACCAGATTTCTATCTATCTTATAGTCATTCCAACCCATATTACTTTAACTTGCTGTGGGAGACTGTATTAAAAGCTTTGCTAAAGTCAAGGTATATCAGTCCACCGCTTTCCCCACATCCACAGAGCCAGTGATCTCATTATAGAAGGCAGTCAGGTTCGTCAGGCATGATTTGCCCTTGGTGACTGCATGTTGACTATTCCTGATCACCTTCCTCTGTTCCAAGTGCCTCAAAATGGTTGCCTCAAAAATTGTCTGATGATTCCGTTACATGAGGATGAGACCAGATGCCCAAACTTGATAAAAGAGTGACTTTCAGATTCTGGGGCGTGCTTGTTCTCAACTAACAGCTATTATGAATTTGGGTAAAAGATTGTTCACCAGCCAAGCCCCGCTGGAGTCAGAGGGTAATTTCTGGTAAGCTTACTAGCATCTGTGTAGGTTCTTTTATTGATTTTAATGTTTTCTCTGTAATGCTTTTACCTTGAGAATAAATGTCCTTGCTTAGAAAGAGCTGTGTGGGAACTTAACAGCAGCAATCAGAATGTTTACAGTGTCTGCATAGAAGGCAAAGCAGACCTCCTTAGACAGTTTGTCTTTACTGAAGAATTCACAGTGTAGTCAGAGAACTGTTCATCTTAGAAACACCCCAGTGAGGAGGGAGACATGTGGGCTCCATCCAAGAGAGGTGACCCTAAGAGAGGGTGCCCTTGCTGGACCATATAGGAGGAATAAGGGGCAGTTGCCCTGAACTGTGACACAGGGGTTGGGGATGAGGTAGAAAGGGAGATTGGAATGCACATCTGGGATAGGGGACTGGGACTGGGCTGCAAGGATGGAGAACTGGGACTACGATGTGGAACTTGTGGGGGAGGGCAGCAGTGTGGGATAGGGACTGTGACGTGTTGCTGAGGTAGGGGCCAGGATGAGAAGTAGAGGGGGGAACAGGCAAGGAAGAATGGCACAAGAACATGCTGGAAAGGCCAGAAGCAGAAGGGGTAAGGTTCCGGGGTGGGGAGGGGTAAAGAATGTGTGCACACTATAGCACATACTTTTGCAAGGTCTGAAATGGAAGCCCAGATTCCTGAGTCTCACCATCCTGTGCTGTCAGCAAATATCTGTGAAACCCACTGGCAAAATACGAGTCTCATCTTCCTCTACTGTCTCGTTCACATTGCAGATAAAACCTACTACTGCTATTAGTTATTCTGTCACATAACAGAGGAATATAGTGTGGATCTAAGATTCTAACTCTGTGATGAATCAAATGGGATACCCGGTTCCACATGATGGAATTTGTCTTTTCAGTTTGCTTCTTTAACAATCTAGGAAATTACATACAAAAAGTTACCTTTAAAAGAAATATTAAGGTTTAACCTTTATGCCTCTTTGAAAGTCCAAAATCTTTGTCCTATTTGATTTACTTGAAAAAGAATAATTAATAGTTAACATTTATATAGTACTTATTTTTTCATAGTTCTCAAAGTGTTAAGTATCATTATTCCCATTTTACAGACAGGGAACCTGAAGCACAGAGGGGCTAGGTGATTTGCATGACCTCATATCATTAGTCAATAGCAAAGGCCAGCACAGAATGCAGGTCCAGTGTCCTAGGCTGGGTCTATACTGACGGCCGCAAATTCGCCGCCAACAGATCGCTGTTCCCTTCGACGCAGCACAGTGTGGACGGCGCGCAGAAGAGACGCTGCGAAGTTGATGGGAGATACACAAGTAATTTATTTCACTTGTGTATCTCCTGTTGACTGCCGCCAAATCCCGAAGATAAGTGTAGACCGGGCCCTAGTCAAGGACTTAATCTATATGAGACTTGTTTAGCATTGCCTTGTCTGTACTGTTACTGAAATCTGAGTACTGGATTTCCTAGTGTAGAAACACCAGAGACTTGTCATGCTCATGGTGAATGATGGGCAGTCTGGCAGAATACACAATATTTTATCTGTTACTAAAATGCACTTTTTGAGACATCACGTACATGCTGATAGATTACCAGAGCACAGTAGAAGGCAGAGTACAGGTTCTTGTTCAGGATCACTGCTAATTAATTAATTGATCAGCAGCCTGGGAAAAGGGATCTGTCATCATTCCATTCTGAAGGAGACACTGTAATTAACAGGTAAATTTCTCTCACCTAAATGGTCTCATGGTCAGACATTTTTTCTGTGTATTTCTGTTATTAGAATTACATCATGACAGAGACATGCATGCTGTAAGACAACTAAAATGGCAAGTCCCTGCCCTGAAAAATTTGGAGTCTCAGAGTTTGATCCTGTAAGATTCCAAGATAAGGAACTGAGAATCCTAAACTTCCATTGACCTTCTTCAAGTGGGATTCACTCAGCACCTTGAAGAATCAGGCCCTAAATTAAAACTCAAAACTGGGAATGGTAAAAATAGACAAGCAGAGCATGTACAGGGTCGGGGTGCAATGGACAGGGATGAGAGGAGATACAGGAGGAGAAGGATTTCATCAGTGAAAGCTCATGAGATGTACTTAATTGTATCTACGCAGCTTGTTAGTTTCTGTATGGACTTTATTTAGATAAAAAGATTCATTCACTGGATTTAATATAGTATTGTTTGCATATGACGTCTGGATTGAAAATCATGTTTGGCATCATTTATCAGGGAGGTAGCCAACATACAGCTCAGAGAAACAATCTGATTGAAACACCTCTTAAAGAAACCAGAAAAGAAGGGAAACCTGCCCAATAGATTAAGAAATGTATGACATCTATAAAAAAGAAATTAACATTAATATATATATAACGTAAACATAATTTTAACCCATGATAACTATTTTAGTTATTTTAGAATACATCAAGTATTTATTCAAATCCAATTTTAGTAATTCTAGGCTAATCTGTTTAGCTGAATTCACCTTTATTGAATTTATAACCATAGCTTCTTTGAAAAAAGCATCCACTGACCTGAGTTGTTAAATTCAGAGTTATAATCCAAAATCAATTGTACCTCAGCCAGCTTTCTATCAGCTAAATCTTTTGTTTGGCAAGGACTCAACTTAAAATGAAGGGGATTCACTGGGGTGATAATTTGCTGTATGAGCACCTATAGGGTTGTTAAAATAGAGGTGCTGTGCCATATGCAGGTGTTCCAACATTCTTAAACAAACAGTTCTGCCAGTATCCCCCATACACTTGCAATTACAAAGTAAGCAAACTAAGTAACAGCAATTTCTCATCTAGCATTTAGCTTGGAGCCTAACTCTGGCAAACAGCACAGACTTCTGTTCTAAATCCAAATTTCCATTCCGAATTTGTCAAGCTTCAACTTCCAATCACTGGATCCTGTTTTACCTTTGCCTGCTAGATTGACAAGCACATTATCAAATATTTATTCCCCATGTAGGTATTTATAGACTATAATTCAAGTCACTTCTTAAACTTCTCTTTGTTAAACTAAATAGATTGAGTGCTTTGAGTCTATCACTATATGGCACATTTTCCAATCCCTTAATCATTCTCGTGGCTCTTCTGTTATTTATTAGCTTCCTTCTTGAATTGTGGACACCAGAACTCGACACAGTATTTCAGCAGCTGTTGCACCAGTGCCAAATACAGAGGTACGAAACCACTCTACTCCTATTCAAGATTCCCCTATTTATGCATCCAAGGATTTCATTAGGCCTGTCAGTTAGCCAGTTTTAATCCATTTAATGTGTAACATGTTTATTTTGTATTATTGTAGTTTCTTAATCAAAATTTTATGTGGGACTTAGTTCAATGCTTTACAGAAGTCTGTTACATCAACACTATTACTTTTATCAACCAAATAAAGGTAACTGTTTGCAAATGCTGAGTTTCTAGTGGCAGCTGTCACAGGGCAGAATTTAAGATGCAAGATCTACAATGTGTATCTGATGAGAATTTCGCCATTTGTGTATTTATGAATAGAATTATCTGCTCAGTTTTATTAATCTTTCATTTTCAAGGGATTCCAATTCTTCATCTCTTCAAAACAGCAATTTAATACAGTAACATACAATCATACAGGCAACACTGTTGAAGTACTCTTCATGAGTGATCAAAAGAAAATATACACTAAAGTTTGTTTTGAGCTAGAATATTAGAAAGGAGCATTACTGTGTACTTCATGTAATTCAACCACTTAATGAGCCTGATTATCAGTGCTGAAACATACAGTCCCAAGGAGTATAGTAATATAAACTTTGTAAATCTGACTCCTATGGTACAAAATGTCATCTTAATTTTCCGATGATAAAACAGCTCATCGCCTTTTCAGCATGTGGATAAGATACTAGATATCTCTCTGCATGGAACAAGCTACTAATCGGGTGAAATGAAAACTCTTGTTCTACTGTTTTGAAAATTATTTTTATACTGATCCACTCTTCTAATAAAAATAATAACTTTGTACACATACCAGACTGTTTGTTTCACTTGCACTTGCTGTTTTTACAAAATGGGAGGGTGGGGGAATGGCATATAATAAAGCCAAGCACTTACAGTGGATAGAACTTTTTTGGTTAGACATGGGACTGAATACCAAAGATGAGACGTGCCCTTGGCCATTCGGCCTGTGAGGTATTTATGAACAGCACTTCGTTTTCACCAGCTGAGAACACTTAGAATAAACAACAATGCTAATCATTCTCAAAACACTTGTTGAATTTCAAAATATTTTCTCAGAGAATAATGTTTGCTACTTTCTGTTTTGATATGTGTGTTTGAGTCATGTTATTTGTAGCTTTATAAAGGTATGAAGTTCCTGCTTATGATACTAAATGGTAAATCTTGAATGTTAGTGTCTTAGGTCTTTAAATAATATTTACTATTGTAAATACATATGGCTTTATAGGTTATTTTTTAGAAAATAATTTAAAATCACTATGGTCATTACTACTCTCCAAGGTCCCCAATGGAGGAAACTATATCACCCTCATCAACTCACAGCAGTAGAGTTACAATTGCATTCTCACTGAGACTACATAAATAACACCTTTCTCTGTCATTATGGGATACACAAATCCTTCTTTTCTATTAAATTTATCAGGCCATTTTCCCCTCATACTAATAAATACTAGCCTAGAATCAGCAATTTTGGTTTTTACTAGGGAGACAAACTTAATTCATAACTCAACCGAATACCTAAGTGGGCAGTACTACAATCATTTTATATAACTATTTCACATCATATATTTAATCGTCAGTAACATTACACATTTAGCTGGCAAGTCTCTCTTTTTGCATTTAATAAATGCCACACTTTTAAATAAGAAATTGTATTTCAATCTAATGTTTATATTTTGACTGCACCTAAAATGTGCTTATTGTAGCACATTGCATCAATAAATGAACAATTATTTCTCAGTGGCACGTAAAATACATAGTGATGTCAGCAGCATTAAATTCTAGTGCCAAGTGGGGAAACAGTTAAACTTAATTTTACTATAAAATCAATATTATACTAATTTTAATAAAAGGAAAAGATTTACCTTATTTTTCGTTCAGACATGAAGTCATGTGCAAGGTAATTCAATACCCACTGTATAAAATATGAACTATGAAAATGTTTTACAGCTGGTTTTGATCAGCTTCCTTTGTTTAACATTAGGAGCTAACCTCCAGAAGATGCATACAAGCTGCACATCCTACAGGTAATTGTATCCAGATGGGATACTCACCCTGAACATCATGCTTGGTAACAAAGAATATGCTGTGAAAAAAGCACCTTGGCATAAATTCTGATGTCATCTTGTTTTTGGTTACACCATAGTTTTTTCCCAACTAGCAACACAATTCTGGAAATCTTCCAAAAATCCACAGCCCAAAAATGCCCTGAAGTCAGACAAAGTTTTAAGCTGATTCCCTGGATGTAGCAGCAACTAAATAGAGAAGTGGTATCTTTAATTATTAATGCCTTACTCTGTGAAAATGTTCACTTTACTTCAGCTTTAAGAGCAAATATTTTGCTAGTATTGTGGGCCTGCGGCCCTGCTCTATTGTGGATCATCAGTATCAAAGTCTTCAAGTGGATGCCGTACTTGAGTGGGATGCAAGTACATACTGTGGGACACCAATGTAATATTTTCTCATCATCTTGGAGCTCACTGTCATGTGCCAAAAGATACAGCTTTTTCATGAATTTCATATTCTGTCCCAAGTACAGAATTAAAGTAGTCCAGAGTGCTATTTATATATAGATATAACAGAGCTATTTTAGTGACTATCTTTGTCTGGTCATTTAGCCAATCAGGTATTGCCCCAGCGGGAGCACAGGAAAGGAAGGAAATACAACCTACTCCACACAGCATGCCCAGCCGACTCCACATGCAAAATTACATAACCTATGCAAAAGGGTATCTGTCCTTTCCTTCCTTTGTTATCATCGGCTCTTGCGCAGAGTGCAAGGAATATGGGACAAAAAAATGACCCTTGAGCCCCTCTACCCTCATGCAGGGCTGGTGAAAATCTGGCTCCTAGACTATAATCTGTTCAGGACAGAGACTGTCCACATTTTTCTCTATAAAGCAGCTATCACATATGAGTATATACAGAATTAAATAAGAAAAGATGCAGGAGAGTACACGGCTCAAGGCCTTCAGTAAAAATGGCCACCATTTCACGAACGCCATCACAACTGATCTCTTAAGCTTAAATCTTGCCAGTGTGTGACAAGCAACAAATGCATGTGAAAAATGGCAAAAACACGGAACACTTGTATTTTGCTGCATGTCTTGCTATAGATTAGATTTGATAATGATTTCTAACTATAAAACCAGCTTATCTATAAACACTGTGTGAATTAAATAAATCATATTTTTAAAAATTAAACTGGAAAAACAAATTCCATCACGTGCAACCATAAAGGTCCAACCACTTGGATTGCCAGCAGGTCTCGTAGTGAATCCTGGATTTTTGGCACTGATGCATAGACCTCTACCACGTGAGCAAAGGAAGAAACTGTTATCTGGACCAGCCATTAGAAGGGGGTCGAGACATACCTTGCAAGAAGTTACACAACTATTTGCTAGACAACAGTAGAGTGCTGAGGGATCAGGATTACGGGTCTCTGGTCATGGTGCTAGGAGTGTAGTGTAGTCTAGTAGTCAGAGCAGTGCTTACCGAGATCATAGATAAGCTCATAAATTTGGCGCATTCAGTCTGAGAGGCAGTCTGGTGGAGAGGATAAGACTTGGATTCAATATATTAGAGACCTTGGTTCTATTCCAACGACTGCCAGAAGTAACACTGTGGAACCTCTAACTTCACTTATTTGTAAAATGAAGGAATTATATTTGACTGCCTCATAGAGTTGAAGAAAACGCCTTATTCAATAATGACAGCATTGATGTGCTGGATACTATGAAAAGTGAACGTAAGAGATGAGAGTTGACTTCCCGATTCAAGGCATCTCCCATAGGCCAAAGGATGTTCGACAGGGAGCACTCTCTCTGTTATGAACTCCAGCACGGCCAAAAGCCGCACATCCTGCTCAGCCGAATAAGCATGTGAAATAGCTTGTGGTACTCGGAATCCACACTGGTCCCCACCCAGCTAGGCAGGTTGTGATCCTAAATCACAGGCACTGGACAGAAAGACAAGCTAAAAGGTCACAGGGAAGATATCTGGCACAAGGATGCCCTGGTAGATAAAACATGGGTGCAAAGAAGCATCTTTCCAGAGGGGAGGCAGGTATAATGAAGTAGCAGAAACTGGAGCAAGGCATCCCTGTTGCCAGAGGGCTGAATAAACAAGGTTTCCAAAAGGGTGTGAAGCAACTGAATTAGGCAGCAGCATAGGGCCCTGGGAAGAATTTCATATGAGGAACTGAAAGAACTGCACTACAGTTAACTTCATAACTAGACACCTAATCAAGAAAAGATGGGGCAACCTCTACAGGGAGCCATGCAGGAACTGCAGTACGTATGCAAGAATGCCACAGACAAGGACACTTGACAAGACTCATAATGGAACTGAACCATAAACAAGCTATCCACTTTGTTTTAATAGTGCCTCACCAGGTGCTACAGCCAATAGGGCCTTGTTGCTAATTCACTTTCAATGCTTGCCTTTTAATCATGGTACACTGGGCACAATCTGAGCATTCGATGAGATTTTGTGTACCACACTTCAGTGACTCCTTTAGGTAAGAACATTTATACCTCCTATGCTGATTGTAATAAAAAATAAGGACATTTCATAAACAAAAACTATTTTTTTAAAAGGATTAAGGCAGATAGAGTGACATCTTCACCACATGATACCTTAAAAACAAGAAAATGGCAAGTTATGGGCCATCTAAATTAGCTTTCAAGAAAGATCTTGAAATCACTGTGGATGGTTCTCTGAAAACATCCACTCTATGTGCAGCTGCAGTCAAAAAAGCTAACAGAATGTTGGAAATCATTCCAGTTAAAAAATCCTCCATTCACTCAGCTATACTCATGTATATCATGCATGGCAAAGCAACAAGTGACTTATGCAGATCATCTTTACATCAGCACCATGAAATATTTGGTATATGCCAGGTCATCATGACAAGGGCAGAGTTAAGATCATTTGGCTACCTTAATTGTGATTTCTCATAATTTTAAAGGTATGGGTTCCTTGTATGTTTAATCTTAAATTTCTTGATTTTTAAATTATTGTTCTTCCATTTCTTTTATTATTATTGTATTGTGGTAGAACCCAGAGGCCCCTGTCTTACAGTGTTAGGCGCTGTATAATCAAAGAGATAGTTCCTGCCTTGAAGAGCTTGCAACCTAAATCTAAGATAAGAGACAGTAAGATTCACATTCCCTTAAAAATTACCAATATCTACTCTCAGCCTTAAAACCATCTAAATGAAGTTTTTTCTCTGGGAAAGTCTTTAGTTTTTAAGGTGTTTGTTTTTTTTAATAGCCCTAACAAGGGACTATGGACAACAATATGGGAAGAGAATACATTGTCCTTATGCGTTGAAGTGTTCTCTTAAAATCTCCCATTGTTACCATAGCATCAATGCACCTATATTGATACTAATAATGGGAGTACTAGAGCAGATTAGCCACAGGCATTTTTACTAATGTGTTGTCTAACCATGATCAAAGACAATACTGTGCTGAACTTGCTTCTAATTGTACCTTATATCTATTTGAAACGTTCCTAACTAATACACATATTTATCAAATAGTCTGTAACAGGTCAGGGTCAACTTATGGTCTAACAGGTAAATAAATCATTTAAAAATATTAGAATTCATTATTCTCAAGTATGAATAGGAATAATCCAATGGTGTTCAAAGTTTTGAGTGTATCTCAAATCAGATATACAATGTTTGAACTGGAGTCTAAATTTTGAACTCGCAGTGTTTGTGTGGGTTCAAATTTATGTATCAATTTAATCAATCCTAACTTTAATATAATATAAATGCCACCACCATATATGCAACACCTCTGATACATAAAGATCCCAAAGGGCTTCACAAACTACATACATAAATTTTGGAGACGTATTAAAAAAAAAGAACACATAAGGAATTCAAGTACTAAACCCTACGCTAAAGCAACTTTAAGGGCCTGCATTAAACCTCTGAAAGGAAGGAAATTCACAGTTCAGGCTGAAAATCCTGGCTGAAACTCCAGCCTTGACACAGACAGAGAAGAAGAAAAAAAATAAAACTTAGGCAAATTATACAAATCAAGAGCACAGTGTCAGCACCGATTTCCAGTTTTAACTCTGAATTGTGACAGATTAGAGGATACTTTGTTTCATAATTTTTCCATACAGCTGCAGGGTAGAGATGAACACGCTGGAAGATATCCAAACTACTTAGGTACACTGGATAATGATGTTTAGTATCTCAAATTAAGTGCCTGTTAAAAAACATTCTTGAAAGCAACAGTTCCAGAAGTCACATCATTACATTTAGCAGTGTTGCCTTTCACAATGAAATACTCCTTGCAGTGCCCATTTTTTGGGGCAGTACTTTCTACAGTGGCTTCTTATTATGACACCTGTGCTTATTATGACAAAGTGTGCTGTACAATTATTCTAAAATAGTCTATAGCACATAATATCAAGCTTTGGGTAAGCACGTACCCTCTTTGTTTGTCAGTACCATAGCTCTTCCAAAGAAGGGCCCTGATTCAAGAACATAATGAAACAGATACTCAAGAGCTTTCCTGAAATGTGACATAAATCGGGTTCTCTCTACTGCAGAATAATCAAGATTAAAATGCCCCATGGCTGAAATGATATGAAGAATTCATATGACAATTGATATGCAATCAATTAAATGTTTTGATAAAAAATAAAATATTCCAAATGGAATTTAACTGACAATTCATTATCTGTATACTCATTTATTAGAATGATGGGGGGGAAGCATAGGCTAGTAGTGCAATCACAAGACACACTGTCTGAGTTTTAAAACAGATGCTAACACTTCTATATGGTCTTAAGGAAGTTATTTAACCTTTCTGCCTCAATTTCCACTTCTGTACATGAAGGTGATACATAACTTCCTAATAAGAGTGTTGTGAGAATTAACTAGTTAATGAGTGTAAAATGCTTTGAAGATGAAAAGTACTATGTGAATGCTAAGTATACAAGTATGATTAATAAACTAGTTAGTTATAAAAGGTAAAAATGAAAGACAGCAAAGGGGGCTACACCAGGAAGCCAAGAAGTCTGAATGAAAACACACAAAAAATGTGATATACGGCTAACCCACAAGGCCCAGAGGTAAATTACTTAAGTGCTGCACTTCTGCAGTTTGTGTCATCATCAAACCACCAATCTCCCACTTTGGTAAAATTACTTTGTAGAGAACTATTTTTAATGAAAAATGTAAGGCTCTCTGTATTCATTAGGGATGGAAAAATTGTAATAGACTTGAGCCCATTCCTGTGACAGGGCATTACAGTGCCCTTTTTCTCTCAGTAAATACACACAACCCATATAAATGGGGACACATAATCACATATAATCTCACAAGATTTCAAGTACTTTTAAAACTATGCAGAGAATACAAGCATGCTAAACAAAGAAAACAGAGAGTTTAAAAATATCTTATATAGCTCCCCACAAATCCTGCGAACCCTCTGAACCATTACCGTTGTACATCCAATGTTTGTACTGGGCCATTTTAATTAGCTAAACAATTCAGAGGTCTACCTTAAAAAGTAGCTTTGGGAAACTGCAGTAGTTGCAGAATATTTTACTCCTGGGCTTGATAAAACCCTGAACCAGAAACTGCTTTAGAATAACTGCCTGCCACAGCAGTTTCAGCCAACTTCTGCACCTGGTGCTGAGAGAAAAAGCCAAGTGAACTTTCACTCACTTGTTGCACGTCAGCTTCAATGTGATGTCTTTCTTCTGTTGTGTTTGGGTTTCTAACTGGAAGAGACAACTAAGCTAAACTAGCAGCCAATCAATTCATAAATTCTAAGAATGCAATAAAATTTGATACCAATAAATCTTTTCTTTTAACAGCCAGAAGAGATTAACAAAGTTATTTGAAATTTTATCCTCCTCTGTTCTTTCAATAGGACGATCACCTGACAAGCCAGTTGAACCAACTGGCAAAATTAAAAGGGACACAATTAAGCTTATATATACATAGAAACAGGATACACAATTATGCATATCCCTAATAGGTCCTCCGCTATTTATTACCCATGGTATATTTTTCTTACTCTCACTATAAACATTATTACACCTTTGGATTGTCAAATAAAAATCCAAATGGCTGAGACACAGGCCATCAATATTAAAGAGCTTTGCACTGTTTTCCCTGTCAGGTGCAGCTGGTCAAGTGCTACTAACTCATTGTGTGACCTTGGGAAAATCTATTTATTCTTCTCTGTGCCTCAGCTTCCCTTTCTGTAAAATAACCCAGTTTTTTTTTAATTGGTATGGTGATGGCATAATGCTTACACTAGTAAGCATTTGTAACTCTTCCAGAAGTAGGTTTTCAGAAACTACATGGATGAAATGGGGGACATAGTATTATGTAAAGATATAGCTAATAATTAGAAATTAAGAAAAAATATATTTATTGGATATATATCCAAGACAGCTGCTAGCAGCCGAGATGGTAAAAAAATGGTTACTTACCTTCTGTAACTGTTGCTCTTCGAGATGCGTTGCTCATCTCCATGGGGATCAAAGGCCTCCATTCACTGAAGTGCACTACCCATCCTGACGCCAAAGCATCCAACACCAGCGACAGTTGTGGCCTGGTAAATGGGACCCCTTGGAACACAACAGAGGTCGACCACCACTGAAGGGACTCTACAATCTGAGATGGGAAGGAGACCTCTCTGTGCAGACTGTCTCTGTGGGTTCAGTAGAACAATGCTAGCCACAACTGGAGAGGTTTGAGTTGCAGCCTCGCATGCTGGCCCACATATGTGCAGGAGGCCATGTGGCCTACATGCATCAAGAAGCTTGGAGCTGTGATAGTAATGTCTCCTCAGGAATGCAGCGACCACAGCCATGCATTTTGTAAAGACTCTTGGAGCCGCCAATCGGCCGAACGGGAGGACAACAAATTGGTAGTGGTTGCATACTACTATGACCCTGAGAAAACTCCTGTCAGAGGGTATTATTAAGTAAATATCTTTTAGGTCGAGGGCAGCATACCAGTCCACCGGATCCAGAGAGGTAATGATCGAGGCTAGGATGACCATGCGGAATTTCACCTTCCTTACAAACCTGTTGAAATTCCACAGATCGAGAATAGGCCTGAGGCTTCCTTTTGCCTTCAGGATTAGGAAATATCTAGAGCAAAACCCCTCTCCCCTTAGCTCCTGAGGGACCTCTTCTACTGCTCCAGTGCGAAGCAGTTCCTGCACCTCTCCTATGAAAAGTGAGAGGGGTCCCTGAAAAGGAACTGGGAAGAGGGTGGGCAGTGGGGTAGAACAAAACTGGAGAGGGTATCTCACCTCTACCATGTGCAACACCCATCTCTCCGATGTTATTCGGGCCCAGGCACGGTAGAAGTGGGACAATCTGTTGCGGAAAGTGGGGGCAGGATCTAGTAACTGTCCTGGAGTGTCACTCTTGGGCACATGTTCAAAAGTTGCCAGGGTTGGGTGGCTAGAGCATCCTGCGCCTATTGCTTCTGCCCCTCCTCCTGGAGAAGTCTTGCCAAGGATTCTGACTATAAAACCTTTGCCCAGACTTGGGCTTAAAGTGCTTCCTATGAGTGGAGGATGTACATAGCCCCAAGAATTTCAGGGTCACCCTAGAATTCTGGAGGCTGTGGAGCTTCGAATCCGTTTGCTCCAAAAATAGCCCCTCTCCTTTGAAGGGAAAGTCCTAGATGGTGGACTGGACTCAGGAGGGAGGCCTGACACCTGTAGCCAAGAATGTCTTCTCATGGCCAGTCCTGAAGCCATAGTCCTTGCTGCTGAGTCTGTAATGATGTCTTGGCTACAACTTTCCCTCCTCCACCATGGCTCCAAACTCTGTTTTGGACTCGTCTGGAAGGTGACCTTTAAACTTCACCATTGTGTCCCATGAGTTGAAGTTATATCTGCTGAGGCTCGCCTGTTGGTTGGTGATTCACAGCTGAAGGCCGTCAGTGGAGTAGACCTTCATTCCAAACAGGTCTAGTTTTTTAGGCTCCTTTGCCTTTGGTGTTGGGCCCTGCTGTCCCTCCCTCTCTTTTTTGTTTGCTGCGGACACGATGAGCGAACCAGGCTAAGGGTGGATAAAGAAATACTCATATCCCTTGGAAATAGTGAAATATTTCCTCTCTATCCCTTTTGCTGTAGGCATGATAGAGACTGGTGTCTGCCACAGCATCTTCGTCATGGACTGCACCATTTTAATCAGTGGCAGGACTTCTCTTGAGGGACCCTCCAGAACCAAAATGTCCACCATACAATCTATGGACTCTCGAACCTCCTCTGCCTGTAGACTCAGGTTTTGGGCCTCCCTTCTCAAGAGCTCCTGGTGAGCCCTATTGTCCATGGATAGCATGGTGGTTTATAGCCCCGCTACCACTTCATCAGGGGAGGAAGACAATGAGGCCCTGGGTCTCCCCTCTGCCTTGGGAATGTCCTGGTCTATCAGGTTTTCTGTACCTGGGACCTCCCTATAGGCATTGGATGCTGCCTCGGTACTCGGATCCACCTTCTCTTCGGCACCGTGTGCTACACAAACTGTCTTTGGTGGCACTGCCTCCCCACACCCACTGACTTCAGTGCTGCGTGGCATGGAGCTGCGTTCAGCAGTGCCAGCCACATGGCTCTCTAAGGCAATCGAATAAGGCCCCCTGGGATGGGGCCATTCATCTTGGTGGTATGCCCACGGGGTCCAAAAGGTCCATTGCTGAGGCACCTGCCACTGCATAGGCCAAGGTCCAGCAGAGGTGCTTGCTACCTATCCACCATATAATATCGTCCCTCCGACCTGTGTCTCTTTGAGACACTGGAGTCCAACGCTGAGTCCAATGACCTGGACTCTGACCCTGGGGACCAAGTTGGTGCTGAAGTAACTGTAGCCTGGGCACCAGCGGTGGAGATCGGTGCTGAGGGGACGGTTCCCAGTGCCGAGATGCGGCTGACCAGCACCGGTGCCACAGAGAAGGCAAAGGGTGACATGGGGGTGATTGGTGCTGGAGCGACAGTGATCGGAGCGTAGGAGATGGTGACCAATGCCTAGGCAAAGGTGACCTGCGCCTCATCATGGGAGGCTTGCCTCTAGACGGTGGCACAACTAGTGGTACCAGAGGTCTTTGATCTGGCACCTTAGCTTCCAAGACGCGGGACTGCTGCACTGTCATCACAATCAGGTCCCGCAGTGCCTCAAATGTATCCAGCATGGACAGAAGGTCCAGCTCTTCCACCTTGCTCTCCATCATCAGGGAACCCGTGCTCACTGGGCTCGTAGGCGCTTGCTGAGGAACTGCTGGCACCAGTTCTGGGGATCCTTGTGCCAAAGATGTCTGTGGGTGAGATGGGTCAGGGCCCTCATCCATGGGCTGCACCAAAGACGAGTGCCTCTTCTCCATCCTATGCTTCTTATGGGGCACCAGTGAATGGGATCATTGCCGAACAGTCTTTGCTACCGGTGAGTGTCAGTGCAGAGGTGTCTTCTGCACCGAGGACTTCTTTGCCGCTGGGTCTCTTACTGACGCCAGGGCCTTACACACCGACAGACCTAGTGCTGGCTCCAGGGGTTTTGACCGAAGAGCTGCCTCCATGACAATCTGCTTTAGTCATGCACTCCTCCCCTTACGGCTCCTCAGGTGAAAACCTTTACAGATCTTGCAACGAGCTGTTTGGTGCAACTCTCCCAAACACTTCAAGCAAGAGTCATGAGGGTCGACTCTTGGCATAGATTTATGGCAGGATCTGCAGGGTTTTAAGCCTTGGGCCCAAGGCATACCCTGGGACCCCAGGTATGGGAGTCCCCGAAACGGGGAGACCCCTTATTGTTACTTAATATTTCTCTATAGCTATATAATTATAACAACAAACTAACTTTCTAACTATTTACAGGAACTGCTAAGGACTATGGGGAAAATTTGCAGAAGCAAGAAGACCAAAGCTCCAACGACCATCACAGGCGGTAAGAAGGAACTGGAGAGGCAGCAGGTCCCTATATACAGCACCATGGAGGCGCCACTCCAGGGGGCGCCTGCACCAACCCAATGGGTACTTCTGAGGGAAAAACCTTCCAATGACTGTGAATGCAGCGCATGAACACCTGCTTCAAATCGACATGAGCAAGCACTCGAAGAAGCTGACATTGTAAGAAAAATGTGTATCACTCCGTATATCATATAATCAAGCAGTTTTCTACTACTAATCTCATCTCTAAATTATTGTATATTTATTTATATGTGGATGTGCATAGAAACACACCTGTATGTGGTGGTAATAAATTTATCACATCATTCTCCATTTTATCATGCAACTTTTGTTTTTAAATGCTCGGGCTCCCTTTTCCAGTAAACCTCTCACTCTAATTTCTGGTGACTTCAATTTCCATGTAAATGTCTCATTTGACACAGTAGCTACCAGCCTCCTGGCTCTCATCTCTGACCATCATCTAACCTCTTTCTGCACAACAAACTTATCCACAGCTAGTCACTTCTCCAGCCAATCTCTCTGCTGCCTTTGACACTGTGTCATCTTCTCCTTCTTAACACTGTATCCTTACTGGACTTCTGAGATACTGTTCATTCCTGTTTCTCTTTCTACTTCTCTGACCTTTGCTTCAGTGTCTCTTTTGTTCGGTTCTCCTCCTCTTCTCCCTTACCGCCTGTGACACTGTCCTTCACCCTTTGCTCACATGGCAGTTATGGTCACTACGTGGAAAACATGCATATCTATTTAATCATTTAAAAGTTAACATGACCAAATCAGAACTCTCTAGTGCTCTTCCCAAATTATCACCACTTCCCTTCACTTCTATGATGGTTAACACCACCAACCTCTATATTGCTCAGACTAGGCTAAAGTCACTTTTTGTCTCCTCTCTCTTCTTTGTCCCTCACATCCAGGTTGTGTCCAAACGCTGCTGCTTCATCCTCCTCAATATCTCCATCATCAATCCTTTTCTCTTCATTCACATAGCCAAATACATCTCTTGTTCAGGCCTTTATTGTTGACTCAATGACAACATCCTCTTCTCTGGACTCCCCAAAACACACATTCCTCTATTTCAATCCATACAAAATGTAGTCACTAAACTCAACTTCCGTGACTGATCTGATCATGTCAGTCCTTTCTTTGAATCCCTCCACTGACTCCCAATCTGCTATTGCATCAGATTTAAGCTCCGTCATCCCCTTCAAAGCTCTATATAAACTTTGTCCCTCCCTATTTATCCCCCTTTATCAAGTTTCATGTTGCATTCCAACCCCTTAATTCTGCCACTGTTTTCAGCCTTCTATACCCATCTGTCAGCTTCTCATGCAATCACTCTTTACCTTGTTATAGGCAGTCTCCTTTGCATTGTACCATCTCCCTTACCTTATCCACTGGCCCCGATGTATCCCATCAACAGCTGTGTAGTTCCCAAAAATCCACTTCAGCCACTCTCCTCTCAGTGATTTGAATTAATTACTTTTCAGTTTGTATACAAGTTGCCTGTTCTTACTCCCCTTCTCCTAATTGCCGTCAACTTGTCTGTCCATACACCGTAAGCTCCTAAAGCAGAGACCATCCTTCTTACTTGCTCGGAAAATGTCCAGTACCATAAACAAACTTTAACCAGCTCACTTGCACTTTACCCCCTAAGCCATTTTCATCATGATTATCTCCGAACATTCCAAACTTCTAAGCAGTTTCAATAGCTGCCATTCTATTTTTCAAAACAACTTGTTTAAGAAATTTTTCCTTCTGTCCCCCACAAATAGAGAATGTCAGATAACTAACCAAAATGTATATGTCTGTAGGAAGGTGCAGGGACCTTCCACAGTGGCTGGGCCCCTGGAAGGGCCGCCGCCACAAACACAGGCCAGCAGGGAGTTAAAAACCCCGCCTGCCCGTCAACCCAGGAGGCAGACTGGGGTAGGCCCAGCAGGCTGGCCAATCCAGGACTTCCCCCAGGGAGAAGGGGATAAAAGGCAGGGCCCGCCGCTCAGTCAGGGGCAGACTGCCAGCGGGCACAGACATGTCTCCCCGCCGGCTGCAGCACCGGCCTGGGCCTAGCCGGGCTGAAGCCCTGCGTAGAGCCTTCTCTGAACCAAAGAGCTGGGAGCAGCCATACCACCCAGGACCCGACGACTGGATCGGGTCCCCAGACACCAGGGAGTGGGCCGAGCCCCTGGACCCTCTGGGGTGGGAAACCCCTCCTGAAGCAGGTCCTGATTTCGACGAGCTATGAGCCGCAGCACCCCCGGAGGCAGGGCTCGACCTGGAGGAGCTGCCCGAAGCAGAAGCAACCCCCGGACCCTGCGACCTGGAGGAGCTGCCCCTCGCCGAGGAGTTCCCCGGCCTGCCGGCTGTCAACGAGGAGGGCCTGTTGAGTCTACCCCGAGCGGTCTACGCAGCTGACCCGGAGGAAGGAGGTACCTGGGACTGGAGGGGAGGAAGTGGCCCAGGGGCAGCCTGGGTTGTGGCTGCGGCTAAAGGCTCGCCACCGTCAGCATGTTGCAGTGGGACCCCGCCGGCACAGTGGCAATGCCTCTGCCACTACTAGGGCCCTGGGCTGGGATGCAGTGGAGTGGGGTGGGCCTGCGTCCCCCTCCCATTTTTCCCTGGAGAACCCGGCAAATCCCCTTTCACCCCCAGCTCTGATATAGACTGCGCGCTTGCCCGCCCTGCCAAGGGCCGGGGCAATAGACTGCGCGCTTGCCCGCCCTGCCAAGGGCCGGGGCAATAGACTGCGCGCTTGCCCGCCCTGCCAAGGGCCGGAGCATACGGACTTCTTGTTTGTAACTAATTCCCCGTTTATCTACGGAAGGTGCAGGGACCTTCCACAGCAGCTGGGCCCCTGAAAGGGCCGCCGCGACCGGCACGGTACACCCGCTGGCCTACAACGTCCAATTCCTCATTATCACTGGCTCTGTGGAGGTGGGGAAAGTGATGGGCAGGATATACCTTTACTTTAAAAAGCTTTTGATACCGTCTCCCACAGTATTCCTACCAGCAGGATAAAGAAGTATGGGTTGGATGAATGGACTATAAAATGGATAGAGAATTGGCTAGATCATCGAGCTCAATGGGTACCGATCAATGGTTCCATGTCTAGCTGGCTGCTGGTCACAAGCAGAGTGCCCCGGGGGTCGGTCCTGGGGCCGGTTTTCTTCAACATCTTCATTAATGATTGCGGGATGGGGTAGATTGCACCCTCAGCAAGTTTGCAGATGAAACTAAACTAGGGTGAGTGGTAGGTTCCTTGGAAGGTAGGGATAGGATACAAAGTGACCTAGACAAATTGGAGGATTGGGCCAAAAGAAATCTGATGAGGTTCAACAAGGACAAGTGCAGAGTCCCATACTTAGGACACAAGAATCCCATGCACAGCTACAAACTGGGGACCGATTGGCTAGGCAGCAGTTCTGCAGAAAAAGACCTGGGGCTTACGGTAGATAAGAAGCTGGATATGAGTCAGCAGTGTGTCCTGGTTGCCAAGAAGGCTAATAGAATATTGGACTGCATTAGTAGGCGCATTGCCAGCAGATCGAGGGAAGTGATTATTCCCCTCTATTCGGCATTGGTGAGGCCGCATTTGGAGTAGTGTGTCCAGTTTTGGGCCTCCCACTACAAAATGTGGACAAGTTGGAGGACAGCAAAAATGATTAGGGGCTGGAGCACAAGACTTATGAGGAGAAGCTGAGGGATCTAGGTTTGTTTAATCTGCAAAAGAGAAGAATGAAGGGGGATTTGATAGCAGCCTTTAACTACCTGAAAGGGGGTTCCAGGGAGGATGGAGCTAGGTTGTTCTCAATGGTAGTAAATGACAGAACAAGGAGCAATGGTCTCAAGCTGCAGTGTGGGAGGTCTAGGTTGGATATTAGGAAAAACTTTTTCACTAGGAGGGTGGTGAAGCACTGGACTGGGTTACCTAGGGAGGTGGCGAAATCTCCATCTATAGAGGTTTTTATGCTGCGGCTTGAGAAAGCCCTGACTGGGATGATTTAGCTGAGGTTAGTCCTGCTTTGAGCAGGGGGTTGGACTTCCAACTCTAATATTCTAAGATTCTGTGACACTCAGTCACACAACTGCAATTCGGACCTCAGCTAGGTCAATATAAACTGGTTATAGAGAAACATGCGGTAAACTCTCTAAAGTATGATTTGCAGACAAAGAAGTCAGAGTCCAGTGTGAAAAAAAATGGAGGATGGACTATGGCTGATTATGTTTTTGAACTAAAAAGGAGTCTATTGTGGACCAGAGACATCTGTGAGTATATTTGTGTGATAAGCTATATCAGCTGAGATAAGCACATGATTGTGAATGTGGATGTAATTGGTGTATTCCTGGAAATTTGGTGATTGTGGGGATAGGAAAAGCAATTAAACAAGATTAACTGTAAATTATGCACTTTTTAATCTGGGAGGAGTTTCTCGGTTAGCAATAAGTAAGTATCTATCAATGTAGATAGTCACATTTGTATCTATTATTCCTATAGGTTCCTGCATAGCCGCCCTTCTCATGCAAACATCATGGATTGCTCCTCTGAACAGTTTGATATTCCACCCATATGTTCCAAACACCTATTTCACGTCCCTTTTAAACAATAATAAATAATCAACATTTTAAAAATTAAATAGGCAAGGGTCTCGGGTGAGAAGGGACTGAGCATGGGGAAGTGAGCGTGGAATATGGGGTCAGTGGAGAAGTATATCTTCAGTTGGAGGGCTGGAGATTGGAGAAGTGAATCCAGAAAATAGCACCTCTCTGATGAACTTCAAAATTTTGCCTAAGCAGAAAGTATGTCTGGCCCCATTTCTCCCTCTTGAGGTCTGTTGGCATTAGGGGTGAAGGGACAGGATGGGCTATAAAGTGGGGAGCTTGCATGGGGTGAGAGCCAGAGGACTTCTGGAAAAGAGACCATTATCTATTTAGCAAAACACTGAAGCTTCAAGGGTTTCCCAGCTGTCTGGTTTGCTGAGAAGCCAACACAGCAGTACTGTGGGAATGGTTGAAACATCAATGCTTTTGTGCAGAAACTCCACTCCCTAGGTTCACCTGGATACACCACCAGGAGGAGCCCAGGCGGAAGTAAATAAAATCAAAGACTTAACAATTTAGTAACAGAAACAAAATGCACCTTTACCTACAGCCAGAGAATGCCACAAAAACAAAATAGATGACCATGAGATGTGCACAAACCAAATGCCTTTCTTATGCAAGCTTATAGTCTGTTCAAAGATCTGACAAAAAAGTTTTCTATGTACTTGCACATTTTTTTATTATTTTCATTTTTCTGTAAAACCTAGCAGTCCCAAAATCAGTGATATTTTAAGATACACCCATATGCAATTCCTAAAGTAACATTATAATTAATATGGCAAAAATATAGATTAGTAGTACTAAGTGAATTTCAGTGAATGTATGGAAAGGGGATTGTATAAACTGTAGACTTTTCTATACCAAAATACCATTCTTGTCAGAACTATGAGCAATTCACAATCTAAGTGTTGCCTTATTTCTGCCCCTCTGTTAAGGACAGGTTGTTTTGTGCTGGATTTTGTGACTAACTTATCTTCTGTCCACTCAAGGACTATGCTAACATCAACAATTTCATCGGGTGGAACTTGTGACTTGAAGATAAAGAAATCAGAAATAAAAGAATGAGATTTTCCCCACAATTAAACAGACACTGACATATCTAAATCTTTGTTGATTGTTTTTTTTGGTTTTGTTTTTTTGGTCAGTGATTTTCATGGGAAGAAATAAGTTATATTTGTCTAAACCAAGCAATTTCAATATTTAGAAAAAAATTATGATAGCTTTAAGAGGTACACAAACATTAGCAATGTTTTCCATTAGTGCTGTTAAAGTAAGATTTTGAAAATTATGTCATTGCATGCGTCTGAAAATATGGGGGGAAGGTTTCGAGAAGGGGGGAATGAAGGACTTGTTTGGACAAAAGTATATAGTATTAGCCTTGCCAGCTATTTATTAACAACAAAGTGCAGTATTAGAAAACAAGAACACTGAACACTAGGTGTCAGTGTAAGAAATGGAAAAATATAAAAAAAAAAAACCTGTTGTTTTCAATCAGGTGGATTAGCTAAGAAACCAGAACCAGCTGTGACCACATTTACTTGTAACTGCATAATACTGTTAACAAGCCAATCTTCCTAAAAAAATTATCCCAAAACCATCAGGTTTGTTTGAAATCAGATAAAGTGGCTGTGTGAAACGACAATGAGTTTGCTCTATGAAACATAAAAGATGACCTTTACAGTTGCCAGTACCTTTAAATACTTTGCAACATTACATATTAATTTGATCAGTCATGGATATCCATAAAATAGTTCCAGTTATCTGATTGCAGGTTACAATTCTATATAACACAATTAAGGAATAGCAAAACAGAAGAAGATAAAGTAATTTGAGAACCTGAAGGTGTGTGGACAAAAGCATGTATTACCATTTATCCATCACTGACAGATCAATATGTTTATGTTATTCTTGGAAGTACAGAAGACAAGGGTACAAATTTCAAAGTGGCTAGTCACTTACATGCTTTTGAAAATGTTACCTGAAGTTGTTGAGTAGGATACCCTAATCAAATGGTATTTTTGACATCAGTCTCAAACAAGTGGAGCCATACAGTGCTGACAGGAATGAGATCCAAGTGGGCATTTATGTTATACTTGAACTCATGAGATGGATTGTGATTGCTGAGCTAAAGGAGAGTTTTTTATTCCAAGTTATTTAAAAATAATAAAGCAGTCGGAACATGGCATTTGCTCTATTGCATCACTCCATTCTTCCATCTAGTCTTGTATCCTGACTCTGATAGTGGCTAGTCAACATAATTTCAAAGGAAGACAAAAAATCCCCATAATATAAGAGCATATGTATATAGACAGAGAAAGAAATTGACCTTGAAACCCGCAGATTATTACTTAAGCTCCTGAAGCTTGAGATTTGATCATCATCTTTTACAGATATTATAAATTAGTGATCATAAAATTAAATGTTGCCTTTCCAAAATTAAACAAGTAAGAAGTTTTTGATGTCAGTAGTTTTAAATTACAGCAAAAATAAAATGGACAAGAGTTTATGTATTAACATTAGCTTTAAATAAAGGACAACATAAAGTAGAAACATATACAAAAGGTTGATTTAGTTTAGTCATATGTGTAACATACATATTATATAATATAATGTAATATATGCAGTATTGTTGTAACAGTGTCAGACCCAGGATTTAGAGAAAGAAGATGGGTGAGGTAATAATCTTGCTAGCACAGATGTCACCTCTGTATACACCAACGTCCCTCAACAGAAGTTGGTCCAATGAAAGGTATTGCCTCACCCATAATATAGTCATATATGTGACAACATAAGATATAGATTACTCCCTACTTCATATGCATCATATTTTTCAAAGGTCATCTCCGAGTATTCCACAATACATTAGGAAAATTCACAAAGTCCAAGGCCAAAAGAGACCATTGTGATCACCTAGTCTGACCTCCTGTATAACACAGACCACAGAACTTCCCCCAAATGATTCCTAGAGCATATCTTTTAAAAAGAACATCCAATCTCGATAGTGCAGCCTCCCTGTCATGTGATCAGACCCTGGTCTCCTACATGACAGAAAGGGGTTCTCATCACTATACTAATGAGGAAGGAGCTACTAATGAGGAAGGATTGGATTATTAGTTTGAATTAATTAGTTTTATCAATATCATTCATCAAAGCAATCTGCACACTAAACAACTGAATATCATAGCTAATCATAATTTATCAAAGATTTAATAACTATTAATCTACTTTACAACTATCGAAGTATGTATTAAAAATCAAATAAAAGATGTTTATTTAAAGGCTCCATTAAATCATCAAGGTACGTAAGGACATTGTTTGAAGTTACATATATACTGTTATTTCACTGTTAAACTACACCCTAAATACATTAAAAGAACATTATTAAGATTGCAAAGTCAAGCACTCAAAAGTTATGAAATTCCAGAACTAAGGCTGCCTGTGCAATTTTAATTCAGCCCCTTTGTGTATGCATTATAATACGGTCTTTAATGGCATGTGTTTCTGTAGGACCCTCCCCCCCATACCATGTACAGGATGGATGGGTGCTCACTTAATAAAGATCTATTATATTTTACTTTCCCCTTATTATTCAATGTGTGGCCCCAGACCTCCTTTATTGCACACAATTCATATCCTGCTTTGACGATGGAATTATTAATTTCCTTATGAGCTTCTGTATGACACTCACCACTACAGAGTCTGAGTGCTTCTCAAACATTAATTCATTTACTTTACAATACTCCTGTGAAATAATGGGCTATTATTTTCCCTATTTTACAGACAGGGAATGAAAGACAGAGAGATCAAGGTAAAAATACTTCCACATATTTTGAGTACAAATAAATCTGAGACACCTAGGACCTGATTAGTTCAGAGCACTTAGCATTATATAGCACTTCCTATGTTCAAAGCACAGCTCCTACTGATTTCAGCTGCAGCTGTAAGAGCTCAGTATTTCTGTAAAAGAGGATTCAACATCTCAATGCATTCAACTGCCTTAACCATAAGACCACCATCTTTTTCTTCCTGCAGTCTTCTGCCTCATTCACTACACTTTGCAGTGCAACAAATGAAGCACGGGTCCTACAAAGAGCCTCTCATTATATAACCCTGACTTGTCCCCAGAGCAGGTCCATCTGGTGCACTGAATGAAACAAAGGATATCAATAAAGCACACAATAAATGGATTAAGAACTGACTTGCTGGCAGATCTAAAAAGGTAATGTCAGTGGGGAATCATCACTGAATGAGTGTGTTTCTAGCAGGGTTACACAGGGATTTGTACTAGATCCGACACTATTCCAGTATTTTCATTAATGATTTGGAAGTAAATATAAAATTACTAGTAATAAAATTTGTGAATGGCACAAAGATTGGTAGAATGGTAAAAAATGAGGATGGGGCACTTATGTAAAGCATCTGGATTGTTTGGTAAACTGTTCAAACAAAACGTGTTTAACTTTTAATACAGACTTATCCTAAGTTATATTTCTAGGAACAAGGAATGCAGGACACAGGTACAGAATTGGTGGACTGAATCCTGGAAAGCAGTGACTTTGAAAAGGACTTAGGGTCATAGTGGACAAGCAACTCAACATAAGCAGCCAGTGCAATGCTGTAACAAGAAAGAGTTAATGCGATCCTTTGAGGTATAAACAGAGGAGTGGTCAGAAGGAGTAAAGAGATGAATTTACCTCTGTAGATTGTATTACTGAGACCCATGCTGACATACAGCGTACAGTGCTAGTCCACATTTTTAAAAAGAATGGATGTTGAAAAATTGGAGAGGGTACCTAAAAGAGCCACAAAAAATATTAGAGTCCTATAAAAATGCTTAAAAAGAAAGAGCTCAATCTGTTTATCTTATCGAAAAGAAGACTGAAAGGTGACTTGGTTGCAGCATATATGGACCTTCATGAGTAGAACATATTGGGAACTCAAGCGCTCTTTAATCTAGTAGAGAAAGGTATAAAAAGAACCAATGGCTGGAAGCTGGTGCCAGATGAATTCAAATTATAAATAGGCACAAATTATTAACAGTGAGGGTAATTAATCATTGGAATGAACTTCCAAGAGAAGTAATGGATTCTCCACCTCTTGATGTCTTCAGATCAAGACAGAATGGTCTTCTGGAAGATATGCTTCAGCCAATCCCAAATTATTGGGCTCAATACAGGGGTAACCTCCGATATATAACAAGCCAATAGGTTTGTTATATATCGGAGGTCAGATTATTTGATCTAATCAACCCATTCTGGCCTTGAACTTTATAAAATCTAGGTCCAATTCCTAAAAGGAGAACATCCCACCCCCCAAATTCTTAATTACAGGTAGCCTATATACTCAGCAGAAGACTTAAGTGTCAGGACACCATCTACTGAGGTTTAGTTGTCATAGGAAATAGGAATACTTGACTTCCAGGAAGGTAAGGAGAGAGTTGAAGCTATTTTGATTCTTCATCTAAGATAAATGGTATAATAGAAAAGCCAATTTCATCGTCTGCAAATTGAGTACCTTCCTTCAGTATAGGAAAAACATCCTGCTTTTATAACATTTTTGCTTACTTGTACCTATTGACTGAAACAGATTTTCAAATCTTTGAAACAACAGAAATACCAAGAAATACTCCCCAAACCTTGTTGCAACACCAAGGTATAGAGACCTCAGCAATGTATTTCAACTGAGCTGTAATTTTCTAAAGTAAAGAAAAAATAGCTTTATTGCTAGTGGGGCAAGTAACACAACACAAATGACCACATCTTATTAAAGTGCACTCCTAGTAATTAAAGATAGGTGATAAATTATAAGACAATCATAACTGCTTTTTAGAGACAGCATCCCCCCTCTCTCTCCTCACACAAATGAAATACCGATAAAATGCATACTGTTGATACTCAAGGAAATATTTGAACCATAGGATTATTTTCTACTTCGTTTTACTCCAAGGCAGGTGTGTCATGAGTCTGCTGTAACTGCATATATGTTGTTTAATTTGCCCTACAGTATGAACAGACTGAATACTTGAGAATTTTTCCCAGATGTTTTTGTGAACTCCTTTATCCTATTCATGTAAACACACAGTGTGTTCCGGTTTGCTGAGTTGTATATACACTCTATGACTTAGTACAAAGTCTGAATGTTTAGTTAGCCAGAAGATTGTTTCCATCCTGTGATTCATTAGGTCCCTATGGTACCTCCACTTCCTTTATTTTATACAATCACAAATTATATTAGTTTGTCTTATTTTGATAACCCCTCCAATTAATGTTCTGCACAGGAAACTTTATTACTGTTTTAAAACAGACTCATAAAACAAGGACTTTTTCCTTTACTGGGGTGGCATAAGTGACAGTTGCAAATAACTTAATGATGAAGACTGAATGCTGCTTTACAGTGATTGTTTATGAGACTGGGTAATTTATGTAAATGAATGCACTGTTTTCAATTTAAATCCCCTCTTTTTTTAAGAATGTCAGACATTCTCAAATTAAGTGTCTAATGTTACAGCTAACATTAAAAATGCAGTAAGAGGACCTTTAGATCATACTTGTAGTTTAATTACCACAGAGGACTATATGGATTATAATAGGACTAATTTAGTTTGTGAGGAATTAGTGTAATTTGGTTTTAGAAAAATCATAAGAATACATGGTCAAGGACCAATACAACTGCAAAACTCCTGCCTACGTCTCAGTTCTCATTTTCTCCTATTTCCCTACCAATTTCACTACTGTCTGTGCTACATCTGTGCTGCTTCTTTGTGTGAACACATAGATTTCTTCCTCTCCTGACCTTGTGCCTTCTTTTACTATGCACTGAAATGTTTAGTAAGTGCAGGAGTCAAGTCTGGACAAGGAGAAGATACTGCCCTTTTAAGAACTTCACTCAGATCAGTCAGAAAACGCTCAGGCTCCTGAAAACAATAATTCACAATTCCTCAAGGCCTTTCACTGTTATTCCACTACAGAAAAAATACAGTTGAAAAACCAAATCATGTATGATCATCTACTTTAACTTTCAGTACAACACAAACCACAGAATTTTATCCAGCAAATTCCTCCATCAAGCTCTTAACTTTGGGGAGACAGTTGAAATGGCTTGTTCCTATTAAGGTAAGACAGTAATACTCTGGATACATCCAGGGTGCATAGTTTCTTCTCTTCCTGCATTGAGTGCAAATTCAGGAAGAAGACTGTCAGGGTAATCAATTGGTTCAGGTGAAAATTTGAGACCATTTTTGGGATAAATTTGAAGTGTGGTCTTAGCACTAGCTTTTCCTTATGGATGGATGTGTTAGGTGTCCAATCGTGAAGGCTTAAGTTCATTGACTCTCGGAGCTGAGGTGGTCGTCACCAAAAAGACAGTCTTGACGGTAAAGTGGTTTACGGAGCATTCTAACAATAATTCAGAGAAACGGTCTGTGAGCTTCAGGAGAATGACAGCTCCCACAAGGGAGTTGATCTCTAACTGGAGATTGAATATTAAAGGAGGCCCTTAAGGAATTTCAACACTGGCAGGTTTCAGAAGATCAAATATGACTATACAAGAGCATTAAATGCAAACATGGCTGCCAAGTGGATCTTGAGATAACTGAATGTCAGTCCCATATGTTTCAGGAGCAGCGTATAGTCTTGGATATAAGTGCTATAAGCATATCTTTGATATAAGTGCTTCAACTGAATTTAAATTATTGTGGGCTGCCCATATTGAAAAAACAAATCTTTAAGGAGTAAGTCTTCCTGGTAGAGGACTTTCTTCATTTTATGTGAATTTGTTGAACTTGATGGAAGCAATCGCTGTCAAAAGGTGTTCAATGAGCAACCATACAAGCCAACAGGTTCAATGACCATGGGTCTGGGTGCAAGATCTGAACTGGGTTCTGGGATGGCATGCCTAGCAACTAGGAAGGAACATGAGACATCACATAGACATTTGCAGTGAGTCCAACAACTAAAACTGCCTTGGTGAAGGGACTATCAGCTTTACCATAGTCTTATCCTTCTTTATCTTGGACGCGATCCTGGGTATCGGGGGAATTGGTGGAAAAGCACAGAGGAATCCTTGAAACAATTGAAAAAAGGTCCAGCAACAATCCCACATTCACAAACCCTCTGGAGCAGAATTTTGAGCACTTAGGTAAGTTGTTATAGCTCTCTATTTCTCATTTCAGAATGAAGTGGGGATAGAGCAAAGGAAAACACTATCACAGAGTGTCTTGATCTAACCCTTCAATCTTTTCCCACAAATGTAAGCTCCTTAAAACTTTTATAAGTAATTCCACTCCACTCAGTCAAAACCCTTTTCTGCATATAAGGATAACAAAATAGAAAAGTGGCTCAAAAACCAAGAACTGACGTCTCTCAGAGGTTTGAAAAGAGGAACTGTGCAAGCAGTTTGCACCAAATGAAGGTGCCACAGAACCAATGTGAGCTGAGAGACAGAGGATCAGAATCTTTAGCATATTAGCTTCTCTGGGGAGACAAAGTCAAAAAACCTACCCCTAGTTAGGAATTCATAGATGATTCCATAAAGGACTTCCAGGGTCCCCAATTGCATTCTCAGGATGTGTCTTCATAGCGCGGTTAGTGTGAGTTATAACTTGAGTGCTATCTCTAACTTGACTCCTGTCCACACACAAAATTCTCCAGGCATTTGTCTACAATTCGAATTGAGGGTGATTCCGAGCTTGAGGAGACATCCCTATGCTAGCTCTATGGCATCTTTGTCTGCCTTCTCTAGGCTCCATGTCTCTGGTGGCTTCGGTACTGGAAAACCGTCGCCATGCGGCACAGGTCTCATGGCTGAAGGGAGATATTTGCCACAAATGTAACAGAACGTATCACGGCTGCTGCGACATTGGCGAGACATTTTGCTATCACGAATCCTCCTGAAAATACAATTGCTTTATTATTGTGAGTACACACAATATGCTATGTGCATAGAGCATGCGCATCAACATGAATGCAAACTGATATAAATGCAATGCATAGAACGGTGTGTGAAAAATGCTTTTATAGCCTTTCTAAAACCTGTCCTGCCAGCATCTGCCCTGTCTAAGCCTTAGCATTCCCACTGCATGTTGTGTGGCCTGCACTAGGTGCAGTGTCACTGCATGCCCAGGCATGCTTGGACACAAGATAGAAAACTTTTCAGCTTACATTGTAGGCAACATTTTAATAGACTTAAATTATGAATTGAAATAACAAATATAGGCGATTTCAAAAAAATGGTAAGTGATAGGGAAATTTCATGATGATTTTCGTAATCAGCAGCTCAAAATCCATAAGATACACCCAAAAGTATTCAGGAAGCAAAATCTTTGTGGTCCAATGTAATTTGTTCCACCTTGTGTTTAACTGTGACACTGAGTACATTTCCCAGACTAAAAGAAGAGCTCTCTGTAAGCTTGAAAGCTTGTTTCTCTCACAAACAGAAGTTGGTCCAATAAAACATACTATCTCACCTACCTTGTCTCTCTAATATCCGGGAACTGACACGGCTACAACAACACTACATGCAACAAAAATAATTACTTTGGTGTTCTGATCTGATCTAAATCCACACTGGGTTTTTTGTAGAAGCTTCTCTGATACTGTTTCAACAAGATGACTGAACAAAACACAAACAGGAATTTTACCTCCTATAGAGCTAGTAACGCAGTGTGGATGCAACAGCTTGAATTACGACAACTCATCAGCATCTAATGCTTTATGCTGATAACCAAATATATCTGTGTAACTCGAGTGCTCTGAAGTATAGTCACTCTTACCCAAGGTAGGTTAGCTTGAGTTTGCTATGCTGTGAAGACATACCCTCAGAAAGCTGATGCCCAGGCCTTCATACATCCAAAAATATTCAGATTCTCATATCCAACTATGATTTAGCTTTCTATCCTTGCACCAGGCTCTGAAGGTAGCCCAAATTGTGTACCAATGAAATATTTAGACCCCTTAATCACCGGCTCTGTAATGATCATGTGAGTCATGCTGAGAAGAGCTCTCTTTGCATGTCTGTTATTCCAAAAGCTTATGCTCCTCTAGTAAGAGTTGCATGCTAACAATCTCTTGGGCTCGGAATGCCATTGACTATCAGTTGCAATGGGTGTGTACGGGCAGTGCAGATTAATGAAACAATATGGCCAGAGATACTGGATGTCACACTCCTGAGTAAATGGAGACTCTCTTCACCCCATGGGCCAAAGTTTCAATCTCCTGACCACTTAAGAGAAAGCATCACTTACTACAACCAGATAGAGGAATTACCCTGTAAGAATGCAGCTTTCTCCTCCAGACAGAGGAGGCAGGATACATCACAGGCCATAGAGTGCTCCTGAGAGTATCAGAACTAAAAGTAATACCTTTCACTATAAAACTATGTCTTAATCTGAAAAAGGAAAAGATCAGGACGAATAAAGAGCATCAATGATGAAAGTTAAGTGTAGCCAGCGAAACTTACACAACCTTACCTGCTTGAGACAAGAAGCCTCATGAGTAGGTATAGCCAGCCCCTTTCAAAGGGAAGAATGGCACCTCAAAAGCTTTTCTCTCTCTCTATCATATGGCAAGAGAACTTATACCCACTAGGTGAAATCATGACCCCTCTAAAGTCAATGGCTCTCCCACCGACTTTAATGGGGTCAGGATTTCACCCACTGTCTGAACTAACAAAAATGGACTTACAGAATGGGGTCTTTTCTTAAATGAAATGAGAGAGGATCTTCATGCTCCAAAAATGACAGGCAAGATCCTTACGGTTGTCTGCTGGTTGGAAAGCGTGACTGACAACCACTTCTGTATATGTGCTATCTTTCATTGCTGTGTCTTAAGCATCTCTCATGTACAAGAACACCAAACAACAACAATATTTAGCTCACAAACAGCACTTCTATCTTCAAAACATTCAATCCACACAATGGAAACGTAATGAGTTAGATATTAACCTTGGTATTACAGATTGGGAAATGTGGGCAGACAAATTGTAAATTATTACTTGCCCAAATCCAGAAGGAGTCAGCTTCTGAGCTGAGATTTCTGTCCCCCAGTCTGGTGCTCAGACCATGCCTCACTTGAAATAAATTTTCACATCATTTTACTAAAGATTTCAAAAGTCTTGCCACTATATAGAAACTAATATAAAAATAGAATTTAGGGCTAAATTCCATCTTCAGATGTCACAGGAGACACTTGTGCATGGCTGAACACAGAATATAGCTCTTAAGCATGGAGAAATACTGCACATTACACAGAAATTAGTGAACTAACTGGCAGAAGTATGTCATTCACACTGAACAAGATGATGGACAATATTTAGTAGCATAATGCTTTCAGTTATTCTGTTCTTGTTATTTCTGCATTTTAACTGTGTCTAGTATTTTATATGAACTTTATCCAGCATTTCCTGTTTTGTGTCCCAGAATCTGGTACTGTAACTGGTGCATTAATAAGTATTAAATTTAGTACTATAATTATTTGCAACAAATTAAACTGATCAAAGCTCATAAACAATGCCTCATGTATTATGCAGTACGCTACAGAACAGGCAACCAGGATATCCAGCGTTCTCCTTCGGCCCCCACCTTCGAAACCCTCTCCTATTTACTGCTCTAAAGCACAGTCTATACAATATTGTATTAAGCTAATTAAATACAGGTATTAAATTCAATTTCTTTCTCTTTGCTTCCAAATTTTCCATTTGTTGTAGGTTTTTGTATTGTAATGTCTAACCACGCTAGAGATGTTGTCAGAGGGAACAATGAGTTATGGTAGCAGCCTCAAACATAAGTGGAGCATTTTGCACCCAGGAAGGAGTCCAGTGAAATAATTTTGTTATTGTCTTTCAAGAGGATGTTGAGCTTTTTTTTGCAACTGGCAAGGAATAAATCTCCTTTTTCCTTCTCCCTTTTGGGTTGGAGACTTTAAGTTTGAAGGGATGAAGATCTGAATTCCTCCTTTCTCTCTGCTTCAACCAGTATCAATAACTAGCTGCCTCACTGTACCTGCCCCAGAACCTACCGCTATATCCAACAACAGTGAATATGCACATTATCTTCATGTTGCTGCTGAAATTATCAGAGTTGAAATAGCATCAATGCTAACGTTTAAAGTCCTGATCTTGCAAGTTATTCCATGCTGAGTTTGGGGTTCACTCACAGAGTAACTTGCAAGAATGGGGCTTATGTATTACCATTACATTTTGGAATCAACATCCCAGTGAAATGAATGAGACAGTTTACACTTGTTCACAGCTATTGTTTCAGGCTGTCCTCAGACTCAAGCAGACAGAATTGCATCAGTTTAAACATGGTTCAAATGATACAAGTTTTTTGTGCAACAATAAGAGCTAGAGACCATTTTTAAGACAAAGGCTTATATCCTGGAACACATTTATGCATCTACTGAAAAGATGTAGCCACTGATACAGTCACATAACTGCACTGTAGCCAAGGGCCATGCTCACACAGCAAGGATAACAACACTTCAAGACAGAAGCAGTGTGATGATCGTACTGGTCCTTTCTGACCTTAAACTCTATGATGTGAGAGTCAGGAACTCCCCAGTTCTAATACTTGCTCTGATGGAAGCCCTCCATGGCTGTGGGAAAGTTAAAACTTTTCTATTTCAGTTTCTCTGTCTATAAAGCAGGAATAAGAGCAGCAGTCTTGTGAGATTTCCTTTATTATTTAATGTTTCTGAGGAGCGTTGCAAAGCAACATCATTAATAGTCTCTCTATATTATTTAACTTTTCTATTGTCTTAATAACATATTTGGTCTCCTTTTTAGGAGTATCAACTACTGAAAATATCGGCTTGAACTCTGTGCAATAACCTTTCCAGGAGCTACCCATTTCTTTAGTTTAGATTTTAAGTTCTTTGGGGCAATGACTTCTATTTGTGTGTGTACAACACCCAGCACAACAGAAGCTTGAATGGAGCATTTAAATGCTATTGCAATACAAAAAAATAAATAAAATCTAAGAATTATTATTAAATCATGTATAAATAAATTCAAATAAGTTTTTATACATTTGAACAAAAAATGTCATTCAGCCAAGTTCTGTTCTGGAAATGTACTCCAGAACCCCAGTGAGTTTGATTTTGGAATAAAAACATTGCTACTGTGCTGTACAGGGGAGAGAATGTAATAAGTGTTCTGAACTTTAAAATTTTTTTTTTAAATATAATTATTTTGATATATTGAGAATATGCCTAGGCAAAGTTCCATGTGCTATTTTCATTCTATTCGTGGGGTTTTTTCTTTTTTGTTTTTCTTTTGGTTTCTATTGGGTGTTATGCAAATATTTAAAAATGTACTATAATTAAAATACAGAAATATATTTAAAATTATTATCATAGTTAATTTCTGAATATTATAGTAATTTATGCAGTTTTCGTGTACTATTATAGTGAGCTGACATTTTTGTGCCTACTACAACTTAGCACCTGCTAGAATTATATAATAGTGCTGAAAATTTGTCCATTTCTACTTGCAGTACAATATTCCATACACCAAAGAGGTTCTCTGTGGTAGTAATCATGATGCATTAATCTCAAAGCAGTGTGCTTTCCAAAGATTTGTCTTGTTTTGTGTCATTATCCCTCAGGGCAGCCAGACTTCATGGTCTGTGGTTCAAAGTAGCTACCATATAAATCTGTCCAAACTGGCCCCTTCTTAAATAGGGTTCAGATAAATTTTAAAAATAAGAAGTCAAAACTATAAAATTCAGAGATATCAAAAGTCAATCCATCAGTGCTAATGAAGAAGGCAACTCATTTTGGAATTCAGAAACTCAAATCTGGATTTAATCAACAAGTATTCTCTTCCTACAAATGCCTACTAAGAAAGATGTACACAACATGTTGACTTTGCATCATATACACAAAGAACTTCTTAAATGTAATAGGAGACAAGTACGTCAAAAATGTATCACAGTTTTCAGGAGGAAAATAATCGATTACATAAGATTTATGAAGCACAGTATTTTGAGCACCATGATTAAAATAGGTACTGTGCAACATACTCAAGTTTACAACAAGCATTTATTACAAAGTTAGTGTGGGCTTTTAATACTCTCATATGTATAGTTACCTAAAAATGAGAAGACAGTATGAATATTTAATAACAGCTCAGCGACAATGTGAAATATTATAACATAACAAATGTACAAAAATCCTTCCCAGGAGCCCATAGCATGTATAAAGGCCATGATTTAAGAGTTCTGTCCTGTAGGTGTCAAAGGTCAAAACAATGAGCTATTAAAGGTACTTTCACTTCCCCTAAAATAAAGTGCTGTCTTGGGCCAAAAGGTGAGAGGTTAGAAAAGCAGTTTGTCTCCTGGTCTATTCCCATTCTTCTTCCTGACAGGAAATCATACATGCTCCTACACACCATTTAATGTTAACATAGGGTCATGGCCATTAACTAAGTACCTAGCTACAGGAATTCTTTATTTATTTATTCAAATGACAAGACTGCAAAGCCACAAGTTAAATTTTTGTCAAACACAAATTTTACTCTAAAGTTCAACTAAGCATCAATGATGCAATAAAACAAATAATCCTCATTTCCTTGCCACTAGCGGAAGAGTAAAACTCTGGACATAATTACTTAGGACTAAGGAGGTAACCGTAAAAAAAAATCTTATAATTATCTAGATGGTTAGGTCAAAAAGACAAATGATTTTTCTTAATAGGTATAAGATTGCAATTGGAAATTTAATATTATGCTTTATTATGTGGCTCAAAGAAAATCTCAGTAACTCCAGTATTGAAGTTTTTTTAAAAGGAATTATAAAAAGCATAAATGATTAACTTATAGTGAGGTTCACTATTGTTCAGGTGCATGTTTATGAGACTAAAAAATGACCTGCTATCCACTCACAATCATTGAGGATGCATAGTAGCATAATATGCCTAAATGTTTTGTAAAATGTAAACTATATAACATTTTTAAATGATCATTTGGATGGTCTGGTGGATTTGCAATAATACTGAGAGTCACAATGTAGGGAACAAGAGGTTCTCTTTCTGATCTGAGACAATTTTTCAGAATAAAGTCCATAGCAGAGATGGCTGATTTCATTTTTAATTAACAAAACAAAACAAAAAAATCAAAAAAATTTGATAATTGCTTTAAAACAGCACACATAAATTAAAATGTCAATGTTTTGAGAAATCTTTTTAATTTTGAAAAGGAAAAGGCATTAAAATTTCAACCAGCTTTACCTCCAGTTTATCTGGGTCTGGAATTACACTAATAGTTACATAGAACCAGAAACAAACCATATGCCCTGTGTGATGAACTAGGGCAATGGCTGTGCAATTTATGAGATTGATATTATAAAGTTGTATTATGTCAAAGTGCTGCATCAGAAATGCCTATATGTATGTGGATCCACCACTGCTGACAAGTCTGGTAGCACATACACACCAAACAAATACAATGGGAACTAGAGGTAAACAATGGTACTTAAACCTGAGAAAAGATTATGCTAAAGAAGCAGCTCACGCTTTGAAAATCCAAGTTAGCTGAAGGGAAGGGGAAAAGCAGGAACAGTGGAAAATTACCCAAAAGATAGAAGAAAGGAAGCCAGGTGGTATAAAATAGTGAGACACACAGTAACAAGGGAATCAGACATGAACAGGAACTGTGGAACAGGAGAAAGCATGGTTATAGACCTGGGTAAGGGAATCCAGAAGGAGAGGTCATTCAGCAGATAGCAGCTTTGTGGGGTAGGGGGCCTACACACTGTCCTTAGCCCAAATGGACCCAAGGACTCTGGAGTTTGCACAACCCAATGGACTCAGATCCCAGCCCAAAGAATGCCCTGGAGTGGTGAGGAAACTAGGGCAAGGACATACATGTAGTGTCTATTGTTTTGCATGAACTGTACTCTTCTGGTTTTACATGAGTAAAGATGACAGACCATTAATGTGTTAGACTTATACAGAGTGTATGTATATATATGAATATCAACTGCATGTGCCTCTGAAAAAGTTAATCTGTAAACCAGAAGTTTCATACCTTTGGAGTGGAGTTCTGGGAAAGGGGCTTGCACTGTGCCGAGAGGGGCTAGCAGGCTGGACAGCAGGTTCCAACACTGGGGATGGTGTGCCATGCAGAAGAACTGCACCCCCAGAGTGTGCTGAAGGACACAAGACTGGGGCAGTGGTTGGACACTGTTCAGGCTCCAGAAACTTAAAACACCCCAGGGGATCCAGAGCACAGAGACTTGGATTCCCCTCACAGCAGTTCTAGTGGGTAGCCAGAAATGGGTGCTCGCTTGGATCTGACACTCTTCATATCAGGAAGCTTAGCTGAATGCATGGGCAAAGGTAGTGCCTTTGTGTTTCTCAGCAGTGATTTCTCTAGACTATCATGGATGGAATGTCGTTCAGAGATTCTGAAGAGAGTTCTACTTTTCTCTAACGAAGGACAATGACTATATGGTAACACATAGCACTGAGAATGATAGGTAGAACATTGTCAATATTCTTACAGAAAAGATTGGATTGTACCCATAAGGAACACATTGTAATCAAAAGACTACAGATATTCTTACCAAATTAATCAGCTGTGTGTGGATGATATCTTCCACTAATACCGCTGTTTCATGAAGGGGCCTGCGAGCATCCCCTAAGGAAAACCTGAAAGAAAAAAATTTTCACATAAGGCTACCAAACTGGAAGAAGAAAAACAAAAACCCAACAGGAAACCAAGTAAAATAAATAAATAAATAAATCTGTATAAACTTCTAGTGAATTGAAGATGAATTGTTTAGTGTGGTACCAGGATGTAAACGTAAGAATAATTTGATTAAATTAAGAAAGAGGACTGAGAATGAATATCAGAAAAACAAATCCTAACATAGCTACATATATCAGAGAGTGGAATGTCACTGAAGAGAAGACGTGAAAGCCCAACTACTAGGGCTAGTATAACCCACTAGAATAGCCCAATTTGTAGTAAATACACTGTTGAGATCAATCCTGTGTTAGAAGGAGGATGGACTTAATAGGTCTTAACCACGTTTCATTTCTATGAAACAGCTACAGCCACATCATAATATGGTAGTTAACAGTAAGGATATCGTTTCCCTCCTGTTTAGAAATTGACATACAACCTTTTAAGTTTTTACTCCTCAAAATATTTACATTAAATGTTTATGTTAGTGTCTTCTTTGCCCAAAGATAAATGCTAGTTAACACATGTTTTCAGAAGGAACTGGTATGGATTAAAAGAAAGGAATGTTTATGCACATTGAATATCATACATTACAGATGTCTTTTAAAGTGTATTATCTTTATATGACATCTATAATTCAGTCTTACAATGTGCTGTTCATAAACGTATCTCAAAATGCACAGTATTTACAATAGGAATAATTACAGAAGCAGTTGTGATGTAGGTTTGAAAAGAAAAAGACACACAAGTAGGAAATGAAAGATTCAGATGAAATTACTGTTAAAACCAAAGAAATAGCAAATATATTAGGTCCTTGTGTTTTAAAGCTGTCAGTCTATGGCAGTATAAAAGGAAAATACCTTTGGTTCAATAGAACTTCTTGGTAAAGATAGAAATTGCTCACGGCACTCTGTGGCAAACTGCCAGCTTCTCCATAGTGGGTCTCATGCTTTTGCCTCTTGTACTGGGCCAGGGTGTCGCTGGTTACCCCATATCCCCAGGGAAGGGGGTAGGGACCTGGGCCCGGCCACTCCTCTGGGTCCCAGCCCAGGGGCCCTATGGGTAGCAGCTATGTGCTGCTGGCACCGTACTTACAGCTGCAGACTTCCCCTGGGCTATTTTCCCCCCTTTGTCCTTCTGGCTTCTCGAGCCCAGTACCTTCCACAGGACTCCACCTCTCTGCCACACACCACTGTACTCTGTTCGGCTCCTCTTCACAACTCCACACACCACAGTACTCTGTTCGGTTCCTTCCTACACCTCCAGCTCATGCATTGTCTCATTGCCCTCTAATGACTCTGGTTACTCTACAGGGAATAAATTCCAGATCATTCTAGAACTTACGTACCGCCCTTCCAGTACTCTCCTACTGCCCTCTGCCCTTGCTATACCACAACTCGTGATTAAACTGCTTCAAGGGAAGAACTTCAATGTATTGGAAGAACTGAAGTAAGATGCAGCATCCCCCCTCTTACCCTCTCTAATGGAGCTGGAAAAACCTAAGAGTCCAATTCCTAGAACTAGGCCAGATGTGTCCCTTATGACAAATGGCTCACTCTGCTATGATGGGTCCCACGCTTTGCTCTCATGTGGTGGGTTGGAGCACCACCTGTTGCCCTGGTCTCTGGATGTCAGTGCCTCTATAGTGAACAGTGAGGGGAGAGAGGGAAGGAAAGGGACCTGGTCCCACCCTCTACTCTGGGCCCCAGCCCAGGGGCCCTATGAATAGCAGCTATGTGCTGCTGAAACTGCTTGCAGCTGAACTTCTTTCCCCTGGGCTATTTCCCCCTCTCCGTTCTTTTGTACCTTTCTCGTGGCTCTTGGTCTGGTTCTTCTGCTTGATCGCAATACTCCTCCCATACTACTGCCAGCTCTCCTTACTTTTTCCCCTTCTGGCTGGAGCAGGGTTTTTTTTAATCAGGACTCTAACTGGGCCTTAATTGCCCTCAGGTACTCCTAATTAACCTGTAGTAACCGCTGCTTAGTCTGCAGGGAACAAAGACCGGAACATTCTGGGGCTTATATATCTCCCTTCCATTACCTTCCTCTTCCTACTCTGGTTTTCTTCATTTGACCCTGTGACCCTCAAGTCCCTCCCTGTTTTCTCATTTGTTGTCCCCCGTAATCTGTTGAGACACAGGTCCAGTGGCTTCTCCCCTTAGGCTGGGAGAGGGGTCTTTAGTGGTAGGTGGGCTTGCCACCCACCCTCTCCTGGTCCTCAGATAGCATGACCTTCCTGTTCCCACTCTGGTTTTCTTCGTTTGACCCTGTGACCCTCACGCACCTTCCTGTTTTTTTCATTTGTTGTCCCCATACTCAGTTGTATCTCGGGTTCAGTGACTCCTCCCCTTAGGCTGTAAACTCCCTGGTTTACAAATAGGATGACTTTCCTGTTGTCTCACACCCTGAATCAGGTATCTGTAATAAATGCCGAATCAGGGGCAAAGCATTATGGATTTTGCAAGTCTAATACCCAACTAACCTTACTTTTAATAGCATTATCTGCAAATCACAAGCTAGACCATTGGTTCTCAACTGGGAGTCATGACCCTTTAGGGGGTGATGACATGATTATGTGGGGGTTGTGAGCTGTGAGCCCTGAGCACCACCACCTACGGGGCTATGAGCCTTCCTGCTTCCTCCTGGCAGAGGAACATGGGGGCAGAGGTCAGCCGTGACACATAGATACTTTAACGTCCCCCCTCACAGTCCTCCGCATCCCTCTAGGGAGCGGGGGAAGGGGTGCGAGAAGTAATGCCAGGGCTCCCTGCATCCAGGTCACCTTCTGCACCTAGGCTGTGCTCTGAGGAGAGCATCAGGAGCAGCTGCTCTCTACCCTCCCCTTATGCAGCCTAGGTGGGGAAAGTGACCTGGAGGCAGGGAGCCCTGATGTTAGTCCTTGCTCCCCCTTCTTACAGACCTCTAGCGGTGCAAGGAGGAGCAGCATTGAAGGGATAAGTGAGTGAGCGGCAATACCAGTCACTCCATGCATGCAGATCAGTTTCTCCATGTGGGTGTAGGAGGTGGGGTGGAGGGGTTTTGGGTGAAGAGAGCACAGTGCAGGGGCCAGGGATAAAGGGAGAGGGGGAGCCCACAGGGTTCAGGGAAAAATTTAAGCAGTAGTGTTCCAATTTAGCGTTTAACATAGTGTTATATATATATATATAAAAACAATGTTTTTAATTTCTGGGGGGGGAGGGGGTCCACACTGAGAGGCTTGTTGTGTGAAAGGAGTCACCAATACAAAAAATTTGAGAATCACTGGGCAACCTTCTTAATCCAGAGAGCCCTGATACAAAGAAAGATCAGGGGGAAAATCAGAGAACACGTGGAGTAAAAAGGGGAGAAATGGATTATTAGGCTACCTAATTTCCACCCTATTACATAAGGCAGGTAGGATCCTATTTGTTTTAAACAGGTGAACATCTCTCCTATCCTCCCAACACCCTGAGGCTGGAAGTCCAGCTTCACCGAAGCAGAACTGCAGTCCAGGATTCTGACTGTGTGACTCCGCTTACCATCTCATGCTTATGTTAACACTGTGAGAAGACTTCCCACACAAAATAGCAGCTTCATTGTATTACTACATGACACACACACAACTTTTTAACACATCAGCCACGTTGAACGAAGCAGCTATACAATAAGTAGTAACACTCAGCCCTTGCCTTCTTTACATACAGCTCCCATATGTTTAAGAGCTGCAGAGTTCTTCAAAAAGTTCCTTCTCTTTTCCCTTGCCTCAATTCCTCCTCCCACATAAAAATAAGACATGGACATTTCTTCTGTGGCATGAAGTGTACTACCATGGCCTACTGCTACCTGGCAACTTAAACTCTGCATCTACAGCACAGCTTTATTAGTACCTCTTGGATCAAATTAAGCAGAGTAGCTATAACATCTGACATGCACACTCCAATCATCCAAAATAATCATGAGAACTCGTAAAGAATAATGATTTTAACACCTGGATTCTCAGGAAAACACAGAAGTCATGAGTATTCATTAGTCTGCAAGTGGTGTTGGTTGTCTCAACCTCTACTTTCTGCTCCCTGTCTACCCAGTCTTTGACTAGATAATTTTAGGAAGTTAAATCTTTTCAACCCAATATGCTTCCAACAGGATGGTTGTTGCTTGGATATGTCAAGACCTCATAATACCAGATGCATGTCAAAACAAAGAAGCCATTTCAATAATATATCACTGCAGACATGAAAGAAGACTTTGCACCATTAGATTGTTTCTTATTGACCAAATTCTGCCTCCCTTGCTCACATTGAGTTTTTACAACAGGGCTATTTGAGGAATAAGATATTATTCACTGTGGTATGAGTCAAAGTGGTACAACACGAAGTTACTCACCTTGCGCAGTAATGATGGATCTTAAAAGTGTGACCCCCTATGGGTGCAGCAATGTAGGTTTGTGTGTCCCAGTGCTTCTGATCAGAGATCTTTGGTAGCAGTGTATGTTCAACCCACACATGCACTTTTCCCCTCCTTATGCTCTGCCTCAAAGCTAATTAGCACTGCACAGGCGAACCACCCGGAATTACTTCTCCATCGCAGAATCCCTATAAAGAACGCTGAAGTAGAAAGCAGGAGGGCAGGTTATGGAGCACCCATTGGGGACACATCTGAAAGAGGAGGAAGTTATTCACCTTTGCAGTAATGATAGTCCTTTGAGATGTGCCCCCCAATGGGTGCTCCACTGTAGGTGTGCTTGTGTCCCTGTGCTACTCTGCCTGCACATGCGCTTTCCCTCCTCATGCCTTGCCACAACAGTAACCAGCATTGTGCTGGCTAACCTTCCTAAGTTTCTTCCCTATCAGAGTCCCTGATGAGAAGTCGAACTCTAAAGGGAAGGAGGGTGAGTCATGTAGTACACATAGGGACACGTATGTTGAAGAACTGCACAAAGTGAGTAACTTCCTCCCCTTCTTCAAGTAGTATTCCTTGTGGATGTGCCATGGTAGGCAACTCCTGAGCAGCATTCCTAACAGGAGGCTTCAGAGTCGAGTCTATTATGGATGACAATACTGCGGAGCCAAAGCTCGCATCGGAAGCAGAGTCCCCAGTAATTGCATGGAGTTTTGTGAAGGTATGCACAGATGCCCAAGTTGCTGCCCTGCAGATTTCCAAGATAGGAAATTCTTGAGGAAGGCCATAGAGGAGGAGACCAACCTTGTGGAGTGCTCGTGGATTCTGGATGGAGGTACACTGTTGCAAACTTGATAGTGTTAATACACTTTGAGGCCCACTCGGGGAGACTCTGGGCCGATATCACTGTGCCTTTAGACCATTCCAAAATGGAAAGGAAAAGCTGAGGAGATTTCCTAAAGACCTTTGTCCTGTCCAGGTAAAAGGCCAGGGCTCTCCTAACATTTAGTGTGTGCAGTATGTATCTGTTGTCACAGTGAAGCTTCGGGTGAAAATTTGGGAGGTGAATCACTTGGTTTACATGAAAAGATTGGGTCATCTTGGAGATGAGCGTTGGATGTGGTCTGAGAGTGACTTTGTCCCAAAAGAATACTGTATTAAAGGCTGTGCTATTAGGGCCACTATCTCCCCTATTCTCCTCGGCAAGGTGATCGCACCAGGAATGCTGTTCGTCGACAGGTAAATACAACAGGTAGCTGATTTCCTTTTTCCTGTACCTCCTCAGAGCAGTCTCTCTCCATGTGATGGAACCATGAAGGATCCAGGCCTGAGTCAAAATATCCCACAGACTGAGGGAGTGCATACTTCGTTCTGTGAGAGAAGGTCTGAGTGGGAGGAAGAGGGATCAGTGGCCACGTCACCAGCTGTGACTAGTAAGGGTACCACATCTGTCTTCACAAGGTAGGAGCAATCAGAATAACATTTGCTCTCTCTTTGTTTCTTAACAGGACTTTCAGCAATAGAGGAAATGGGAGAAAGGCGTATAGAAGACGCCTGTCCCATGAGAGAAGGAGAGCGTCCCCTTAGAAGTGCTGCCTGAGACTTGCCCTGGAACAGTAGCGGGCATTTCTTGTTCAGGTAAGTGGTGAACAAATCTGTTATCGGTGTCCCCCGCTGTCTGAATATGTTGTGAAGTACTACTGGTCATGTGGGAACTTCTGGCTCAGACTGTCTACTGTTGTGTTCTGCACTCCTGCCACTGGTAGTCCACTGATATTGTAACATTGCAGAAAATGCACGAGTTCCATAGCTTTAGTGCTTCTGCACAAAGGGAGGGTGATCTGTCACCCTCTGACAATTTATGTAGTATATACATGCTATGTTACAGGTCATGACCCTCGTGTGTACCTCTGATGAGCGGAAGGAAGGAAGCACATGTGTGCCTGACCCTGAGTTTGAGGAGCTGATATGAAGATACACCTCCATGGGTGACTACTTGCCTTGTGTCATGAGGTTGTTAAGATATGCTCCCCATATCTCTGGTCTCTGGTGCGGAGTAGTGATGGAAGGGTGAGACTGCCATGTGCCCCAGACACTGAAGACAGTGTCTGGCTGATATTTGAGAGCTGGTTTGCACTGTCTCTATGAGCATGAACAGACTGAGGAATCTGTGTTGTGGGAGGAGCACTCTTGCTTGGAGAGAGACAAGATCGGCTCCTATGAACTCTAATCTCTGTTCTGAGGTTAACATCAATTTTTGGACCTTCATCTGTAGCCCAAGGCTTCTGAATAAGTCCATAGTCATGTGGGTAATCCACAGAGCTTCATTGAAAGAACAAACTCTGAGGAGGCCGTCATCTAAACAGGGGTAGATCATTATTCCCTGGGAATGAAGATGAGCTGCCACTAGAGAGAATACTAGAGAATACTCTGGGAGCCACTGATAGCTTGAAGGGGATGTGACCTGTCTGTGCCTAGGGTAGACCACCTGAAAATGCCAAGGTCACGGCAGGCTGTAAAAGGAGAGCAGATTCTCCATGCACTGGTGGGTGACATGGAAGTAAGTCAGACTTTCCAACCAGCCACAAACAGTGCTTCTGATTCCTCACACTGGTTATCAAGAAGTTAACAGAAAAAAGTATACACAGCCCCCTTTTCTGCATTTCAGTCTCTGGCTCCCAATCAGCCACTACGTCCAATAAAGAGAAGTTATTTAAAACTCTATGCTCTTTACTAAAAAGGTTTTCCTGACCCCAAAGGGTCAGCTACATTACCAGATCAATAGAAGTTTGGATCTTACCCAAAATACCACACTGAGAGCCAATCCTTTAATAATTAAAACTAAAGGTTTATTATAAAAGGAAAGAAACAAACTATAAGAGAGATGTTAAATGATTAAAGCAATCACTTACGTACAGATGATTGGAAAGTCCATATGTATCAAGTTTCCACTAGAACTGTGGCATTTGCAGGCTTGTACAGTCCCTCTGGTGTACACCCAGTACCTGGATGGGTCTCAGTCCTTTGATTCACAGCTTCAGTTGTAGATGAATTGATCCAGAGGAATGAAGACTAAATACTCCACATGCAAAGTTTGTTCAAATTCTCCTATGAGAAGTAGCACAGTGATTCCAGATGATCCAAACTTTCCCTGACAAGCTTGGACAGATTTGAGATAAAAAGGATCAGTCTACTAGAGTCTTTTATAGATCCATGCAGGAAGACTGATATTTTCTTGACAGCAGGTATTTCCTTGAACAATTAATAGATGATTACTTGGGACTCTGAAGTACCATCTCCTATGTCCTGAGCACACCAGTGACTAGTCACGTTAGCACAAGGTATAATTGGCCATTTACAATCTTTCACAGGTATTTACTACTTAAACTTCAAAGAGAAATACAAACAATAGTATTGTTACATTCAAAGTTACATCTAAATGTTCATATGTTCCTTTTGAACTCTTAATCAATAGAACAGTGACAGACACGAAAGCAGTTTATCTATGTTGCTAACCTCTAACAAGAGGCATGTAAATAACATCAAATAACTACCAACAATACACATGCATATCAAAGCTCTAGTCTACTTATAAGGAATTACCCTCACTACCATTATATTTTCCTATAATATAGCTTGAAAGGTCAGAGTTGGGCCATGCAACTTGCAAAGTTGCTTGGTTTTTTCAGGCCTATCATCACAGGGGAGTATTCTGAACTAGTAGTGCACCTGTCTTAGGGTAAATCTGAGGAATTGTCTGTGGGACAATAAGTTTCTTTAAAACTAGATTCAGATCCCAAGCTGGAATGGTGCATCTGGTGAAATCTGTGTTGTGGAAGGAGTTCCCTTGCTTGCAGCGAGTTGAAACTAGCCCCCATAAACTTCAAATGTTTTACCAGAGTTAATGTCGAATTTTGCACATTGATTTGCGGGCTCAGGTGCGTGAATACGTCTATAGTTCTGCGGGTGGTGGAAGGAGTGGGCCCTGAGGAGACAGTCACTGGGTATGTAGGTGAACTGCCACTACAGAGAGAACCTTGGAGAACATCTGGGAGCTGATGAGAAGCCCAAGTGGAGTACGCTGTACTGGTTATAGTCCTGATCTAGAGTAAATCAGAGGAATTGTCTGTGAAATGGTAGGATCGATATGTGGAAATAAGCCTCTTGGAGGTTGAGGACTGAGAACCAATCTCCCTGTTACAGAAATGGAATAAATCGCTGCTAGTATGACCATCTTGAACTTTTGGGCCTTGATGTATTTGTTCAGTGCCCTGAGATCCAATATAGGTCTCAATCTCCCTTTTTCTTGGTTGAGGAAATATTGAGAGTAAAAACCTTTGCCATGGAGATGCAGAGGGATGGGTTCTATGGCTTCTAGATGGAGAAGGTAATTATCTCCTGTTCCAAGAGTCTCTCATGAGAACAGTCCCTGGAGAGGGATGGGGAAATAGGGGGGAAAAGGGATGTGAAGTGGATCAAATACCCATTGGAGATAATTTCCAAAACCCATCTCTCAGATGTTGTGTTTTCCCAGTTGTGCCAGATAAGAGCAAGACAGCATCCAAAGGGATGCGAAGGATCAGGAAGTGGTAGCTGAAGTCAAAAGAAGCAGTCCCTCGGGGTCTTGACCAAGATGTCAAAACTGATGTTCTGAAGTGGCAGATCGTGATGTTGAACATTGAGGACATGATGGTTTGAGCCTCTGAAATTTGGATTTTTTTCTGTGTGACTCATAGTAGCTTTGTGATAGGAACTGTGGTGTATGCAGTCTGTGAGAAGACTGAGGACTTAGTTTTCTCTATTGTCCTGTACAGATACCCAGTGACCAAAGTGTGGCTCTGGAGTACTTGAGTGTGTGCAGTGACCCATTGGTCTTATCAGCAAACAACTTATGGCCTTCAAAGGGAAGGTTGTCACATTGTTTGCACTTCCTTTGGGAAGTCTGCAAGATGCAGCCAGGAAGTTTGCCACATCACATCCGCTGCTGAGATGGACCGGGCCACTGTATCAGCTGCATCAAGCTCTGCCTGGAGTAATGTTTTGGCCACTAACTGCCCTTCATTAATAATGGCTCAAAAGTGTTCCAGTTGTGATTATGGGAGATGATAAATAAAGCTGTTAAATTTGATATAGTTCATGTAGTTATACTTTGCTGTTAAGGCATGGTAGTTTGTACTTCTAAATTGCAAAGTAGCAGAAGAGTAGACCTTTCATCCAAATAAGTCAAGGCACTTCCAATCCTTATCAAAAGTGCTGGACTTGGAATGATATTGCCAAGCATGGGAGTTCACTGCATCTATCATGATGGAATTAGGCAGAGGATGAGAAAAAAGAAATTCTGTATTCCTCGGAGGTACCTAATATTATTTTTCAGCCAGTTTGCATGTTGGTGTGGTGGATACAGGAGTTTGCCATATAAGATTATCTGTATCCAAAAGTGCCTTGTTGATGAAGAACTCTATCCTCAAGGAGGAGGATGTATGCAGAATATCCAGAAGATCATGCTGAGCGTCTTTTATCTCCTCAAGAGTTATCTGTAAAGTGTCTGCCACCCTCTTAGTCAGGTCTTGGAAGACTATAAAATCGTCTGTGTCAGACAGTGGAGGGAACATTACTGTCTCATCTGAAGAGGAGAAAGAGATATTAGCAAGTGGTGTAACTTCCTCCTCTAGTACGACCCCCTGATCCTCCAAGATCTCCTTAGGAGGTTCTGAGGCTCTAGAGATGGTGGCTAAGGGGGAATGCCTCACAGTCTCTAGGTGGGTCATGCTAGATGCCCAGGAGGCCTGGTGCCTATAGGCTGCCCAGGAATCCCAATAGGGCCACTGGCATTGGGTGGTCATACCATGGGGGTTGTTCAGACAGAGGGTATGACTGTATAGGCCTGGGTTGATAGCAGGAGAAGGCATGATGAGAGTGAGAAGTAAAATAACCTCTCTACTCCTACTCAAGATTCCCCTAGTCCTCGGATTGCAGTAGCTCTTTGACCATAATGTCACACTGGGAGCTCATTTTCAGCTGATCATCTACCACAACCCCCAGATCTTTTTCAGTCATTGCTTCCCAAGATAGACCCCCATCCTGTGAGTGTAGCCTACATTCTTTTTTTCCTAAATATATACATTTATATATAGCTGTAGTAAAACGTATATTGTTTGTTAGCTCTCAATTTATCAAGTAATCTAGGTCATTATGAATTAATGACCTGTCCTTTGTGTTATTTACCCTCCCCCAATTTTTGTGTTATTTGCCATGTTTGTGTTTTATTCTATGTCACTGACAAAGATGTTAAATAACCTAGGGCGAAGAAAGAAAGGCAGTCGGGAGAGCACCACCCTTATATAGCCATGAGAGGGGCTTTGGAGCTGACAGGAATGAGCACTACTCTGATGGTGCACTGGACGCTTGCACACTTGAGTGGAATATACATCTGCAACCACTGAAAGAAGTACTACCACAAATGACCACTTAGAAAGGCAGAGATATTAAGTGAATTAAGACTAAGAAATTCCCATGGGTACCTTTTGGACCAAGAAAGACAGTGGAAGTGTAGAGGAACAGTAAATGTCAGAGTATCTTCATCTTGGAGCAGATATACAGATCATCATTCAAGGCCACACTAGCTATGAAGAACAGCTTCAGTGATATGTCCAATATACCTAGCTAAACACTCATTCCCAAGATATGACCACCACATGATAGCTTTTTCCCCATTCCCGCTATATGGCATCCTCCCTCTTAACATCTGGTGTGGCCACAAAAGTTATTGTGGCTTGGGTGGATAGCAAGAGAACTGAGATGCAAGTGGGTGGCCAAAATGTGGGTACCACAAGCAATTAGGCAATCATACGGTCCTTTGTTATTGAAGAAAGACACACAAGGAGAGGGAGTGGATGCAAAGAGTATGTCTGGCAGAGAAAAGAGTCTGCATGTGCTGACATTCTGTTCAGCATGTAGCACATCAGAAAAGGAATGCCATCAACTAGTTTGGATACAAGGAGAGCAACTGGTGAACAGGCAAGCAAAATCACAAAGGGGCCTTACACAGAGCTAAAAAAACCCCCCAAAACCAACACACATTTGGGTATTACTTTATTATGGATATCAGAGATTTGCAGAGAGGAGTTGAAATATTGTCTCTGCTACACAGATGAGTAGTTTATGAACTACAGAAATGTCTCTGCCTCTCAAAAAGGGAAGTGAGGCATTACAAGATGACACATACCCTAGATTACTGGTCAACAACCTTCTTAACCAACCTGAATAGAGCATAACCAAGTTCAAATATACTAAGATGTGGCACTTAACATATAGAGGTTAATTCACAGTTATAAGAGACATTTCAGGCTGACAATAGCCAAAGATGCTATGTGATCAGACAGAAACAACTAACGCTACATTAGAGAGACTGGACTATGCAATTTCATCCCATATTACAGCACTACATGGCAAATGACCTCTCTATTCTCTCGCAGCTGTTTGGTACAAGTGAATGTGGAAAGTTCAGAAATGGGATTTTTCACATCATGTGTAAATTTCAGATGAAATTAAACAAGCATTAGAGCTGAAAGGTGCCCTCCTGTAACAAGGAGATTTGGTTTTAAGCACTAGGCATAGGAATGTCCATTATGTTTTCTGGAAAAAAATAAAAGCTTCTACACATCCAACTAAACAATATTTTGAAGTAATTTAGTTTGATAGGTTACAGTGGGAGGGATCTAAAGAGCTCTGAAAATTTATTCCCCTCTGCCCTTCAATTTTACTTACCACATGGGGCATGAAGGGTTGGAAGACCTCAGGTTTCCTCCTGGACTGTAATGGAAGTGATGCTCCAGGAGTGCTCAAAGGGATGAAGTGGATTACTCTCCCCAAGTGTTAGAAACTAAAACCAAAAATTATCTTTTCATTTTCTTTGTTTTGCCTCCACAAGTAGAGAAAAAACCCAGCTGGCAGGTTTGTAAAAGACCTCTCCCCACCTTCCTGCTCCAAGGAAGACACAATGCAGCAAGGATGCACGCTCTGTATAGGTTGTTGCTTGGGGGAGGGTGGGGGGGTTTGCATGTGAAGATGTGGTGGAGAGAAACATTTCCTTAAAGCTGCATGGAAGGGAAGGAAAGACGACTTTGGATTCAGCCCTGAATTCATTGGGGAAACTGGAACCCTCCATCCATTTCCTCCAGTGCTGCAGCAATGCAGAGAGATGGGACCCAAACTTATGGGAAAATTGGTAGGACAAATAAAAAGAATGAGAGATGGAGATTCAGATAGAGAGAGACAGAAAAGGAGATAATGCATAAATTGCCTGATGCAGTATCAGAAGGAGAGAGAGAATAAATAAAAGACAAAATATGAATTAGAGGATGAAATAGAATTAGAGGAAGAGAACGGTTGAGAGAGATGGAAGGAGAATAATTGATCTAGCAATGAACTGGAAAAAGGAGAAAGAAAAAGGCACACATCTTTTAGGTTAGGGAATTTTATTTATTCATGCACGCACATACAACTGTATTTTCCAGGCAGACGTCACACTGCCCCATAAAGAGGAACAGGATATGCCACAGTGTTGCTGCTGTGGGCATTCATATTATGATTGTTGGATGTGTTACTCAATAAAGAGGGAATGTATTTCAAAATAAATGCCTGCTTTCTGAGTTTCAGTTCTTTAGTATGAGAAAAAGGGACAGTTTCAATATACTCTCTCACACTCACTCTCTCAGATGGCTTTAAACTACGCTTACAAATCCGCATATTATACCAACATCAACTAGAAAAAGCGAGGTATATCCAGTCAGCTCATTCAGTAGATAACACACTTTACTTATCAGATCATTTCCACCACTCTTAGGCTATGCATCTTCCCCTCTCATCCTGAACACTCAGCCTGTTCCATGTTTCTTCGTTATATACTCGTGTTCTGTTGATTAATATAGGGTTGACATGGCTTTCAAAAGTTACATTGCACATAATATTTGTTATGGAGATGGTGAAAGTAAGTGAGGCAAAGAGTCAGATTATAAGTGATGGCTGTGAGGTACATTTTTTCTGTAATTTTTAAAGAAATGTGTGTTAATGTGTGATCCATGTTGAAATTAACTGTTCAAAATGTGTAGTGATTTTAATGTAGGAGTTACAGAGTTAAAAACTGCATTGATATAATGGTACACAATACATATAGTTGGAGATAAAACCACATGCTAGTTGTTCAGATTATTTAGTCTAGCATTAATTCAAAGTTAAAGCTTTGTGTGGTAATTTCCCAGGTTTTATTAAATATATAACAGTGGTTATAGTTATTCATATTAATCAGCATCAATGTTCATGTATGGTTTTGCCAATATACCAGACTTTAGAGCCCCAACACCTCTCTTGATGTCCACAAATCGCCTAGGTCTAGTGCTGACCCCAGCACAGAGCTGCATTTAATGTTCTCCTCAGCCTCTATACAGACTCTGCCCATGTTCTCCCTTATGTATCTTGGCTTCCCAATACAACATTTTCCATCACTCAAGTCCTCACTGAATACCACCCTCCCTTATTTCCCTACATTTATTTTTAACTGTCAGTAGGTATCAGATTCAGAGTATCGACATTTATGTATCAATATTGCCAAAGCTAGTAAATACTTACTAAAAGATTTATATTACACAGAAAATTGTTCTGTGGAACATTATTGTAACACATCTTGAGTCCCAATCCTATGCTTAGCATTTGCACAGAGCCCCACTGAAGACCAGGACGTGGAAATTAAAACTAAAACAAGTGTGAAGCAATTTTCATCTTGCTTTAAGTGCAAATCTCAGTTCAGCTTTACCTATATAGTTACTGTTAATATGTTTATAACATAAACTATGTATATATAAATATTTTACACACACACACAAACTTAAAGCAGAACTCGTAGCAATGCCTACAGATAACACTTTCCATTGTAAGTCCTTTTTCAGTTGCTTATAGCTTGCTAAACTTTAACTGTTGTGGTTAAAATTTTCCATGCCTCTTAGTGAATATTCATTTTTGGAACTTTTCAGGAAAAACAGTTTGGATATTTTCAAGAATGATTTTGGGGGAAAATAAGTAGTTTTGCCAATGTTAAAAAAATGGTTCCAATAATTCCTTTCCAGAGCTCTGGTGGCTGTAGAGCTTGGAGAAGCAAGCAGAAATTTGGCAAGAGGGACTTAGGGACTGACTTAGGGAGTCAGTGAGATGTCCTTTTGCTGTCCTTATGAAAATCGGCCCAGATTTGGCTGAGTTATAAAACTGAAAATAGGCAGGTGCATATGCTCAATAGTATTTCTGAAAGCTTGTTGTTACCCACTCATTATACTCTGCCAATCCTGATCCTCCACTTTGTGTCTCAGTGTGGTTTTTATAAGTGAAAGTTTTAATGGCTGAGTTTAACTGTAAAGTGGCACTCACCTCTTGAATGAATTCAAGTGGCTGAATGTCATACCATGGTCCTTTTCTTGTGCCCCAGCTGCCCCCTGCAGGCCCATCTTGGAGGGTCTTCAGTGCCTTGGCCCTCTGATCAAATCACAGTCCAAATGAACCCCTTATGAGGTATTAAAGAGTCCAATAAATCAACAATATATTTGCCCGTGTGATGGTCTTCAGCCCCAGCTCTGAGACCTTTAAATTCAGCCCTTTGTTCAGGCACCAAAATAAACCCGCTTCCCTTTTTGGGATTTATGCCATTTTATCCATAGCTGGCAAGGGAACCTGAGCTCACTCACTACTTCAGGTTCCAACTCAGAGACAGTAAGCAGCCATCACTGCTTACTTCAACGCTTCGCTGCTATTTCTCTGGGACTCTCTTATTTCTAGTCTATCTTAGGGCCAATGTCCTGAGGTGGTTCTCTCTTTGCCATTCCAGCTAACATAAGTTTAGCCGGCCATAAACTGTGTAATTGTTATGGTCCTTTGGCTAGAGAGGAGCAGCCTTCCTCAGTCCTCTGGTCCAGCCAGGAACTGAACTTCTAAGGCCAGGCAGTTCCTTTTTTCTGGGCCAGCTGCACCCTGATTGGCAGTTGCTAGCCCCTCTAACCCATGGAGGACTACGTCTCTGTGGTTTCTGAAATGGCTGCCCTAGAGAATCCTTTCTAAGCAAGCCACTTTTCTCTTCCTGTCAGCTTGTTGCTTTGTGGAGTGGGCTACAGGAGGATAGCAAATCCCAGCAGGGAGCCACAAAGGTTGAATACATCTGATCACAATGACATTAAGCATTTTGCAGTATTGTCAATCTCAAATCTTCAAAAATCATTAGACTATCTTAAAAACCATGAGATTGTTAAAAACAATACATTTTGGGTTGTTTTTGTTTACTTTCTGCTTTTTGATCCTTTAGGGTTCACTCAGGTCACAATTTTAAGCTTTTCTGTGCACAAAGAGGACTAGAAAAATGTTTATTAACCTGTTCCTTAAACTGTTGTTCTTTGAGATGTGTTTCACATGCACATTCCACTCTTGGTGTGTGTCCACCCTGGGCACAGTCATGAAAAATTTTTCTTGGGAAGGCTTGAGCACCTCTGCCATTGTGCACCACTACATGCCAGTATAAAGGGCAGAGCAACCCCCACCCCCCTAAGTTCCTTCCTGACTAACGACTCCAATACTGAGGGGTAGGAGGGCAGGTCGTGGAATGAACACATGCAACATATCTCACAGTACAACAGTTACAGAATGGGCTAGTTTTTTTCTTCTTTGAGTGATTCTACATGTGCACTCCACTCTATATGACTCATAAGCGATGAAATAAGGAAGTGGGATTTCAGTCTATCTGAATATGGCCTGGAGAACAACTCGCTTAAATCTGGCAATATCTCTAGACTGCTGAGTGATGGCATAATGGGGTGGAAACATGTAAACTGAAAACCAAGCTGCCACAATGAAAAACTGGGTTGACAAACCAAACTGGTTAGCCTGGTCAATGTAAAATGCTAAAATACTTCTCACATCTAAGGTGTGAAGACATTCCTCCTCCCTACTGAATCATGGCTTCGGATACAACATAGCTAAGTAAGTCACCTGGTTAATATGAAAGCTAGAAACCACTTCAGAGAGAAATCTCACATGAGACCATAGATACACTTCGTCCTTAAGGAAAACTGTATATGGAGGCTCAGACATCAATGCATCAGCTCAGCCACTGCCTGGCCGAAGTGATGGCTATCAAAAAAGTCATCTTCATTGACATGTGTAGTAGACAGCACTCTGCTAAGATCTCAAACAGGGGCCAAAAAGCATTGCTAAAACTAAATTTAAGTCCCACAGAGGAATTGGCTCTCGTATCTGTGCAACAACTTTAAAAGCCTGGATAACAGTAGGAAACATAGAAGATAACATATTAGAAAACCAGATAACATATTAGAAAAAAAAATTGTTATCCACCTGAAGGCAGAAAAATAATATGGCTGCTAGATGAATACTGATAGAACTAACAGTCAACACTGGATGTGTCAAGTACAATAGATCATCCAGGGTATGGTGGATTAAAAAATTGGTTGGCAAAACCCCAGACTGATGAAACCAGATCAAAAATCACTTACACTTTGAGATACAAGTTGCTGTAGTACAAGAATGCCTTCTACTATTTAACGACATATCCCAAACCTGTTTGGAGTAAGATTCATCTCTATAGTCTAGCAATTCAGCCTTCAGGCTTTTAAATGGGACCTTGTAAGGAACAAAGCTAATGATACTTTCTATTGGTTTTTGTTTCAAATAGGTCAATCTGGGGATTTCTCACCCTCTTCCCCTCCCCCCCACATTGGAAAATGTTCTTGGCTACATCTGAGTGGAGAGATCACTCATGGTGACTCATAAATGATCTGCTTAGGTGGTCTGCAAACTCGTTTTCACCCCGGAAGTTAAGAGGCTTCGAGACTCATTGAACTGGCAATGCAAAAGTTCCAGGGATATATTTCCTCTTGGCAAAGTGGAAAGGAGTGGGCTCCTCCCTGTCTGTTGAGATAAAACATTTCCACTCCATTGTCTGTGAGAACATACAGGCTTTTTCACTGACAGGCAAGCTGAATAGCTTTTAACTCCCTAACACAAAAAGGTAGTGACAAATCCTGTTGACCATAAGCTCTGAGTCTGAAATGGACCCAACCCAAGGCAGATGCTTCTGTCATTACTATCAGTGACGGTTGAGGACAGACAAAGAGAACACCTGCACATACATTCACAGAGTATGTCCACTCAAAGAAGGCAGAACATGAAAAGGTACCACCAAACACAGATGAGAAAGCTGAGGTACTCAATGCCTTTCTTTTGGCTCTGTCTTCACAGACAAGGTCATCTCCCACACTACGGCACTGGGCGGCACAGAATGGGGAGGAGGTGAACATCCCACAGTGCTGAAGGAACAGGTCCAGGACTATTTAGAAAGACTGGACATACACAAGGCCATGGGGCCAGATGCAATGCACCCGAGCGTGCTGAGGGAGGTAGCTGATGTGATTTCAGAGCCATTCGCTATTATCTTTGAAAGCTCGTGGCAACAAGGGGAGGTCCCAGATGACTGGAAAAAGGCAAATATAATGCTCATCTTCAAGGAAGGGAAGAAAGAGAATCCAGGGAACTACAGGCCGGTCAGCCTCACCTCAATCCCTGAAAAATCATGGAGCAGGTCCTCAAGGAAATCCATTTTAAGGCACTTAAAAGAGAGACAGGTGATCAGGAGCGGTCAACATGGATTCACCAAGGGAAAGTCATGCCTGACCAACCTGATTGCTTCCTATGAAGAGCTGACTGGTTCTGTAGAAGAGGGCAAAGCAGTGGACGTGATATACCTTGACTTTAGCAAACCTTTTGATATGGTCTCCCACAGTATTCTGATCAGCAAGTTAAAAAAGTACGGGTTGGATGAATGGACTACAAAATGGATAGAGAATTGGCTAGAGGAAAGGGCTCAACGAGTAGTGATCAATGGCTCCATGTCTAGCTGGCAGCCGGTCACAAGTGGAGTTCCCCAGAGTCGGTCCTGGGGTCAGTTTTGTTCAACATCTTCATTAATGATCTGCAAGAGGGGGTAGATTGTACCCTTAGCAAGTTTGCAGATGACACTAAGCTAGGGGGAGTGGGCAGATATCCAGGAAGGGAGGGATAGGATACAGAAGGACCTAAACAAATTGGAGGATTGGGCCAAAAGAAATCTGATGGGGTTCATCAAGGACAAGTGCAGAGTCCTCCACTTAGGATGGAAGAATCCCATGCACAGATACCAACTGGGGACTGACGAGCTAGGCAGCCGTTCTGCAGAAAAGGATCTGGGGGTTACAGTGGATAAGAAGCTGGATATGAGTCAGCAGTGTGCCCTGGTTGCCAAGAAGGCTAATGGCATATTGGGCTGCATTAGTAAGAACATTGCCAGCAGATCACGGGAAGTGATTATTCCCCTCTATTCGGCATTGGTGAGGCCGCATTTGGAGTATTGTGTCCAGTTTTGGGCTCCCCACTACAAAAAGGATGTGGACCAGTTGGAGAGAGTCCAGCGGAGGGCAACAAAACTGATTAGGGGGCTGGAGCACAAGCCTTATGAGGAGAGGCTGAAAGAACTAGGCCTGTTTTGTCTGCAGAAGAGAAGAATGAGGGGGGATTTGATAGCAGCCTTTAACTATATGAAAGGGGGTTCCAGGGAGGATGGAGCTAGGCTGTTCTCAGTGGTCGCAGATGACAGAACAAGGAGCAACGGTCTCAAGTTGCAGTGGGGGAGGTCTAGGTTGGACATTAGGAAAAAGTTTTTCACTAGGAGAGTGGTGAAGCTTTGGAATGGGTTACCTAGGGAAGTGGTGGCATCTCCATCTTTAGAGGTTTTTAAGCTGAGGCTTGACAAGACCCTCGCCGGGATGATTTAGCTAAGGATAGTCCTGCTTTGGGCAGGGGGTTGGACTAGATGACCTCCTGAGGTCCCTTCCAACTCTAATATTCTTTGATTCTATGATTCCATGATGATGACCTGGTGAGCAAATTGAGGCCAGCCAACTTTGAAGAATCCTGAGTTGGAGCCTGGCACACTGGAATATAAATGTGCATGAGACCATATGCCCCAGGAGTCTTAAATAATTCTGAGCTGTTGTGCCCAGGTGAGCTCTGAGATCTAAAATTATAGATTGAATAATTTGAAACCTGGATTCCAGAAGGAACACTTCGGCTCAAATAGAGTCCAGTGTTGTTCCTATAAATTCTATTCTCTGGATTGGACAGAGGATGGATTTCACTGAGTTGAGTACCAGACTTAGTGCCCTAAAGGTTGACAGGATGCAATATACACTGGTTAGTACCTGAGCCTTGGACCGGCCTCTGACTAGCTAGTTGTCCAGATAAGTCTCCTCAGTGGCAACTACCACTGCCATACTGTGGCGGAGCCTCTGTCCCGCACTGGTCTGGAAAGAGTTAAGAGGGCCGTTGGAGAAGCAGCCAATGGGAAGGAGCTGTGGAATAACTGATCAGGGCCGAGGAGCCTGATATAAGAGAGAGCTGAAAGCAGAGCAGAGGCAGTCAATCCCAGGAGCTTGGGGAGGGAAGGCTGGCTGTCCTGCAAGCAGAAGGTCAGCACCCAGGACAGAGCAGTGGCTGACTGTGGGAGCTCAGCAGAGCAGATGCCCTGATACAAGGGTGGAAGAGGTACTGGGGCTGAGGGGAAGTGGCCCAGGGAAGTCTGTCAAGAAGTTGAGGGAGAGGCAGTGAAAGCTGGCTGCACATAGGATTCCTGGGCTGGGACCCTGAGTAGTGGGCAGGCTCGGGTCCCTCCTTGCCTCCCCCAGACTGCCATTGTAGTAGTGGTAGACTGTGGCAGGCACTGAAGTAAATGGAAGAACCAGGACTGCAGAATCTCATGGAAGTGGGGGCGGGGAAACAGATTGTGGCTTGGCCAGAGGCTGGGCCAGAAAAAGGGCACGGTGGGTCCTGATGGCAGCAAGGAGGATTACTGGTGAACCCTGAGGAAGTGTGACGGAGCACAACCATGGACGTTGTCGTCTGCTTGAGCAATTCCCCAGATAACCAGTAGGAGGCGCTAGTCCAGCAACAAGTGCTGAGAGTCCATCACACATACATTTTGTGAAAACCCAAGGAGCTGCTGAAAAGCTGTGACAAGCCTGACAAGGCAGCACAGTGAACTGGTAATGAGAGTGCTTCATGATGAATGTTAGATACTTTCTGGGACCCTGAAAAATCAACACATGAAAGCTGGCATCTTGTAAGTTGAGGGCAGCATGTCACTCTCCGGGATCCAGGGAGAAAAGAATAAAAGCCAGGATGACTATGCAGAACTATCCTTTTTAGATATCTCTAATGGGGTGTCCTTCCCGCATTTGCCTGAAAGGGTTAGGGCAGGCCAGAAGGGAATTAAGATTGCAAGAGAAGCCTTAATTAGAAGAAGCTCAACTGTGCAGGAACAGTCAGGGCCTATATAAGCTAGGAAGCCGGCAATAGGGGGGGCTGATGGAAAAGGCTGCCATCCCTCCCTGAGAAGAGGGAAGAGTGTTTGGAGGCTACAAAGACATGTAAGCTGTAGTTGCTCCCTAGCAAGAGGGTAAAACTGGAAGACCCAGAGAACGAAGGGAGAGCCAGCAACTTAAGAAAGGGCTCAGAGAAATGCAGCAAGGTACAGGATGGAAGAGATCTTGGCTGCTGACTAGAAAGTCCCTGAGTTGGAACCCGGCATAGAGGGTTGCCCCAGGTTCCCCAACCAGCCACTGGGGAAGTGGCACTTGTGGGGCAGTGAATAGTAAGACTGCCTGAGCCTGTTTGGGAGAAGATACTTCCCCCCTTCAGCCAGGGGAAATAGCAATAGTGATCCAGCCAGAGGGCTGAGTCACAAAGAGGCCACAATACAGCTCCTGGAGCAGGAGAGGAGCTTCAGACAAAGATAGAAGTGGAGAAAGAGCTTGAAACCAGGGGAACAGCTATTCTGCAGAACAGCCAAGAGGAGACTCCATACCTTTGGAGAGTACAGCACCCCGTCACAATGCCTGTTGAGTTGGTGAGGGTTTAAAATTGGTCTTAGACACTTGTCTTCCTCCCTTTGCTTTTGGGATTAGGAAATAGCAGATAAAACCCCAGCCCTCTGTAACACTGTGGAACTTCCACTATACCCAAAGGAGAGACTATCTCCTGGAGGAAGAGCTGTTTGTAAAAATGGTCCCTGAAGAGCGACAGAGAGGGAGAGTGGGAAGGAAGGATAGAAACAAACTGGAGGGTGTATCCAACCTCCACAGTGTTTAGGACCTATTGGTCTGAAGTAATTTGGGACCAAGCTCTGAGGAAGTGGGAAAGATGGTTTAAGAACCATCAAGAGGAAGAAGCTGGAACCATGGGAAAAATATGGCATCCTTGACCGCATCTGTTTAGCACCCCCAGGAGATAAACTGCTGAAGCAGTCATTGATAAAAAAGCAGGAAGAGGTGGTGGGCTGCTCCTGTAACTCCTACTTCTCTCTCTTTCCAGGTCCTGATGCAGAACAGGAGCAGAGCATCAGTGGATCAGCTGTAGCGAATATGCTTCCTGGATGGGGCAGGTGTATACAATCCCAAGTACTTTAAAGTTGCCCTAGAATCTTTCAACCCATGGAGCCTAGGGTGTGTGTGCTCTGAAAAAGTGATGGCCTTCAATTTGAAAGTCTTGACCACAGCCAAGAGCTCCTGTGAATGAAAACAGCGGAGACCATGGTCCTCGCAGCAAAGCCTGCAGCATCGAGCCCAGCTTGTAGAAAAGTTCTCGCTACTAACCTCCCCTCCTCAACCAGAGATGATTCATGTCTCGTGTTGACAGATAGCATGTCCTTGAAATTTAACACAGATTCCCATATGTCAAAATCACAGTGGCCCAATAACCCTTGTGGACTGGCAATTCTGAGTTGCAACACCACAGCAGAATAAACTTTTCTACCAAAAAAATCAATTTTGTGTGTGTGTCTTTTGATTTGGAGGCTGCTCTCTGCTGTCACTGCCATTCCCTTTCATTGGCAGCTGACACAACCAGAACTCCTGGGAGCAGGGGAGGGAATGGGAGTAGAGAAACAATCCCATGGGGGTGAACACAGTATTTACATTCAGCCCTTTCTGCAGAGGGAGGAAGAGATGACAGAGTCTGCTGTAAGAACTTAGTAGGCTCAAAAGTTGCCTTATTGACAGGTAAGGCCACCAACAATGGCCTCATTGTACCCAAAAATCTCAATGAGGCAATGGGAGGACTCAACATCCCCTACCTGGATCCGCAAACCTGAAGCAACCCTTTTCAATAGCTCTTGGTACACACCGTAGTCATCAGAAGAGGGTGAGAAACCTCTCAAGGAGATTGCCTGATGAGGAGAGGATGATGATGAAGCCAACACCAGTTGAGGCTGCCCCTCTTCAGAGAGAAGTTCAGAAGGCTCTTTCTGAACTACTTCCCATCGTTCAGCACTGAGCCCGTACCAGACTCAGTAACAGGCAGTGTCTGATGGGCAAACTCCCCATCACCTCCCCCAGGACACAGAGCAGGAACATTTCGTGTAGGACCTGGAAACTGGGAGAAAACCCCACAGGTTTCAAAGAGACTACAGGACAGGTAGAGGACCCCAGTGACCCCCTGGCCACATGCCCGATCCATGAGGAGGATGTGACAACCCCCGGTACAAACACCTAGGTGAAGAGTACCATGACTAACTCCAAGGCTAGGAAACTTAGAAGCCAACCTTTGATTCAGAGGCAGAAGAATCACCCTCTGTAGGTGTAGGAGGGACCTCTCCCAATGGATAGAGGTTTAGATGCTGCCTAAGAAGAGGAGTGCTTGGACTTTGACTGCATTTTACTCTTATCCATGTGCTTAGAAGATTTAGGTGCCAATGAACTTCCTCTCTCCATGGTCTGGCTAAAGATACTTTGTCTCTTCTTAGGCATCAGAGAGGGAGGGGTGCCATGTCTTAGGCAGAATAGGAGGTGCACTCCTAACAAGCCAAAGCACTCAGGACCAAGCCAGAGCAGCTAGGCTCTGAAAATAGTCTCCATCAAAAGAAACTTCGGCCTGGCTTCTTTATCTTTTTTAGTCCTCTACTTGAAGTCTTTGTAAATCTGGCAATTATTCCAAATAAGTGATTCCCCAAAATCCTTCAAGCAGCTTGAGCATGGGTCGCTCACAGGCATCAGCACTGAACAACTAAAGCAGGGCTTCTAGAAAAGACCAAATAACCAAAGTCTTAATAAAATCATGAGAGTTTACAAAACTGATTTTGACTGCCTTCTACATGCTCCTTTGATTAATTCTGTTTTTATTTTGCTAATACGATGCTTATGGGATGCTCAGTGGTTTGAGCAGCATTTCTAAAGTTTATCATGCTTCCTGATTCCATTTTAAAAGATGGAGTTGGGACTGGCAATAGTTATGCATTCAGGCTATATATGCAGGAATGACAGGATCATAACATTTGAATCAAGTTAGTACTTAAGACAAACTGTGAAAAACTTTGTTGCCTAGAAATAATAGTAAAGTACTTGAAAGCCACATTAAAAAGTTAGTCTATTGTAGTACAGATGAAATACAGTAAATTGTCATCACTCATTAAAAGAAACAGATGTGCACTTGTGATATTTTGAACTTGATCACATAACTCCAGCTATTTAGACAAAGCTGTAGGCTAAACTTGTGAGTTATCAGAAACTAAAGTCTATAAGGTGGAACTGCATAAAAGATACTAAGAATAATTATCTTTGTTCTGAACAACAAGTGATTATATGCATTAATATTCTAAAAACAAAGGATGGATCGTAATTAATATTAAGCTAACTACATTATACCATAATTTGAACCCACTATCAAAAATATTTTTCCTCCTATGGTGAATTTAGTGTGTAATACTGCAGGTAGTAATAAATAAAAGACCTCCATCTGAAGGACTGTTAAATAAGTGCTTTCCATAAAGTATCACCTAAGGGCACCAGCCAGGGTCAGGGTTCCACTGAGCTAGGCACTTTACAGGATAAGAACAAGCACAAGTAATGAAAGTGCCAACTTTCTTTTATAATCTCACCAGTATGCCTCATCCTTATCCAGGCAGACAGGTGAAAGACAAGTTCAGTCTCTATGATCATTTAACTCTTAATCTTTTGGCTCAGAGTACCAACAAAGGTACTAATTGTGGTGGTGGTTTTGATTATGTGGATAAATGTCCGTTAGGAATGCACTTATTTCACACAGTCAAAACAGGCTTCTAACATAATTCTCTTCACTCACAAACAACATGGACTTGATATAAACTGATGTAAACCTATTGGTAGAAGTCTCATTCTCCCATTGCCATTATCCGGGGCTTCTCATTTTAGGTTTTAACCAATAAACACAAATAAAACATTAGCAATGCCAAAAAAACAGTGTTTATCCAGCAAACACTGAAAAACACTGGAAATGTATACTCAATTTGTGTTAACTTTACTCCTTTCCCAGTGCAGTTTGTTTATACAGGCAATGTCCAGACTCCCTAGTTTGTATCTAAAAACTTGTCTACATGGGAGTGTAATTTCTAAAGCGCACTAACATATTGCACATGAATTGAGCCGTATAGACCCTGCTGGTTCCCTAGCATACATAGTGCTGTATGTAATGTTACAACATGTATATACGAAGAGAAAACCTCAAGCCCTCCCAATTTTTTGGACATTTACACAGAACTCAAACACCGTAAAAATCACCCCCCACTCCAAATGAAATTAATCAACCACAAAAAACCAGTATCTCTACAATACCGCAAATCATCTTCCCCCAAACATTGTTATTTTAAGCTTCTGTAATATACAACTTTGTTTCCCTAAAAATGAAAGTGATTTTGTTTGCACCATAAGTTGTAAAAAGGAATAGTAAAATTTGCCTGCCAATAGGCTTAGCAGTTTTTAGTAGTTTGACAAAATCAGTAGTCAAGCTACTCCCACACACAGGCAAATTCTGCTCTAAATTACACCTGTGTTATCAGGAATAACTTGAAGCACCTAGGGAAATGATTTTCAGAGATGTTGAAGGGAGAGATGCTCCAGGGGAAGTCACTGTGGTCTTGATCCAGCAAAGCATTTAACTTTCAGCATGTGAGTAGTCCCAACAAAGTAATGTACTTAAACTGGTACTTATGTGTTTTGCTGGATTAAAGGACCAAAAATCAAATTGAACTGTAGTTTATAGTGAAGGAGAGCATCTTTAGTTAATGCTACTTTAAATAAAAGAGTAGACATTCATAAAATTAATTTTCATATCTACTTACTAAAAATCATACTTGTACCAGGAAAATATGTTCTGGGACAGAGAGAGAAGAGAACAAGATATTGCTGGCATAAACAGTCATAAGACACACACATTCCTATAGCTAAAATTCTGCTGCCTACTGCTTCCAAAATTTCTAAAAGGAAAACACTCCTTTCTTGAGGACAAAAATCCCTCTGGAAATATCATTTTATCTCCATATAGTGAGAGCGACTGGAGTGCATATTACAGTAATATCTTCAGCTTCCTTAGAGAACTGGAAATCAGTACTGAAGTTTGCTTTCATGACAAATTTAATTAAATTGCACATAAATATAAACACATCAAAATGAACCACAAACAAAAATATGCAATTTAAAAAAATTCAATATTTTATAAGCTTCCTGTGTGAATTAATGTTATCTCTTTACTACATTTTTACAATTATCCCCATGTTCGGTATGCTCTACATATTACTGTGTTGAAAAAGGACTTTAATTTCCACAAAAAATACTAAGACATAATTAGGGCCCTCTTTCTGGCAAATGAATCTGTGCATGTACATGTATTTTACATCTACTGTATACATATGTAATAGAGGGAAATTTGTCAAAGTACTGAAGGGAACTTGGAGTACAAGTTCCACTGGAAGTAAATTGTTTAAGCCTCTACATTCTTTAGGTGATTTTAAAATCTCCCCCACATAATCTTAACAGCAAGTGGTCCTACTGAACTCTGTTGGGTTATTAATGTAAGAATTTGCATGTTTACAACCTTTACTTGTTCATCATGGGTGTGATAAAGTACCTGAGTCTTGGGACTTGTGCTCCCAAGTGGGGATCCAGGGAGTAGGGAGAGGTTGAGTCCCCCTATCCAGCCACTACATATTTTTAGGTGGCGGCCTACCCCGTTTGGCCACTGGGACTTACTGTCCTACGGCTTAGGGCCAACCTATTGACTCAGTCAGTGGGCCTGACTGCCCTTCAGCTATAGGTCATCCTATTGACCCCGGCCACTGGGCCTTAGTGCCCTGCGAAATAGGACAGACCTGCCGACTTTAGACCAAAGACCTCACGGCCTTGAGGTAAAGAATAGCTAAGAGGGTGGTGTGTACTCATCCTGCATAGGATGGGGACACCCCAACCTTGTCACAGTCTAACCTAAATCTCCCTTGCTGCAATTTAAGCCCATCACTTCTTGTCCTGTCCTCGATGGATAAGGAAAACAATTTACCACCATCCTCTTTATAACCACCTTTCACATACTTGAAGACTTTATCTTGTCCCTTTCTGTCTTCTCTTCTCCAGACTAAACAAACAATTTTTTCAATCTTTCCTCATAGCGCCTGTTTTCTAGATCATCACCTATTTTTGTTGCTCTCCTCTGGACTTTGTCCACACCCCTCCTAAAGTGTGGTGCTCAAAACTGAACACACCACTCCAGTTGAGGCCTTATCAGTACTGAGTAGAATGGAAGAATTACTTCTTGTGTCTTGCTGACAACAATCCTGCTAATGCATCCCAGAATGAGGCTCACTCTTTTTTTGCATAAGAATGGCCATACTGGGTGAGAGCAATGGTTCACCTAGCCCAGTATTCTCTTGTCTGACAATGGTCAATGCCAGATGCTTCAGAGGGAGTGAACAGAAAAGGCAATAATTGTTTGATCCATCCCATCATCCACTCGCAGTTTGTGTCAAACCGATGATAGGGACACTCAGAACATGGGGTTGATTACCTGACCATCTTGGCTAATTGCCATTGATGGACCAATCCTCTATGGTAGTATTACCTTGAGATGCATTATATCCACCAGATCCATTTCTGCAGTTCTTTCTAGGCAGTCATTTCCAATTTTATATTTGTTCATCTGGCTCTTCCTTCCTAAAAGAAGTCTGTTGCATTTGTCCTGATTGAACTTAATCCTATTTATTTCCAGTTTGTCAAGATCATTTAGAATTCTAGTCCTGTCCTGCAAAATGCTTACAACCCCTCTCAGCTTGGCATCACCCACAAACTTTGTAAGTGTAACTTTTATGCCATTATCCAAATCATTTATGAAGATACTGAATAGAATCCAACGCAAGACAGATGCCCTTTCAGTTTGACTGTGAATTACTGATGATTACTTTCTGAGTAGTTTTGCAATCAGTTGTGCACCCACCTTACAGTAGTTTCATAAAAGCTGTATTTCCCTAGTTTGCTTATGAGAAGGTCATGTGAGATGGTATCAGAACCCTTACTAAAGTTGAGATATATCATAACTACTGCTACATCAATGTGAAGCTGGGGTAAAAGAGATGAGAATCAGAACACTGGTATACAAAATTGTTACATTTCCAGTTAAGCATTTGAAACATAGATTAATTGTATAAATCTCTATGACTGCCAAAAGGAAAAATATATAATTTACTCCAGTTGTATATTATAATATGTTCCATTTGCTCATTCACAAAGGGCTTCAGTTTGGATCAGGAAATAAATGAGACAATTGTCTTTCTACAGTATGCAGACTGGATTGTGATCAGTCATTTCTGTTCTCTGTAAAGCAAGGAAAAAGTTCATCTCCCGTCTCAACAATATCCTGAAATACAAAGGAAATTTAACAAAGCCAAAAGAGATGAATTCTCAGTTTGCTCTCAGGAGGATAGGATGAAAAAGTGATGAGGAGAGGAGGAAGTCAAAATGTAATTCCACTGTATACATACATTGTAAGTGTTAACTGAGTGTGAAATCCCTAGCTATTTTCAATCTTAATTAAAACCACAAGACAATTACAAAATACAAGCTAATCTAAATATTTTATGTGAATCTTGAATGTATTACTTTTAAATTATTTGAAATATTCTATTCATATTTCTGTAGGAGTATTCTTGTATATTCATTTCTTTAAAAGTCAGTTTCAGAGTTATATGGTAGATGAAGCAGAGTTTATGTTAGGCTAAACTCTTTACTGACAAAAGTAGAGGTTGTGATTTTAGAAGCTCCTAATAATAAATACCAACTAGTGGCAAAATTTTTAAATAAAAACACATGCCTACAGGTAGGCTTCTAAGCTCATCTCCTAGCATCTAACAAAAAGACAATTTTTTAAACATGCTGAAACTCAGCAGTTCCCAAAAACGTCAATGGGAACTTCTGGGTGCTCAGCACTTTTAAAAGGCAGGCTACGCATGTAGATAGCAGTTGCTTTCATTTATCAATCCTTCCTACAGCTCTCACAGATAGTTATTACCCCATAACTAAAATGAACAGGGTAGTAGACAGAGAGGTTAAGTAATGTGCTAAGGCTACACACAGCAAGCTACTGGCAGAGCTGTGAATCTGACCACACAGCCTCCTAAACCAAATAATGAAATAGCCTTCAGGGTTAATCACTAATTACTCCATATCACCATTACTTTTTTGTTAGAGTATAAGATCATTCATAAGCAGATACATAGAATACATCAGTCCAAATAGCAGGAACATAGTCTAAATGTAACATATTTGCTTAGAATAATTAGCTTTAACTTCAGATTGCATTTATGCGCTAGATAATCACTTCTGAGGGCCAAATTCTGCACTATGATGCCCCATTTCCCAATATCTTAAATATATTATCAATAGAAACAAAGCTTTGTTTAAAAATATTATTTTATTAATAAAAGCTATGCAACTTGTTCCCTTAGAGTAAGAAACTAGAAATCCTGTGATAATATCTTTTCAGGAAAGCCGTATACTGTCATATCAATGTGGTGCTCTTTTTCCTGCTTTCAAACAGAATACTTAAATGTTTAAAAATGTTATAACCCACAATAATCTGTTCCAGGCACCAATGAAAAGGAAGAAAAAAATTACAAAAGTCAAGATGTCGCCTGGAAGCACTTTATGGCAAACATTATAAAGATAACACAGAGCAGAAAAGCCTTGGTTCAATCCATTATAAATACCCCATTCTTCTTAAAATCACAAAAATGTATTTATACTTAAGAACTCTTACATGCTTTTTCCTTAAAAGACTTCATTTAAGTACAATTTGGCAGGATTTTTGGAACAAGAAAAGAAGAATTTTATAAAATATTGATGTTTTAAAGTCACTCTAGTTTTGATCTATTTGCTATGAAAACAAAAGCAGGGAATTTGGAAGATGACCATAACCTTGTTCATTAATTATAATTTGGTTTCTGACTTTGTCCCAGAGAGTACTCCAGCAGCTATATTCAGTTTTAACAGTGTATCATGAGGAATAGAATAAAATCCTCTTGAAAAAAGTAGGATTATTTTCTACAATTTACTAAAGAATACATATTATAATGCTTAAAAGATGGAAACAAACATTGATCTTATTAAGTGTAAAAATCTAGGTCTAAGGCAAATTTAAGGCTGCAAGATCAAATACTCAAAAAATACGCAATTCATAGCATTGGCGTTCACACACTAACATTAATTCAAGCACATTGCAGAGTTAGTTAAAATCAGAATTTACCTTCCATGGAAAATTCTGACATGTAAGTTTCCTTTTGTCCCAAATCAGAATGGAAAGCCAAAATTACAGGAAGTCTTCCACACAGCTAAATTTATTTTCTTTCAGAATATCAAAGTGACCTTATCAAAGCTTGGTTCTGACTTAACTGCTTCATCTTTTCTTAATATAATAATCAAAATGATAAAGTTGAAATAAAGTGCTTTGACCTTACTGAAACAAAATATTCTGATAATTTTTTTAACATTTTGATGCAATAGATAGGTTTCTCAGGTACCTTTCTATTCTGTCAAATCAGCATTTCTAACAGAAAACTCTTCCATCAGAAATTTTTCAACCAGCTCTAGCAAACAGTAGAGCAAAAAACAGGGTTTGTAAAAGCACCCAAGGAACCTAAGCACCAAGCACCTTTAGAAAGTCAGGAAGAGTTGGGTAGTTAACTCCAGCAGATGCCTTTGAAAATCTTACCCCCAAGTGCCTAATCATCCCAGCAAACTTCAATTAAGTGTAATTACAATTAACTTTAAAAGGAGTTCCACGCACTCATGTAGGAACAATTATAAGATTTGTATATTTCATGGTATACAATAATCTCAAAAAATGTGCTAGCTGCCATTTAAAAACAGAAGGAAGTATGGAAAAAGCTATATATGCACAATATATCTAAGAATCTTTGATTTTTGTAATTTCCTAATCTCTGTGCTTTACATTGTAGCCATAACAATACAACAGCAATACTTCTTTGTATTTCATTTTCTGTTTTGTTCTGAAGGATAAAAAGAAAAAGTGACAAAGAAGATAGATGTCATTGTAAGGAGCAAGATGGTAGAGTTCACATACAATTAGCAGGGCCAAATATGGTCTCAATTCAGCAATGACATTGTATAGAATCATAGAATATTAGAGTTGAAAGGGACCTCAGGAGGTCATCTAGTCCAACCCCCTCCTCAAAGGATGGACTTTGATGGCTCTCAAAGGATGGACTGCTGGATCCCACACATAGACCAGCCAAAGTCAACAGGGAGCTCTGCAAGTGCAACAATCTGCCTGTGTGCTGGAAATTGCGAATTCAAGCTTTATATTTGCACCCTACTCTCTACAATAAAATGCACAGAATTCAGGTCAAAAGTTCCTAACAATTTCAACTCAAAGAAACAAAAACAGACTCCCTTAAACCAATCTTATTTGCATTTTGTTAAGTGGATTATATAAAGTCAAAGTTTAAACAGCATTTAATAAATATTTGAATTTGGACTTGTGACTTCAATTTACAAATTTTCAGTTGTAAAAGCTTGGCCGAAATCAATGCATCAAATGTCTGCATTTAGAATGTTTATTTTTTCATAGCGAGTCCATTTTGCATTGCTGTCTGAATCTTATTTAACAGTACAACAAAATCACGTGTATGTTACAACATTTTGGGGAACATATGAGATCTGTTTTCATAGCTATGGTATGTCTACAACATGTGACGTACGTTAGTGCACAGTACGTGAAGTACATTACTAGGCACATGGCGGAGGGTCAAGTATCTCCTGCACTTAAGTACTTTCTCTCAACAATTCTATATACTGTAGAGTTTCTTTTATATGTAGAAGTAAATAAATCATCCTCAGGCGTTTTAATTTAATCTTTATTACTATTATTAAATAAATATTTTCATGGTCACAGCACAAGGAAGATGTATGCACAATTTGTCAAGAATTTGTCTACATGCGATGCAGTCAAACCAACATCAACACATGCCCAGTAAGTAGTCTTGCAAGTTATTGCACTGTTGAGATAGGATCCACATAAACTCTGCTAGTCCCTTCGACTCAATATCTAATCCTTGGTCCTGCACTGACACACAGACCAGACCACCATAATGACCACTCAGTCCAAAGGCCTAATATAGCTATGTACGGTATTCCCACAACACCCTCCACCGCCAATCTCATACTGAGCATTCTGGTCCTCCTGTAGCCAACTATCAGTCCCTAATGGTCAGATCTTTTGTAATTCATGCAAGTAATTACTCACATCCTCCCAAACACAACAGGTTTGAGAGGATGCTTAGTGGTCTTTAACTGACTCCTTGGCAAGAACTAACTTCTCAGACCATGCAGACCTATGGGTTGTGATGATGTAATATCACAAAGGATAAAAGACTAGAATTCATGAGCAAAAGAAACAAAATCAGCAAACATAGAAACATAGGACTGGAAGGGACCTCAAGAGGTCTTCTAGGCCAGTCTACTGCACTCAAGGCAGGATCAAGCATTATTTAAAACCATCTACCAACCTGCTCTTAAAAATCTCCAATGATGGAGATTCCATAACCTCCCTAGGCAATTTATTCCAGTGCTTAACTACCCTGACAGTTAGGAAGTTTTTCCTAATGTCCAACCTAAATCCCCCTTTTTGCAATTTAAACCCATTGCCACTTGTCCTATCCTCAGGGATTAAAGAGAACAAATTTTCTCCTGTCTCCTAGTATCAACCTTCCATGTACTTGAGAAGTATTATCATGTCTCCCCTCAGTTTTCTCTTCTCCAGACTAAACAAACCCATTTTTTCCACCTTGACTTTCCACGTCTGCATCTGAAGCCAGAGGTGCTTTGGTTGGAGGCAATCTAGAGGCACGCAATTTCTTCTATTACCACTAAGGTTGTCAGACAACAGTTTCATGAAGTAATCTAGGAGTGAGTTTAGTGGGGTTTTTGTTTGTTTGTTTTTTAAGGCTCACTCCATTTATTATTCAGTCATAGCCATTACTTCTTCGAACTCCAACCTGGCATCGATGAGTACACAGGCAATGGTGCTCATGATTGAGTGATTTGCGTGGTGTTTTCAGCTCTGATTCCTCAAAAATGTGTGGCATCATACCAGAGTTTATTTAGACCTAATTCTTTTGGATATACTATGTAAGTTTATTGTTTATTTGCTTGGATAGCCTTCTGGGGTAAAGGTAAAAGCAAGTGGGTGACAATTTACAACATTTTCCAAAGCAAGTAATAAGACCCATGTGGGTTGGATGGCTGCAAATACAGATTCCCTTAGTGCAGTAGTTCATGGACACCAATGATTTCTGGAGCACTTTGCTGGTAGTCCATAGAGAGATGAATGGTAACATGGTGCTCACTCTCCTTGTTTTCAGCTGGTAAGTCATATTTAGTGTATTTTAGCTTTACTTAATATTTTCCTAATATTACTTTTCCATGTAGGCAATTACTGCACTTATTAGAAGGAGGTTATTTCATTGTCAGTGGGAGAAGAAGCAGTCCTTACAATGTGAATGGGAAAAGAGGGAATGCACAAAACAGTCTTATTATGATCACATGTAAAAATATTTGAGAACTCTTTCCTTAGCTCTCTATTGATTCCTCCTTCAATGTAATTATGTCGTTTGTTTTTTCATTGAAAGATCTGCTGACATGTTGACCATCATTATTGATCACAAAGGAAAATATAATAAAATTAAAGGTAACAAGAGTTACATTTCTTGACCTACTGCTATAACATAATAGGCAGGGGAAAAGCTCCAAGTCGTATTCTTTCCTGTCTAGGTCCATGTCAGTAGCTGGACACAAAGGAGAGATACATGTTAATTGGGATCAAATATCTGGGCGTGATATTGACTCAGTTCTTTTCTAGGTTTATAAAATATTAGTAGATCATAGATTTACAAGTGAAAATCAAGATCACTAACGATAAGAGAGACAGAAGGACACAGCTGATGCTTGCAGAGCTGGAATGAACTAGAATCACAGACATTCAACAACAGAGGAAAGCTATATTCTTAAAGGATTGAATGCTATATGACAACTTAATTTTATAACAACAGCATCTAGAAAATTGTCACAACTCATAATATGCTTACTACTTGAGCATTTATTTTAGGTTCCAACTCAACAGTTTATAAGATCCAAGTTCTCTTAACATGTACATTGAGTTTCTTCAGACAATCTACAGTAGAACCTCAGAGTTAAACACCTCAGGAATGGAGACTGTTCGTAACGTGGAACAGAAAAATGCTGCTTTGAACCACCTTAATTTAAATGAAACAAGCACAGAAATAGTTTCCTTACCTTGTAAATCTTTTTTATTAACATTTTCTCTCTATGTTTTTAGTAGTTTACGTTTAACACAATATTGCATCATTTTTTTTTTTTATTTTTTTTTTGTTTGTTTGGTCTCTGCTGCTGCCTGATTGCATACTTCCTGGTTCATATGAGGTATGTGGCTGACTAGTCAGTTCGTAACTTTGATGTTCATAACTTGGAGGCTCTAATAAGGTTTTTGACAAATCCCAACATGACATGACATTCTGATGAGCAAATTAGGAAATGTGGTCTAGATGAAATTACCATAAGATAGGTGAAAGACCACACTGTCAAACAGGAAGGGTTTATCTACTGGGGTCCCAAAGGGGTCAGTTCTGGGTCCAATACTAGTCCATATGTTAATTAATTACTTGGATAATGGAATGGAGAGTGTGCTTTTAAAATCTGTGGATGACACCAAATTGGGAGGGGTTATAAGCACTTGAGATGAGAAGATTAGAATTCAAAATGACCTTGATAAATTGGTCTGAAATCAGCAAGCTGAAATTCAATAAAGACAAGTGCAAAGTGCTACACTTAAAGAAAAATCAAATTCCCAACTACAAAATGGGAAATAACCAGCTAAAGTAATAGTACTGCTGAAAAGCATATGGGAACTATAGCGGATTACAAACTGAATATAAGTGAATAATGTGATGCAATTGCAACAAAGGTTAATATTGTTTTGGGATGTGTTAACAGGAGTGTCCTTTATAACATTTTGGGACTTAACTGTCCTGCTATATTCAGCGCTGGTGGAGCCTCAGCTGGAGCATTATGACCACTTCTGGGCACCATATTGGAGAAAAGATGTAGATAAATTGAAGAGAGTCCAAAGGAGAACAAAAAAAATGATAAACCATTTAGAAAACCTGACCTACAATTAAAGATTTTAAAAACTGGGCATATTTAACCTTTAGAAAGGAAGTTTTCAATAAGTTGAGGGCTGATAAAAAGAGGAATGTGATCAATTGTTCTCTATGTCCTCTGAAGATAGGAGAAGGAGGAATAGACTTACATTGCAACAAGACAGATTTAGGTTAGATATTAGGAAAAACTTTCTAATTCTAAGGGCAGTTAAACTCTGGAATCGCGTTCCAAAGGAGATTGTGGAACCCCTGTCATTAGAGGTTTTTAAGAACAGGTTGGACAAATATCTGTCAGGTTTACTTGGTCGTGCCTCAGCACAGGCGGCTGAACTTGATGACTTCTTGAAGCCCCTTCTAGTCCTACATTTCTTTGATTCTCTATCCACTGACTGCATATTTGCGTACATTCATGTTGCCTAAAATGAATCTGAGTAGGTATATCAAACCAATGGAAGGCAAGTAGCAGAAATGGATTGGGAACCTATAGAAACATTTGAACCCCTTTTTGTATCGCATTGTTCCTTTGCCAAACTATCTGAGCCAATACAATCAAATTTTGCACTTACTTACACCCATGAAACTACACAGACTTAAACATGGGTGCAAAGGTATAATCAAGAGAATTCACACATATTCACACATATGCTCTACATTTTACACCTTAAAAAACATACAGTAAAAGAACATTAAGGCTGCAGACAAGAACTTAAAATGTAGGAAATGGCAGAATTAAGGCTGTGCAAACCTAGTTCAGCTCCCTGCATTTTGATCCATTCTTCACTTGCATGATCATTTTTTCCAGAGGACCTTGTCTCACTGAGGGCACAGAATGAACTGTGGACCTGGATTTATCTGGTAGACATTATTCAAACCCTGCTCTGAAGAAAGAATGATTAATTTCCTCATGAGTGTTTCCATGGTGCTCATTAACCCATTTTTACAGATTGGAAACTAAGGCCACAGAAATTAATGTCAAAATCTACAGTAATTCTAGTCCCAATTTGAGACATCTGGGACCCGACTTTTTCAGAGTAGTCAGCATTATATAGCACCTTATATATTCAAAGCACAGCTCCCACTGACTTCAGCAGTAGCTGTAAGAGCTTACCATTTTGGAATTTCAGACCTCAGAATCTCAAATCAGGCACCCCAGAAAAAAAGGAACTAGTGATATTTGAAAAGTTTGGTTTAAGTGACTTGCCCAGCTTCACACAAGACCTTCAGGGCAGAGGCATGGACAAAATCTAATTCTGTAGGGCAGCATTCAATTGCCTTAACCATGACACCATCCTTTCTCTTCCTACAATTTCTTGCTTCATTCACTATGCACCTTCCAACTTCTGCAGTAAACGAGGCAAGGGTCCACAGTCTCTTTCACTACACAACCCTGATTCACTGCCAGAGCAGGTCCATCCTGGGCAATGAATGAGGCAAGGGTCCAGTGAAAAATAGTACATAGCCCTGTAAAGACTGTAAAATAAGGTATATGCATAAAGGGGACAATTTAAGGTTGCACATTTCTGAATGCTTGACTCTGAAACCTTAATGTTCTTTTAACATAGTGTGTTCATAATCGGCAATCAGCATGGCTGGAACCTTTAGGTCCACCGCACAGACCTCTGTTACCTGAAACAAAAAGTTGTCATCCTCTATGTGGACCAACACTAGAGGAGAATGGGGGCACTTTGCCAGAGGGTTTCAGAGAGATCACAGGAATGGTGAAATGTAGGATGGGTTTCATTCCAATATCTGGAAGAGTGTGTATTCTAGTCGTCCCATTGACCTCAGACTTGTACTTTTCTGCCCTCTCTCTTCCACACTGCCCCTCTTCCAGTCCCATCTCCTTGCACCAGTCCCATTTTCCTCACTTAATCAAGTTTCAGTCTGCACTCCTCAGGCTTCTCATCCCATTCCCATTTCCTTGTCCTTCAAGTTCTAACAACTCTACATCCCAATCCCTGCTCCCAGGCTCTTTGCCTAGACAATCCCACTCCACCCCCCACTGTCTTCTCACCTGATGTCTCCCCACCCTGGACTCCAGTTGACCCCATCCACCAGCCACATTCCCTCTCTCTCTCACACACCCTATCCCAACAGGTTCCTTGTCCCCAGTCTCTGTGCAACAGCCAGTCTCAGTCTTGCCCTTTACTTCTGGCTGCTCATTCAAATCTTAGTCTCCTCCCCACCCACTGTCTCCAAGTCCCAGTCCTTTTGTCGAATCAAGCTCCGTCTCCCCTTCAGCCCAACTCCCCTCACCACAATCTCCTCCAGTCTCATTCCCCATTCCAAGACCCCTTGTTACAGTCTGCTGCTCCCACCCCTGCAGGTCCAGATTCTGTCTCCTCCCAATCTGAATCAGGCACCTTCACTTCCACACTGCCTGGGTTCAGCAGAGGGATTATTAAGAGGACAGGAGAGACAGGCTTCTTGCTCTTAGTGCCAGTGCCTGACCAGACGCAGCTCAGAGCTGCCACTGCAGGGGGACACTCCTATTCAGCCTTGGCCCAGAAAACACACAGTAGACAGAGAATTCTGTTGTTAAACTCTACCAAGGTCTCTACTGAGCATGTGCTAGCAGTGATTTTTAAAGGCATATACCTTGACCTAATTTAGGTGGATTTTCACAAGGATAGCAAACAGCACATCCCTGATAAAACTGCCACCCTTTTGGAAAGTTTCAAGTCCCTGCTCCAGAACATTTAAAATATGTTCTAAAGTTATAAGCAATTGAAAACAGTTTTATAATGGGAAGTGTTAGGAAACCTTGACAGAAAGTGGTGCTACAAGCCCTGCTTACAATAAATCCCTTTCTAGTCTAGGCCCTATGCAGTAGTTTGGAAGTGTCTGTTCGCAGACACTAGGTTCAGTTTAGACTGTGCAAGAAGCAAGACTCTCTCATCTAAGAAAAGTTCCTTGTTCGCTGTTTTTAGGGCATGTTCTAAGTCTCATTTCTTCCCCATCCTGTTCTTTACCCTATTTGGGGTCTCTCTTCCCTTCATATGTACCTCTTCTTCTCCATTCCCCTATGGCTCTCAGTTACAGTAAGTAATTAATTTTTCTGATTGTGACACTGGCTGGATTGGGAGGCCATTTATGATATTATTTAACATGAATACTTCAAAATTAAAATCGTTCATATGAGATATGCCATATCAGGTACCATTTGAAAGGTTGTAGTTTGCTAAGGATGATGATATTGTTTATGTGTATGTGCCAAATTGGAATTGGAGGTTATGTTTGATGTATCTGTATTTCAACTTGTGTTGTGATTCTGGGCAACTCCCCAGACAGGAGGGCAGCAGCAATAAGCTGCTTAATGGCCCATTAAGGAAACTCACATATACAATGGGTCTGGGGAGAGAAGCTGAGGCTACACCTGATGAGTCCCCAAGACTTACTCATGTGACCATGGACACCATGGCAAAGCAGCATGGCAAAGACCAAAGGACATAAAAGGCAGCTGCGCCACATCATTTTTTGTCTTCAGTCATTTACAACTAGTGTGTGAATCAAAGAACTGAGACCCATCCAGGTATTTATATTGATCTGGCAATGTGTCTGACCCTTTGGTCTTAGGAGAACCTTTTTGGTAAAGACCATAGAGTTTTAAATAACTTATATCATTTCTGGACCTAGTGGTTGATTGGGAGCCAGAGACTGAAATGCAGTAAAGGGGAACTGTGTATATTTTGTTTTCGCTTCTTGATAACCAGTGTGGGGAATCAGAAGCATTGTTTGTGGCTGGTTCGGAGGTCTGACCCACCAGTGCATGGAGAATCTGCTCTCCTTTTGCAGCCTACCCTGACTTTGGCATTTTCAGGTGGCTACCTTAGGCATGGACGGGTCACACTGGTGATAGGGTGATTTGCACCTTAAGGAAAGTCTAGCAGGAGAGCTGTTTTTAATGATAAAAACAAGTGCCAGGATAGTATGTTATAGGCCTTCCTGAGGCATCAAAGGCTGGATTGTGGTGTGTCATCCCGTATCCTCTCTCTAACTAGAAGGGACGAATAGGCCCAGTAGACTGCTCCTTTCTAGGACACTCTCAGAGACAAAGCAAGGCAAGGTCTACACCTGTTTTCCTCTCTTTCCCACTTCTCCAAGATTAGGAGCCCCACAGGACCAGCCCTTGAAGGGATCCACAGATGTGTGAGGACTGCAGTGCTTTTCGGGATGGTCCCATCAAGATAATCCTATTTGCTTTACACCTTGATCCACTGAGGATGGTCGCTATTCTGTGGTCTCTTCTGGCATCTGAGCGAACTTCTCCTTAGATCAAGCAGAAGGGCTCTGCTAAGTTTGGTAGCACCAGCACCCTCTTCTCTTGACCTTGGAACCACTGCTACAACAAAGATGCATATACTCTCAGTGCATGTGGACCTGGAGAGAGAGCTGCACACAACTAGGTGAAAGATTCTCTCCTCTAGACCTCAGGGACCTGCTGCCCTTTCTCCAAGGCTCAGTCAACATGCAAGGGTTACTGTTCCTCCACCTGCTGGCAACAGACCTAAGGGGCAGTTAGACCCCTGTATACAGCAGAAAACATTAAAATAAAATATTAATAATAAAAGTGACCCATCTCTATGGGCTGATTGGGATAAACTGTAACCCAGGTATCAGGACTGGTATGGCAGATCATAGACAGATTAAGACCATGTCTACATCAGAGGTGCTATCGCTGCATAGCTAGAGTGCTGTAGCTATCCCATCATAATCCCATAGTGTAGATGTAGCCTAGAGCGATGGCAAGAGTTTTTTCATCACTGTAGGAATTCCACCTCCCCAAGAGACTGTAGCTAGGTTAAAGCATTCTTCCATCAAGCTAGCTGCATCTACACTTGAGGTTAGGGCAGCATAGCTATGGTATTTAGGGGTGTGGACTTTTCGTACCACTAAGTGCTGTAGCTTTGTTGACATATGTTTTATGTGCAGACCAGGCCTAAGTGTGTTCTTGGAACTACTATTAAACTGATATGTTTTCTCCTCTTTTTTGCCCCTTTCCCCTTACACTCATAATTTAGTCAAAAAGGGAAGTACAGTAAAAGAATTCTAGTGGAATCCCTAGTACCTCAGACAGAAGGAAATATAAACCATAGGGTTATTATACTGTGCAATCATGAGCCTGCTTTGTATGCTCAGGAAATTCTCATGAGTTTTCTTAATGAAAAAGTAGCTAAAAAAAGATCTGCTGTAAATATCTTGTGAGCCATGACAAAGTACCTTATAAAATATAGCCATTCATAAACAGTCAAGCCTCTGGAATTAAAACACTGACACTTTCTATTAAAAGGTACTTAGTCACAGTTCACTAAATATTTACAACGAATCATTTATTCTGTAATTTCATTTACTTTACTGTAGTTAGGAAAAGTCAAGAAAAGTTTCTACATGTGCATGAATGACTTGTATGCAAACCATCGCTCACAAAGTCAATTTTTATGGAGAAAAAAAGATTTTCACATAACACCAGTAAGTCATCCTCTTCAACAGGCATATATGGGCAATTTTGCTTGGGCTTCCACTAAGTACAAACACTCTGCGACTAACTTTGGATGATGTCAATTTAACATTAATTTTGTCATAAGTTTTAGAATAAAGGGGAAAAAAATTCACCACAACTCAAAGTTTAACAAAAATAGTCAGACAAATCCAGGGTCCTTACCTATTTTTTATTCAGCCAAACACTCACTTAAGTTACTAGGAGTTTGCATGAGTAGGGGCTGATTACCTCTTTGTTTTTAATCAAATTAAGTACTTATAGAGCCCTTCACCTCTGTGTTATCTGAAAAACACACACAGTATTTGACCCCTAGACATTTACAGCTATTTCACCAAATTAATATAGAATTTTTTTTGTTAGAGTATCTTGATGGAGCTGGAGTTTAAGTACTGTGTGCATTAAAGCTCTCCAACACAATATATATTCTTTTCACTTTTAAGGTAAATTAGGTATTCATGAAAATAAACAGGTCTCTGTCAAAGATGCCATCCTAATATGATCAGAGAACAGGATAGCTCCCACACTCAGCTCTGCCAACAACATACTTTTGTATGTGCTTCTCCTAAAGAGTGCTAGTTGGGTGAAATGGGGTGGTTTTGTGACCGAAGAATGTCTATCCTCTATGCATTAGACTAAAACCACCAAATGTATTTATATTGCATCCTAAATCTGATTTGAACCATCTCTCCAGAGGTAAAAGTCCTCTGCATTTATTCCTTCCTGCACAGTTTATACTTTCTTTTGTAATGTATTTGTAAAGAGAATGGAATTTTTGTATAGATTTAACTAGGGAAAAAAAAATCATAGATCCTAATATTTAGTGTTTGTCAACCCTGCAATCTATAACCCTAAAACAAAATTCAAATTCAAATGAGAGTTGACTAAAATAATAGAAGATATTATTTGCAAAAAATTCCATCCATGGATAATGTGACGAACTGTTTAGATAGTTTATTAGTCTTAGAGACAATCCGCGTACACAATATTAGATTATGATTTGTATAGTGAATACCAGATTTGGACCTGTTCAACCAACACAGGACTCTAGTGACAGTTTTGTCAAAGGAATTAAACCGATATATATGGTAACATCCTTAAAGAAATTTCTTTCTAAAAAAAAAATGTATTATTATTGGAGTAGTGCCAACAGTGCTAGCCAGCAATGTCATGAAATTGCTAGATATCAGGGTTATTTTGGCAATTTTGCCAATTCTGACTTCTGGTTACCACAACTGCTGCTTTCGACTCTGATGATGTGTCTAATGCACTTTAAATGCCCCAAAATATTAATTATGTGCACATCAAGAAGATGTCAGAGTTGAGGATAATAAACACAAAGAGTTGAGGATAATAAACAACTGAGGTTGGTCTGGGGTCTGAAAGAAAAGGATTCTACTTTATTTTCATCTGTATCAATGGTTCCCTAGCCTTAGACCTGTGAAAGACTTGCTGATGGACCTTACATGCAAATCTTGTAAGAAAAAAAAGGTGGACCACTGACGTATATGGACTGAAAATGCAAAAATGGAAAAACTCATCCAAAGTTCATACAGTTTTACCAGGGACTTTCCCCATCATTGGTTATTCAGGAAGAAAAGGAACAAACAGTATTTATTAAATCATATCTTTTCAATGTATAAAAGATACACATTACTGAAATCTTTGTGCACAAGTACAAAATTTAATCTAAACATGACTTTTTAAAACAAAAAAATTAAATTAAATTTAAAACAAAACAAGAAAATCTCCTCAGTAGTTTCCAAGAATGGATATCAATACTATTCCCATTTATTACTGGGACAGACTTCAGCAGCAACTGTATGGAAGAGGAATAGTGGAAAGTTATTGTGACCCGTCCGTGCCTAGGGTAACCACCTGAAAATGCCAAGGTCAGGGAATGCTGTAAAAGGAGAGCAGATTTTCCTAACACTGAAGTCAGACTTCCCAACCAGCCACAAACAGTGCTTTTGATTCCCCACACTGGTTATCAAGAAGCCAAAATAAAAATACACACAGCCCCCTTTACTTCATTTTAATCTCTGGCTCCCAATTAGTCACTAGGTCCAGTAAAGAGATGAGTTATTTAAAACTCTATGCTCTTTACCAAAAAGGTTTCTCCTGACCCCAGAGGGTCAACAACAGTACCAGATCAATATAAGTTTGGATCCTACCCAAAATACAACACTGCCAGCCAATCCTTTAGAAAATAAAACTAAAGGTTTATTATAAAAAGAAAGAAACACACTATAAGAGAAGTGTTAAAAGATTAAAGCAATCACATGAATACAAATAACTGGAAAGTCCATATATATCAGATTTCTAGTAAAAACATGGAGTTTGCAGGCTTGTCTAGTCCCTCTGGTGTACATCCAGTACCTGGATGGGTCTCAGTCCTTTGTTTCACAGCTTCATTTGTAGACAAGTTGATCCAGAGGTAGGCTGAAGACAGAAGACTGAAGACAGAATGGATGTCATGCAGCTGCCTTTTATATCCTTTGGCCTTTGCCATGCTGCTTGTGGAAATTTACAAGAATAAGATGGAGCCCAGGGTCACATGAGGTGACTCATCAGGTATATCCCTGGCTTCTCCCCCTGCCCATGGTACCTGTAAGTTTCCTTAATGGGTTTCCATTAAGGAGGTACTTGTGCTGCAGCCATCCTGTCTGAGGTGTCACCCAAACATAGCACAATTTGAAATACAGATATAGCAACCATATCCATAACTTCCACTACACACATAACACATGAACATAAACACTATCATCTCACTTAGCACATCATAGCCTTTCTAACAGTACCTGACAGCATATTTCATATGAATTATTATGATTTTGACATACTGATGTTAAATAATATAATAAATGCCCCTCCCCCAATCCAGCCAGTGTGACACCCATAATGCGAGATTGGTGAATACACCTAAAGGGCCTCCCTAATCCAGTGTCACAGTTACCTTGAAAGTTATCTTATTTAATATCTGAAAAAATAAGTCATGGAGAACAAACAAAAAGATTGCTACTAACTTTCCCATAACTGTTGTTCTTCGAGATGTGTTGCTCATTCCCATGCAGGTGTGCGTGCTCCTCGTGCACCATAGCTGGAAGCTGTTTCCTAAGGTATGTCTACACTGCACAGTGATCGTGTCCACATCATATTCTTTGCACCAGGCTCGTGCATACACACTTGCCACGCTTGTGTCGGCAGTCAAAGCAGCGTACTGTGGGCCATAGTGCAACTAGCCGCGGTGGCTGTTGGGACAAGTTTCATCGTCCCATGGCGCAACAAATCTTCCCCCCCTTTCTTCTTCCCACAAACAAAGAGGAAACTGATTTTCGTGCGGTTTATGCCATGTGCTCGCCATTGCTGCGGAGACATGGAGCCAGCTCAACTCTGCATTATTATTGTGAGCATTACAAATACATCGTGGCTTATCATTGAATATTTTCAAAGTAGAGCAAGAACCCTAAGCACAGGCAACTGTGATACCACCAAAGCTGCCCTGCAACAAGCCAGTGAGCGGAAAAAATCCCGATTACTGCAAGCCGTAACACATCATCTGCAATCCGTGGAGCGCCGGTTCTGTTTCCGGGAAACAAGTACAGACTGGTGGGACCATATCGTTATGCAGCTGTGCGATAATGACCTGTGGCTACAAAACTTTCGTATGCGAAAGGCCACTTTCCTTGAACTTCACTCAGAGCTAGTCCTGTCCCTGAAGCGCATGAATACTCCTTGAGACAAGCTGTGGCGGTGGAGAAGAGAGTGGCTAATGCTCTGTGGAAGCTGGTAACCCCTGACTGTTACCGTTCGCCTGGGAATCAGTTCGGAGTCGGTAAATCTACAGTGGGAGCTGCCGTGATTCAAGTGTGCAAGGCCATCAATAGACTTCTGCTACGAAGGCTAGTGACTTTGAGAAACGTGCAGGACATAGTGGATGGGTATGCTCCGATGGGGTTTCCAAATTGCGGGGAAGGGGAGGGAGGGCGGGCATTGATGGGACACACATCCGTATCTTAGCACCTGCCCACCTAGCAACCAAGAACATAAACCGCAAGGGGTATTTTTTCATGGTCCTGCAGGCCCTTGTGGATCACCAACATCTGTGTGGGGTAGTCTGAGAAGGTGCATGACGCGCATGTATTTCGGAATTTGGGGCTGTTCTCTAACATGCAAGCGGGCACTTTCTTCCCAGACTAAAAAATTCACATCTGGGGTGTGGAAATGGCAATAGTGATCCTGCTTACCTGGTTGTATAGCTCGGGTATTTTAAACATACTCCGTCTTTCCTAGGTGACCATGAGCGATATCAATATTCCAAGGGTAACACATGAGGAAAAGGAAGACTTGCTGTACGCAGCACGGTACCAGCCTAGCCCTTATGCCACTATGCTGTGTTCCACCATGATTCCGGCTCACTTGATTGCAGTGTGGCATGGCAAAGTATCCTACTGGGGAGAAAGGAACAAGGCTGCCCTCCCCTGAACCTTGTGCAAAGGATAACAGATTACCTACATGAAAGTTTCCTTCAGATATCAATGCATGATTCTTGGAGCATGCCTCTGCACATAAATAATCTGTTCCAGGAGTAACCCCTCAGAACAGTCTGATAAACCCCTGAAATCCCCTTCCCCCCCTTTTTTAAAAGGACAGAACTGCAAAGAAGAAAAATAAAACTCACCAGATGTGTCTTCCCTGGCATCACTATTGCTGTCCTTTGTACTGCTGGACTGCTCTGGGGTCAGGAATAGAGCCTGACTGTCTGGAAGAAGGGACACCCCGCTCTCCTGCACCCTGCTCTCATCCTCCTCCTCATCCATGGAGTCTTCATCATACTCCCTGCACTGGGATGCAGCGGAGGTATTGATGTTGCATGGCAGCATTGTGGTGTGGTCCCCACCAAGAATTGCATGCAGCTCCTCGTAGAAGTGGCATGTTTTGGGCGAGAAGTCAGAACAGCTGTTTGCTTCCCTGGCTTTTTGACATCTTCACGTGGCACTGCTGCACGACCCCCTTGTGTCTCTTCTCCAGCATGCCCTGGGATATCTTCCCATAAATGTCCAGGTTCCTTTTGCTGGCTTTGAGCTGAGCCAGATCTCACTCCTCGCCCCACAGACCAATGAGATCTAAGACTTCTGGTCGACTCCTTGCTGAAGCGCGTATGGGCTTTGCAGTAGCCATGACGAGTTCAGCTTCAAGCTCCCTCCACCTTGGCTGCACAAAAAATGAAAATTCAAATTTTCCCGGGGCATGAGGGGAGAAGGTTGGACATGTTCATACTCTCACCTTATCTTTAAAGACCATTATGGCAGTTCGGAGGTGAGAGCCCTAATCTCCGAGACCCTCCTAGCCAAAGTGATGGCAACTACGAAGACTACTTTCCATGAGAGGTGGAGCAAAGAACACGTCGCCATAGGCTCAAACAGGAGTCCCGTGAGGCTTGACAGCACCAGACTGAGGTTCCAGGGTGGCAGGGATTGATGCACCTGGGGATGCAACTGCTTCAGACCTTTCAAAAACCAGAAGCAAATCACATTAGCAGATACTGTTCAGTCAGAGATGGATGGAAGGCTAAGATAGTGGCCATGTGAACTCGAATGGATGATACCGCGAGGCCTTCATTCTTTTAGAAGAGCAGATAGTCCAGGACGAAGAGTAGTGTCTCACTTGGCTGGACCACTTTCTGTGACGCCCACCACAAAAACCTCTTCCATTTCCCAGATACACTTATCTGGTTGACAGTTTTCTGAAATTCATGAGAACGATCTGGACGAGCGCCAAGCAATCTTGTTCCACCTCACTCAACCACAGACCTTACAAGTGTGAGGTGCAGAGATGAGAGGTTTGGGTGCAGCATGCAGCCATGTTTCTATGAGATCAGGCCCGGAAGCATTCGTAGGCTGATGGGTTTGTCCTCTGACAGGTGCAAAAGAACTAAGAACCAATGCTGCCATGGCTATAAGGATCATCCTTGCTTTGTCCCTCCTGACCTTGAGCAATACCCTGTGGACCGAGGCCATGGGAGGGAATGTATAAACCAGACTTCCTCCCCAGGGAAGACTAAGCTTGATAAGTTTATAGAAGAGATGGTATGATGGGACAGCCTAATTTGGCAATTGACTCATCTTAGATTACTAGCGGTAAATATGCCCAATGTCTTGTGAAGGGACATTAGATGGGGTGGGTTCTGATTTGCTACAGAGAATTCTTTTTGGATGTCTGGCTGGCAAGTCTTGCCCACATGCTCAGGGTTTAACTGATCACCATATTTGGGGTCGGGAAGGAATTTTCCCTCAGGACAGGTTGACATAGGACCTGGGGGGTTTTCATCTTCCTCTGTAGCATGGGGCGGGGGTTACTTGCTGGTGGATTCTCTGTACCTTGAAGTATTTAAATCATTATTTGAGGACTTCAGTAACCCAGTCTTTGGTTAGGGGTCTATTACAGGAGTTGGTGGGTGAGGTTCTGTGGGCTGCGCTGTGCAGGAGCTCAGACTAGATGATCACAATGGTCCCTTCTGACCTTATAGTGTATGAATCTATGAGAAAGGCTTCCACAAGAGATCCCAGGATGTGCCCCACATATGAGCAGAACTGGGGACAGTTTCTGTTGATCCTGGTAGCAAATAAGTCTACTTGGGGAAATCCTCACCACTGCAAAACGACATTTAGGACATCCAGATGAATGGACCACTTGTGATGGTTGCCAAAGGACCTGCTCAAGTGGTCTACTAGTTTGTTCTGTGAGCCAGGTAAGTAAAAGACCTCCAAGTGAATGGACTGGTCTGTGCAGTAATTTCACAGGCTCACAGCCCCCCGCCAGCATAAGGGGGAGGAGCGGGCTCCTCTGTCTGTTTATGTAGAACATTGCCATGGTGTTATCTGTGAGTACATATGTGCATCTGCCCTACAGGTGGGGGGGTGAAATGCCTGGCACACCAAGCAGACCATTCTCAGTTTCCAGACATTGATATGAAGAGTCAGCTTATCTGGCGCACATATATCCTGTGTCCTGAGGGCCCCCAGGTGGGCTCCCCATCCCATATCTGAGGCGTTGGTGACTAGCGACATCGACAAGACTTAGAAAATGGGACACCCCACACACCATGTCCTGGACCATTGCAGGTCAAGAATCACTGTTGCTGAGATTGTGACCACCCTGTCCAAAGGTGACAACGTGGCTTGTGTACTGATGCCAACCATGCCTGAAGAAGTCTGAGTTTGAGACATGTATACTGCACCAAATATATACAGGAGGCCAGGTGGCTGAGAAGCTTTAGGCATCTTCTAACTGTGATGGCATGAAAAGTTCTTACATCTTTTATGAAGGCTTTGATGGTTCTCCAGGAGATAGACTCTCGCCCAGGTTGAGTGGAGGACCCCCCCTTTAAATTCAATCTTCTGCACTGGGGAGACTGTTGACTTCTGTTGGTTTATCAGAAGCCCCAGGTTCAAGGAAGTGGACTAGCCAGTCTCACCTGCACTTCTACCAGCTCCCTGGAGTGGCCGTTGATCAGCCAATCATCCAGGTATGGGTAGGCTTGCACCCCTGCTTTCCTTAGGTAAGCTGCCACCATTGCCATGCACTCTGTCTCCTCCACTCCTGATATCAAGCCCCTCTCCGATGGGGGAGGAAGGAGGAGGTGGATGCACTGTCACCTCTGAGGGGAGCTTTGGAAAGCCTGGAACATCCACAGAGTCCACACTGGCCATTGGGCAAGGATCTGCCACCATGGCATCTATGTTGGGACAGCAGGTCTTTGAATGCTGCCTCATATCTCTGCCCAAGGAGAGATCATGGTGGTGCCATGCCCCTTGATGCTGTATACCGGTGCCATGATGGTAAGCAGCGCTGTGATGAGGAGTGGTGCCAAGACTGTGACCAGCACCTACCTGGTGAGCACCACCAGGATAGTGAGCTGCATCTCAATCCGGAGCAGCATCAGAACCGTGATCTGGAGCGTCATGGAGACTGCGATCAGTGCTGGGTCTCTGGCCAGTGGCGGGACCATGACCTACACCACGCCAATGAATATTGTTGTCATGTTGAGACACGCGAGTCCGGGTGAGATGGGGGATAGTGCCTCACCATTATTGCCAGCCTGCTCAGAGTGGGGGCTGGCCTGCGTAGGGCAGTATCATGCTGTTGAGTCATGCCTTGTGGGCATCAACCCTGGGGAGGAGGTAATGCCAAGAGGGTCAAGAGACTCTTTGCTGCCTCAAAAGCCTCTGGCATTGCTGGCGCTGCCAGGGTCAAATCCCCTTTCTGGATAGCCATCAGTGAAAAGTCCATGTGCACCGGACACAACGGTACCCTTGCTGGGCCAGAGCTGACTATGCCAGTTGGCCGCCTGCCACTTGCTGCCTGGCAGGGGGCCACCGATGGCCTTTTCTTCTCCATGCTCTTCCTCGTCAGGGGAACATCCATGGTCTGATTTTTTCGACCTCTTCCTTGTCACCGGTGATGTGGGCCAGTGCCATGCTGGAGGTGTCGATGTTCCAGCTGTTGAGGAAGAGTCACAGTGCTGAGGTGCTTTTGATGCCAGAGGCACCCTGACTCTTTGCTACTCCAAGATTGAGGCCAGTGCTCAGCACTGGGTCTGGTTGGCACGCTGACGCCGGGCAAAGTGTGGCCTCCATTAGGAGGAACTTCAGCATGCTGCCCCTGTCTTTTTTGGCCCTTGGTCTGATGTTTTTCCAGATTCTGTACTTCACCAGAACGTGCCTCTCTCCCATGCACTTCAGGTAGCTACAGTGTGGATCACTCACTGATATGTTCTTTGGGCAGGTTGCACACTCCTTTAAGCCCTGGGATCAAGGCATGCTCCGGTGCCCTGGGTGGGTTAAAAGCTTAAATGCTTAACTATTTACACTCCAATACTAACTATTTACAATTGATTAAAGGCACAATCACTAAAGGTTGCAGAACAAGAGGAGAACAGCATCCCCACGTCCATCACCGACGGAAAAAAGGAATTGAGGGGGTGGCAGTTATCTATATACCACTCCATGAGGGCGCCACTCCAGGGAGCACCAGAACCGACCCATCACATACCACTAGGAAAAAGCTTCCGGTGACGGTGCACGTAGCGCACGCACACCTGCAGGGGAATGGACATGAGCAAGCACTCAAAGAAGAGCATCCCCATATCTATATTTGCATGACAGAGGAATGGAAAAGGCAGTATTCCAAAACGTACCTGAAATACTGTTCCTATCTCCTCCTGTAAAAGCCTGGGAGCGCTCTGATTCAGAAGCTGACCTACACTTCTTTCAGTGACAGTGGCACAGGTAATCCAGCCTTTTCCCAAGAGCCAACAGGATATGGCCAACAACAGGAAAACACCCTCACACCCTAAAACATACAGGATAATTTCTAAAACACAATACTTTATAGGCCACTACAGGTGTGCCTGCAATTTTGATCAGATGTTATATGGAAACACAAAATACCATATTTGTATGCAAATCTAGCTGATAAATGCATGCAAATGCGTCTTCAAATTCTGTCTCAGTTTTAGAGACTTATAGCAAATTTATCACAACAGGGTACAACCTTATTTTATCTACTGTTCCAGTTCTGGGGAGCAAAGATCTAGTGTTAGAAAAAAAGTCTCAACATCAAAACTCTTGTGTTCTATTCCCAGTTATATCACTGCCTCACTGTGACTTTGGGAAAAATTCAACCTCTCTTTGCTGAGATTTTCCTATCTATATAATGGATACAATAATTACCAACTTCACGGAGGTGTTCTGAGCACAATTACTGTTTACAAAATGGTATGAAATCCTCCGATTCAAGTAACTAGAATGCAAAGTATTTTCATGGCCTCTGTAAGGACAGAATACTTTTCTTATTTTTGAACCCTATCTTTATTTGTTGGTATGTAGGTGGATAAAAATGGTTCTTTAAAAGAATCATGATTTTAAAAAATTATATTTTTTTTATTTACATGATATTAATTCTTTACTTTCTTCCCATTTTATAGACTCAAATGGCTAACGTGGATATTTCCTTGAAGCTTTAATTTGTTTCCTGTTATTAGAATTTAAAATTTTTCAGAGATTTTTCTAGAAAGTTTCACACTTAAAATGCTAATTTATGCTGAAAAGACTAGCCTTATTAATAACCTTATACTGAGAACAACAAACACAAAAACTAAGTAAATAGGTCTTCGCTATATTTCCAACCAAAAGCACCTTCCAGTACTGAACTTCCATAAGTCAAGAAAGCTGAAATGTGTCTACCAGGATCTCCAACAGGGTTTGCAGTTCTAAACTAAAGGGACTTGGTCACAGATTTTAAGGCCATACATAGGCATTATGATTCTCGAGTCTGACTTCTTACATAATCGAGGCCAAAGAACTTCACCTAGTAATCTGTACATCAACACCACAACTTCTGCTTGAGCTGTATTTTGAAGATATTCAGTTCTGAGTTAAACACATCAAGTGACTGAGAATCTACCACATCCCTACTTAGAGAAATTATCCCAAAGGTTAATTAGTCTCTAAAAATGTGTTCCCTACTTCTAATCTGAATTCGTCTAGCTTCAGCTTCCAACCACTTGATCTCATTATGCCTTTTTTTAACTAGATTAAAAAGCTTCTCTTCAACATACATGCAGATAGCTGTAGACCAGGGGTCCCCAAAGTATTGCCCTCTCACACATTTTGACGGCCCGCTGAGTCCAGTGGCATTACAAATACGTGCGGCCCTCCATAATATAACGCAGGGGTCGGCAACCTTTCACAAGTGGCGTGCCAAGTCTTCATTTCCCCCTCCTGGCAACACCCCTTCCCCCAGCCCCGCCCCCTCCCACGTGACATAGGCCCAGTGCCCTGGCCAGGAGAAGCTACTCCAGCCCACCATAAGAGCAAAACTGAATGATGTGGCCCTGGCAGCTGAAAGTTTGGGGACCCCTGCTGTAGACTGTGATCAAGTCATCTCTGAGTTTCTCTTATATGAACAGATGGAGCTCTTTAATGTATCATTATGAGGCATGTTTTCCACATATGGATTCTTTCTTGCAGTTCTTTCCCATATTTCACTATCCTTTCTGAAGTGTAGAAACTAAAACTGGGCACAATATTCCAGCAATGGTCTGATTAATACCATATATAGAGGCAATGCCATCCCCCCACTCCTACTTATAGCCTCCTGTTTATACATCCAAGAATCATGTTCATCATTTTAGGAGCAACTTCACATCACCTCATTTCAATTGGTTATCTGCTGAAACATTCCTCAGCCTTTTCTGATTAGTGACTATTGTTCAAAGTCAAGAATTTTCACAAGCACATTTACTATAAAAGTAAAATCTATATAGATGATAACAATGAGCCTATATTATTCATTATGAGAGGTTGACATGACTTTGAAGGATAAAAGGGTGTGCAGGGAGTGGGAGAGTAAAATGTTCTTTGTTTCAGCGTGTAATAAAATTTGGGTCCCAAGGGTTGTGACCTAGGGTTGAGAAACACTGATTTACCATGACCCCCTTAAGTCCCATTCAGTGTTGCTAATTCCAGGGTACAGATCCCATTTTTGTAAGTGTGGCCCACATTCTTTGTTTCTGGATGTACAACCTTGCATTTGACTGTATTAAAAATTCATGTTGGTAAATGGACAGCCCAGTAAACTTCTGTGTCATCTCCAAATTTTACCACTAGCCATTTTTTATTTTCTTATAAATAACTGGTAAAAATCCTGAATAGCATTGGTACAACAGACCCCTGCAGGATCCTCTCTAGAAACACTCATATGATTTCCCATATGCAATTACTTTTTGCAATCTATCAGTTAACCATATTTGAAACTATTTAAAAGGGACCACACTGAGTTTGTAACTATTTCTTTTTTAATCAGAATATCATGCAGAACTAAGTTAAATGCTTTACAAAAGTATAAATATATTATGTCAACACAGTCACCCTTATCAACAAAATCTTTATTCTTATAAAAAAGTGATAGTTTATTCAACAAACTATCCACAAAACCACATTGGCTGGCATTAAATTATGCTACTATTCTCTAATTCTTTACTGATTACATCTAAATTCAGCCTTGCTATGGCTTCACCAAGGATCAATGTCAAGCTAACTACCCTATGGCTACCTTGATCATCCTGTTTACCCTTTAAAAATATTAACATGACATGAGTTTTTTTCCCAGTTAAAAATCAACATTGCCATGTTCTTCTGTACCAGATACAGGTTGGTCAAAGAGCTTGCTTATAGACACCAGATGTGTTCATCATAAGAACTTTACTTCTCTGCCAGATATGGCTCAGGTTAGCTTAAAAACTATTTGCACACAGTGCCAAGTAGTGGCAGAACAGTATAATATAGTTTAACATTCCATTACATTTCACCCTTTAAGTTCTACTTTTCTACCATTTACAATATTTAAACTATAACACTGTCTTTGATGTTCACTATGTAATGGTCTGTTGAGTGTCTTCAATTCATACTAATTTTCTAATTACACCACTCAAATGCATAGCAACCTGGTCATCTGGCTGTCCATTAGTTGCAACGACTGGGTATGGTTGGTTTGGAATACTTGAGTCGTCTACTTCTCGTTCTGCATCTGCCATCTGTAGAGAGTTTCCTCTTTTTTATTACTCCTTCTGAGGAACAAACTAGATGTTGACAGTTTCTGTTGAAATCTCTAGCATCAATCTCCCTCACAAAATCTGGAGCTGAATTATTTTTCTTTATAACAGCTGGAGTTGTCCATTTTTCCCTCCATCTACTGGAGCATGAACATGGGTCACCAGATCCTAGACCCAGCAGTTCTCTGAGTGATGTCTGTTGTAAAAGCATTCATACGCTCTTTTAGCTGACTATTTCCAAATTGGGCAGACAGGAAGAGAGATTATTTTACAAAGTTGGAACAATAACAGAGTTGTCTTCCAACAAAAGTTGTGCTGGACTATATCTAGTAGCTGCTACTGGTGTTGATCTGTAACTCAGAAGAGCAAGGAATAGATCTTCCTGCTTACTGTAGGATTTTTTTAGCTGTCTGTACAGCTCTACCCCTCCATTCACATATGGGTAATGAGGGCTGATCGCATGCTCTTGATCATACTTGGTTTGGAATGAAATTCTGTTGCAGTGAATTATGATCTGTTGTCCATCATTAGTTGTTCGGAAATATCAAAATGAGCAAAAGTGGACTTTGGTTTCTCAGTAACACTGCAAAATACTCTCTTTCAAATATATTATTTCAATATACCTGGAAAAATAGTCCACAAAGACCAGGTAATAATGTCGTCTGAATCTACATAAATCCGCAGCTAGTCTCTTCTAAAGTTTCTCTGGTAAAGATGCTTGTACAGTGTATGGTTTAGCATTGTCCCTTAAGTTTATTTCTACTGGATCTCCTTTCGGAAGTCCAATATCATCAAATGTTCCACCTTTCTCATGAGATGCATCATGGCTACCACACTGCTGCTGGGAAGGTTGTTGGTCTGATCACATGCACTTTGAATGCATAGCTTTTGTGTTTGTAAGTTGTTTCTTTGGTGAACTGGACCATGAATTTAAGAATACCTCCAGGACTAGTGAGAGCTGTGTCCAGTGACTTCAACTCTGAGAGGGGATGAAGGTAATTGTAATTCTCTTCTGATATGACTGTAACATCAGCTTTTGAGTCAATTTTGAAGTTAATAGTCTTGCCATAAATATTCAATTTCACTTTCCAGGCAGGTTCTATGTCATCACAAGTGACAGATCCCAGAAACAATGTCTCCTCATTGTCTATAATAGGAGTCAACTTCCTGACTGCTTTGGTGTGGCAAGCAGCTGCAAAACGTCCACATTTCATACATTCATAACTCCATGTGCCTCTGACTCAACAAGCAACATCTCTTGGGATATGACTTTTTCTAATTTGTCCCTCTTACCTGGGGGTTCTCTCTCCGTGCCTCAGGGGTTTTATGAAAATGACTTAACATTCAAGTGTGTCTAGTTTCTAAACTAGTTTCAGGGGTTTTTTTTCTCATTGCTGTCAGCTTCCCCATTTTCTCATTTGTTTTTTATATATATATTTTTTAATTTCTATTTTCATATTTTCACTTAACCACTGTGCTTTTTTTAATCAAAGAATCCTTCTTTATGATTGTGAAACTGTGGGACTTTTGTGGGTTTCTTAATTTCACATTATTGTTCACATCTATGTTTAAAATTTCCCACCTAGATATGAAAAGAGAGATAGATATAGATATAGAAGAACCTCAAAGATACGAACACCAGAGTTACGAACTGACCAGTTAACCGAACACCCTGTGAAACCAGAAGTAAGCAATCAGGCAGCCGTGGAGGGGGAGGGTGCAAATACTGTGTCTGTATTGCAGAGTCAGCATACAGAGCAGAAACAGTCCAGCGTGCAAAAAGCGCTGTTTCACCCCCTCCCACCTCACCGGAAGGGGGAAGCTGTTTTCCCACGCATCCTGCCCCCTCCTCCAGAGCCTGGGAAAGAAAGCTCCCTGCTGATGCTGCTGAAGCTGCTGCAAAAAACTGAAGGTTGCAACCAAAGCCTGGCCTGGATCTCGAATGGAAGGCAGCTGCGCTCTGGAGGACTTTTAAAGGGCCACAGCCTCTGCACTGATGCAGCCCAAGCTTTGCCCGTGGCTGCACTCTTGGATCCTGCCAGCATCTCTGGGAGTGCAAGGGGCAGGGAAGGAGGGAGGGGTGCTGGCAGCTGGCTGGCACCAACCCCTTGCCACAAGCTGCCTCTGGAACCTGGGGAGAGGTAACTGAGGGCTGGGGCTTGTAGTGCCAAGGGTGTGGGACAGGCACCCCCAGTTCAGCCCAAAGGCAAGAAACAAGAATAGGGCAGAGAGTTGCTTGCAAACCAGGCAGTGCTTCCAGGTGCCACCTTTACAGAGATCTCTCCCAGCCTCAGCTGGAAGACACTGACTGCATGGGTCTGTACCATAATGTTGTGTTCAGTGTTACAAACATTTCAGAGTTACAAAAAACCTACATTCCCAACACATATTGGGACTATATTCTTTTACATTTGTGCTTTATCATCATTTAGGCACTTAAATTATGGGCCTAGTTCTTAAAATGTTGGCTCTACGCATACATGAAACTTTACAATAATTGTGTTACTGTATTGAAAGTCAAAATAACATTATTAATGCTAAAAACATGGTTACTTACCAGTAACTTGTTCTTCGAGATGTGTTGCTCATATCCATTCCGCTGGGTGAGTGCGCGCCCTCGTGCATGGTTCCTGGACATTTCTCCTTTAGCAGTCTCTGTAGGGCTGGCTCCAGCACCCCCTGGAGTGCTGCGTTCATGCCGCGGTACATAGGGCGCCGCCGGCCCCACAGACCCTCAGTCCCTTCTTTCTGCCGACTCTGACAGCAGGGATGCAGGTTGGGTGTGGAATGGATATGAGCAACACATCTCGAAGAACAACAGTTACTGGTAAGAAAACCATGTTTTCTCTTTCGAGTGATTGCTCACATCCATTCCACTAGGTGATTAAAAAGCTGTACCCTGGAGGTGGGTAGGAGTCACCAGTGAGCTGTCCTCAGCACGGCTCTGACGACTCGCGCATCCTCCCTAGCCTGCTGGACGATGGCGTAGTGCGAAGCAAAGGTGTGCACCAACGACCAGGTGGCAGAACTGCAGATGTCATCTAGGGCGATGCTTTCCAGGAAGGCCGCTGACGAGGCCAGGGCCCTGGTTGAGTGCGTCTTCATGATCCCGCGGAGCCAGACGCCTGCTAGCTCGTAGCAGTGCTTTATGCAAGCGGTGATCCATCTGGAGATGTACCACGTGGAAACCGGGGATCCCTTCATCCTGTCCACCATGGCGACGAAGAGTTGCGTCGTCTTCCAGAAGGGCTTTGTCCTCTCGATGTAGAAGGCCAAGGCTTTCCTCACATCCATGGAGTGTGGTCTACTCTCCTCCTCCGATTCGTGCGGTTTAGGAAAAAACAAGGGGAGGAAAATGTCTTGGTTATAATGGAATTGGGAGACCACCTTGGGCAAAGAGGCTGGATGGGGTCTCAGCTGCACCTTATCCAAGAAAAACATGGTATAGAGGGGCTCCGAGGTCAAAGCTCTTAGCTCAGAGACCCTCATAGCCGAGGTAATGGCCACGAGGAAGGCCACCTTCCAGGACAGGATTAGCAGGGGGCAAGTGGCCAAGGGCTCGAAGGGGGGCCCCGTCAGTCTAGAGAGGACCAGGCTGAGATCCCAGGGAGGCACCAGGTCACGGACTGCAGGTAAAGCCTCTCAACCCCCTTGAGGAACCTCACCGACATTTGGTGGGAGAACAGAGACCGCCCCTCCAATGGCTGATGGAAAGCCGAGATGGCCGCCAAGTTCACCCTCAGGGAGACTAGCACCAAACCCTGGAGTCTGAGCTGCAGTAAATACTCCAAGATAGCCTGTATAGAGGACAAGCCCAGGGGGATGCCCCGTGACTCCGCACAGCAGGTAAACCTCTTCCACTTGGCCCTATATACAACCTGTGTGGAAGGTTTTCTGCTGCCCAGCAGAATGCGCTGGACCTGTGCCAAGCAGGCTCTCTCCTCCTCCATCAGCCAGAGTGTTCCCAGGCCTTCAGGTGCAGGAAGTCCAGGCTCGGGTGCAGCAGGCAACTGAGGTCCTGGGAGAGCAGGTCCGGGCTCCTCAGAAGCTCAAACGGCAAAGCGACAGAGAGGTCCTGCAGCATGTTGAACCAATACTGAACCAGTGCTGTCTCGGACACGCTCGGGCGATCAGGATCACGTCTGCTCTGTCCTTCTTGATTTTCAAGAGGACTTTGGGCAAAAGCGGGATGGGGGAAATGCATACATGAGGGACCCATCCATTCATAGAATCACAGAACATTAGAATTGGAAGGGACCTCAGGAGGTCATCTAGTCCAACCCCCTGCTCAAAACAGGACTATTCTCAGCTAAATCATCCCTGCAAGGGTTTTGTCAAGCTACAGCTTAAAAACCTCTAAAGATGGAGATGACGCCACCTCCCTAGGTAACCCATTCTAAAGCTTCACCACTCTCCCAGTGAAAAACTTTTTCCTAATGTCCAACCTAGACCTCTCCCACTGCAACTTGAGACCGTTGCTCCTTGTTCTGTTATCTGCGACCACTGAGAACAACCTAGCTCCATCCTCCCTGGAACCCCCTTTCAGGTAGTTAAAGGCTGCTATCAAATCCCCCCTCATTCTTCTCTCCTGCAGACAAAACAGGCCTAGTTCTTTCAGCCTCTCCTCATAAGTCTTGTGCTCCAGCCCCCTAATCATTTTTGTTGCCCTCCGCTGGACTCTCTCCAACTTGTCCACATTCTTTTTGTAGTGGGGAGCCCAAAACTGGACACAATACTGCAAATGCGGCCTCACCAATGCTGAATAGAGGGGAATAATCACTTCCCGTGATCTGCTGGCAATGTTCTTACTAATGCAGCCCAATATGCCATTAGCCTTCTTGGCAACCAGGGCACACTGCTGACTCATATCCAGCTTCTTATCCACTGTAACCCCCAGATCCTTTTCTGCAGAACGGCTGCCTAGCTCGTCAGTCCCCAATCTGTAACTGTGCATAGGATTCTTCCATCCTAAGTGCAGGACTCTGCACTTGTCCTTGTTGAACCTCATCAGATTTCTTTTGGCCCAATCCTCCAATTTGTTTAGGTCCTTCTGTATCCTATCCCTCCCTTCCTGGATATCTACCACTCCCCCTAGCTTAGTGTCATCTGCAAACTTCCTAAAGGTGCAATCTACCCCCTCTTCCAGATCATTAATGAAAATGTTGAACAAAACAGGCCCCAGGACCAACCCCTGGGGAACTCCACTTGTGACCGGCTGCCAGCTAGACATGGAGCCATTGATCACTACTCGTTGAGCCCTTTGCTCTAGCCAATTCTCTATCCATTTTTGTAGTCCGTTCATCCAACCCATATTTTTTTAACTTGCTGATCAGAATACTGTGGGAGACTGTATCAAAAGCTTTGCTAAAGTCAAGGTACATCACGTCCACCGCTTTTCCCACAGAACCAGTCACCTCTTCATAGAAAGCAATCAGGTTGGTCAGGCATGACTTTCCCTTGGTGAATCCATGTTGACTGCTCCTGATCACTTTCCTCTCTTTTAAGCGTCTTAAAATGGATTTTTCCAGGGATTGAGGTGAGGCAGACTGGTCTGTAGTTCCCTGGATCCTCTTTCTTCCCTTTCTTGAAGATGGGCACTATATTTGCCTTTTTCCAGTCATCTGGGACCTCCCCCTGTTGCCACGAGCTTTCAAATATAATAGCCAATGGCTCTGAAATCACATCAGCTACCTTCCTCAGCACCCTCGGGTGCATTGCATCTGGCCCCATGGACTTATGTATATCTAATCTGTCTAAATAGTCCTGGACCAGTTCCTTCAACACTGTGGGATGTTCACCTCCTCCCCATTCTGTGCCGCCCAGTGTAGTAGTCTGGGAGCTGACCTTGTCTCTGAAGACAGAGGCAAAAAAGGCATTGAGTGCCTCAGCTTTCTCCACATCCTCTGTCACTAGGTTGCCTCTCCCATTCTGTAAGGGGCCCACACTTTCCTTAATCTTCCTCTTTTTGCTAACATACCTGTAGAAACCCTTCTTGTTCCCCTTCACATTCCTTGCTAGCTGCAACTCCAATTGCCCTTTGGCCTTCCTTATTTCATTCCTGCATGTTCGAGCAGTATTTTTATAATCCTCCCTAGTCATCTGACCAAGCTTCCACTTCTAGTAAGCTTCTTTTTTGTGTTTAAGCTCACCAACGACTTCTCTTTTAAGCCAAGCTGGTCGCCTACCACACTTGCTATTCTTTCTGCACATGGGGATGGTTTGTTCCTGTGCCCTCAGTAAGGTTCCTTTAAAATACAGCCAGCCCTCTTGGATTCCTTTCCCCCTCATATTAGCCACCCAAGGGTTCCTGCCCATCAGCTTCCTGAGGGAGTCAAAGTATGCTTTTCTGAAGTCCATGGTCCGTATCCTGCCATTCTTCTTTCTTCTTTTTGTCAGGATCCTGAACTCGACCATTTCATGGTCACGCCTGCCTCGGTTGTCAACCACTCCTACTTCCCCTACCAAATCTTCCCTGTTTGTGAGCAGCAGGTCAAGAGCAGCATGGCCCCTAGTTGGTTGCTCCAGCACTTGCACCAGGAAGTTATTCAATGAGGAACACATCGGAGATGGAGCCCGGCTTGTGACCCCGGAGCGAGCACAACCTCAGGCACTTCCTGTTCCAAGATGACGTGAACAGGTTTAGTTGGGGAACACCCCACTGGCAGAAAATCCTGGCCACTACCTCTGGATGCAACGACCAGTCGTGTCAGGATAGAAACAACCTGCTGAGGCAGTCTGCCTCGTCGTTCCTGACCCTCTGGAGGTGAGAGGCGGTTAAACAAAAGTTGTACCTCACCACAAAGTCCCAAGTTTGAAGTGCTTCCCGCAAAGCATCGTGGAGCGTGCTCCGCCCACTTGTTTGTTGATATAAAATATTGCAGTGGTATTGTCCATCAGCACCTGTACCATTTTGCCCAGTAAAAACTCGAGGAACACTTTGCATGCCATTCTGACTGCCCTGAGTTCTTTCACATTGATGTGGAGGCCTCTCTCCTCCTCCGACCAGTGTCCTTGTGTGCTCAGGCCGCCGTTGATGTAGGCCCCACACCCCAAGCCCGACGCATCAGAGATCAGGGTGACCGAAGGGGGCAAGTCCCGGAACGGAACCCCTTCCAACACTGTCCCTGGGTTCCTCCACCACTGTAGTGGCACCAGAACCGTGGAGGGAACTGTCACCACTCTGTCCAGCCAGTGCCTGCTGGGCATGTACACTGAGGCGAACCTCAGCACATACGCACACGAGGCCATGTGACCCAACAGCTGAAGGCACTGCCTGGTTGCTGTTGTGGGGCACCTCTGTAATTGCAATATTATCGCTGACATGGTGTCACGCGGGCTGCCTTAGGAGGGGGGGGCATTGGTGTTGTTTGACCTTAAGATGTCAAAATCATAATAATTCATGTAAGACATGCCATGTCAGATACTGTTAGAAAGGTTATGATATGCTGAATAAGATGATAGTATTTGTGTTCATGTGTAATATGTGTAAGGAAAGTTATGGAGATCTTTGATATCCCTGTATTTCAAACTGTGCTGTGGAAGACACACCCCAGACAGAGAGGCGGCAGGACAATAGCTTGCTTAATAGCCCATTCAAGGCCTTATCAGAAGCCAGAGGCCCGGGAAGAAACTAAAGGCATACCTGAAGAGTTACCAGGATTGGCCCATGTGACTATGGACTTCATTTTGGTTCCAGTAAAGTTCCACAAGCCACATGGCCAGTAACAGAGGGTATATAAAATCAAACCACAGAAACCATTTTGTCTTCGTCTTGGTCTTTGCCTTGTGTCCTTGTTCCTGCCCAGCTGCGGACACACCTCTGGATTAACACACTTTGCAACTGAACTGAAGGACTTAGACCCATCCAGGTACTGGATGTATACCAGAGGAACTATACAAGCCTGCAACTCCACAATTGTTTTAGAAACCTGATGTATATGGACTTTTAAATCATCTGTATGTATCTGATTGCTTTAAGCCTTTAACACTTCTCTTATTGTTTGTTTTTCTTTTACTAATAAACCTTTAGTTTTAGTTACTAAAGGATTGGCTGGCAGCGTGGTATTTTGGGTAAGATCCAGACTTATAGTGAACTGGTACTGTGGCTGATCCTTTGGGATCAGAGGGAATCTTTTAGTAAAGAGCACAGAGTTAAAGCAACTGGTCTCTTTACTGGACCTAGTGTCAGTTTGGGAGCCAGAGACTGAAATGCAGTAAAGGGGGCTGTGTGTATTTGCACAGTGGCTTCTTGATACCCAGTGTGGGGGAATCAGAAGCACTGTTTGTGGCTGGTTGGGAAGTCTGACTGTGGTGTCACCCACCAGTGCTGGGAGAATTTGCTCTCCTTTTGCAGCCTGCCCTGACCCTGGCATTATCAGTAGGCTACCCTGGGCACGGACGGGTTACACATGGCCTCGAACCTCAACCGTGGGAGGGAGGCTCTAGCTTGCGCCGAGTCTAGGGAGGCCCCTATAAACTCTATGCGCTGTACTGGGGACAACATCGATTTCTGCTTGTTGATGAGCAGCCCCAGACTGTTGCAGGTGGCATGGATGAGGGAAACCGCCTCATGCACCTGAGACCTGGACTTGCCCCTTATCAGCCAGTCGTCCAGGTAGGGGAAGATCTGGACCCCCCTGCGCCTCAGGTAGGCCGCCACCATTGCCACACATTTTGTGAAGACCCTGGGGGAGAACGATAGGCCGAAGGGCAGGGCCGTAAACTGGTAGTGGCCACCAGCTGCCGTAACCCTGAGGAAGCGCCTGTGGTTGGGAAGGATGGAAATATGAAAATACGCATCCTTCTGGTCAAGGGCGGCAAACCAATCTCCTGGATTCAGAACTGGGATAATGGCTGCTAGGGACACCATGCGAAACTTCAGTTTCTTTATGGACCTGTTTAACCTGCGCAGATCCAGAATAGGCCTGATGCCACCCTTGGCTTTCGGGACGAGGAAGTACCTCGAGTAGAACCCCCACCCCACCTCGAGTGGCAGAACCGCTTCCCTAGCTCCCTTGTACAGGAGAGAGTGAACCTCCTGAAGGAGGAGTTGCTCGTGAGATTGGTCCATGAAGAGGGACTGGGAAGGGGGTAAATTGGGGGGGAAGCCACAAACTGGAGGGCGTAATCCCGGCGCACTGTGTCTAGGACCCAGCAGTCCGAGGTGATGTCCCGCCAGTGCTTTTAGAAAGGCCTTAGTCTCTCTCTGAAGGCCAGGGGTGAATCCAGGGAGGGGATACTGATGCCACCCTCGGGCGCACCATCAAAATTGACTCTTCCCTTTGGGACCCTGGGCGGCCCTTTCTGGGACGTGGAGGACGACCCGGAGCAGTCGCGCCGTCCAACACCCCTGTTCCTGTCTCTGCCCCTTGAGGGGGGGGAAAGGCCTAGGCGGTGGCCTAGGTTGCTGCTGTTGCTGCAGGCACTGCTGTTGCTGGCAGGTCCGTTGCCTCGCTGCCTGGGGTGTGCACGGACCCAAGGTAGGCAACGTGGCCCTAGAGTCCTTGAGAGCGTGCAGCTTCTCGTCTGTCTTGCTCGAGAACAGACCAGCTCCAAAGGGTAGGTCCTGGATGGAGTGCTGCACCTCCTGGGACAGCCCCATGGACTGGAGCCATGCCGCGCGTCGCATGGTGATAGCAGACGCCATCGCCCTGCTGGCCGTGTCCGCAGCATCTGATGCAGTCTGAAGGGCTGCGCTGGCGACCGTCAGCCCTTCCTCCAAGACCGTGGCGAAGTCTGCTGCTTGGTCCTGTGGCAGGGACTCTGCGAACCTTCGCATCGAGTCCCATAAATTCAAATTGTACCTTCCCAAGAGGGCCTGGTGATTAGTCACCCTAAATTGGACCACCCCTGTGGAGTAGACCTTTCTCCCAAAGAGGTCTAACTTCCTGCCCTCCTTGTTCTTAGGGGCAGAACTCTGGGCCCCTTGCCTTTCTTTCTGGTTGGCGGCATCCACCACCAGAGTCCCCAGGGCTGGGTGGGTGAAAAGGTACTCGTGCTGCTCGGCTGACACGTAGTACTTCTTCTCGGCGCCCTTAGAGGTTGGGGCAACTGAGAAGGGGGGTTGCCAGACCGCTTTAGCCAGCCACATGGAGCTCCTGATGCACCCTGAAATCGATGAGGGGCCCTCTGGTCCCTGTAAACCGCCTCGTCCAGCGACAAAGAGGAGTACAGGTGGTATGGTCCTGTTTAGGGACCCTCTCCAGGGTTCAACTCCTCCCCTGCGGAGTAGTCCCTTTCCTGCACCGGCGGGGCCAGACGGAGAGCTTGCTGGGTAACCGAGGCAGGGGTCGACATAGTTCCCTGCTCCAACTGCGCTTCCCACGATCCCCAATATGGCCACTGCCAAGGGGATTGGGGCCATCCCAGTGCCGGTGCTGGGGGCTGCACCTTGTCCCAGCGTCAGGGGCCCTTACCCTTCCAAGAGCCCGAGCCAGGGGAACAGTGCCAACAATGTCACCTAGGAGAGCTGCCCTGGGATCCACCACTGGATGAGCCCAAAGAGCAGTGGTGCCGTCTGGACCAGTGTTGATGCCTGGGTGAAGCCAACGATGAAGACCGGTGCCGTGGCACTGAGGACTTGCGACGCCTTTCCCTCGTTGCCAGAGAGCAGTGCCAGGATCGAAGCCTCGGTACCGAGTCCGATGCTCAATGGTGACCAGCTGACAGTGATCTCGACCAGTGCTGACTCGGAGACCAACTCCGGTGCCAAGATGAATCCTCGGAGTTCGAGGAGAGAGAGGAGCTGTCCAGCTCGACTCTCCGACGCTGGGTGGTGGCCGGCCATTGCTCTGGTGCTGGGCGCGCCCACCCTTCGGGGACACCCATCACAGGTTTGCCCCGGGACACAGGCCCTAACTCCCTTGGCCAAGGGAGGGCCGGAGGCATGGGCAAGGCCAACAAGGCTCAAGCCGCCTGGAACACCTCCGGTGTTGAAGGGTCCTGTAGAGGAGCTCCCCCATGCCCAGGAGTCAGGGGAGGCTCCCTCGAATCCGGTGCTGGAGGCTGCTCACGCAGTTCCAGCACCTCTGGGCTTGACCCTGGCCTCTCCTGCAGTGCGGGGGAGGTAGGGCACTCCACGCGCTGGTGGCGCTTCTTTTTTGGCACCAGAGAGGCCCAGTGCCGGGGAGCCATCTGTGCCGGTAGGGCACTCTGCACCGATAACACGCTTGGTGCCAAGGAGGCTCGAGGCGGCTCTGACGCCCAACGAAGAGCTGACTCCATGAGGATCGCCTTCAGCCAAATGTTCCTCTCTTTTTGGGTCCTCGGCTTGAAGGCTTTGCAGATCCGGCATCGATCCTTACGATGCTGCTCACCAAGACATTTGAGGCAGTGATCATGGGGATCACTGACAGGGAAAGCCTTCCCACAGCCAGTACAGGGTTTCAACCCCGGTGAGCCTGGCATGGCTGGGTCGCTTGTGCCCTAAGGTTCTCTAACTTTCCTAACTAAACTATTCCTAATTCAACCTTAAACTAGCTAAGTTCAGGGAGAACTGCTATGCTAACTAACAAGAAAAGGGAAAAATATTTGCGGGAGCAAGCGTTGTTCCAGTCACCGTCACGGGCGGAAAGAAGGAACTGAGGGTCTGTGGGGCCGGTGGCGCCCTATGTACCGTGGCATGAGCGCGGCATCCAGGGGCCGCAAGAGCCGGCCCTACAGAGACTGCTAAGGGAGAAAAGTCTGGGAACAGTGCATGAGGGCGCACACTCACCTAATAGAATGGATGTGAGCAATCACTCGAAGGAGAAGCAACATTCTCGAATAAAAATATTTTATACCATTAAAAAGGGATTTTAAAATAAAAATATAGTTTTAGCCCCTAATGCTGCAAACGCTTATCTTAAGAACATATATCTGGAGTCCTAGTGAGAAATCCCAAAGAAGTCAATGGGAATATTCATGTGAGTAAAGTTACATGTTTGCTTAAGTGTTTGCAGTTCAGGGCCTTAATTGTCAATAATTTGATTTTTGTCTTTAGCAGTTTAGTAAAGTTCAAATAAGATACTCTACCAGAAGTACCATTATATTACATATAATTTTGTTCATTATAAATTTTAACCTCAAGTGGCACCAACACACATTTTCAACTTAGTTTCACAAAGCCTCAACTTGATTTAAATCAATCATTTAAAAACATTCTACCACGCACCATGGCAGAAATATTACTTTTTGCTTGTCAGCAGAAGGGAAAAAATCATAGCTGAACAGAGGGTCAGCACAAGCCTTATACACACCTTAAGTTCCACTCGAGCTTTCTTTTGGGGGATACAAATGGTGCATAGGCCTTGTATTGATCCTGTTCACATGGGTGCATTTCACCCTAACGGCACTCTCAAAATACACATACATATTTATATACATACACACATATTTACATATGCACAGAATAATTTTTAAATAAATATTTTAAAATGTTCTTAGGGAGGGTTTTTTAAGATTGATTAAAGCAAGTTTCTATGAGCCCTTTTGAAAACATGTATAGTTTATGCTAAGATAGAAAAGACATTCTGAATGAATAATAGCATAGTAAGCAACTCTTCCGAAATCTCAGAATAACTGTAAATTCTTTGTTTACTAGTAATACTTTGTCTGACAAATAATACTTGTCCTAACCATAGAAAAATTCCAAAAAGAAATACAGAATATCATCTGAAGACCTGAAACACTTCAAATGTAGCCCAAGTAATGTGACTTCATAATGCTATGGATTAATATCTGGCCATCACAATGCAAATTATTTTATTCAGAACAAATGACATAAGCATTACATAATGTGTAGCAAAGACATAAGAAATAAACCAAAAGATGTAATTTATATTACATCTCCATGCATATTAATGAAATTTCAATATACCAAGTAATTCTCAGATGCCTTCTACAGTGCTTTCCCAATTTTACCTGTATGTCACTTCTACTTGTTTTGCTTACAAACTGGTTTAGGCTACCATTTCCACTTAATAGAATAAAATATCACCACTAACTGAATACACAAATAAGATAAATTGTTTCTAAAGTAACAAATACTGCCCCTGAGTTTTGAAGTAGTGTCAACCAGCTCAAAATATTGAAATATAATCAAACAAGAAGGAATCTTAGAAACTGTAAGAGGTGTAAAGAACATCACATCTATTATTTTTATTTCAACAAAAATTACTCAAATTTAAAAGGAGAGAGCAAAAGGCCATTGTAAAAAGAGCTACACTATAGGAAAAAAAGATACACCCTTTGGAACACCTATATTTGGGGTGAACAATCATGAGTACCAACAGGGAAACTATCCTAAGGGAAATGCTGGTGTGACAGCAGACTTAGGACTCCTGTTTCCCACCTGAGGACATTACAAATGTGACAGACATTTTATATAATGGCATATCTATTTCAATATATTTAGGGTAGAGGGATGACACATCTGGAGAGAGGTCTGAATGCCCATGCAGAAGATTTTTATTAATTGCTTTGATGGACTGAAGGAGGACCCATGAGGTCAGAGTACAGTATCAGATACAGCAGGAGGATTTTTTAGATGACCAAATAAAGTTATTACCAACTAATCTAAAATGTAGATCATCAAATATTAAGCTTCAAGTAAATAAAGGAAGCTTGTTGGGCTGGCATTTTGATGTCACTGTGACAGGTGCTATATATAGGCCTAAAATCAGATATTAAGAGAGACAAGGGGAGTGAGGTAATATATTTTATTCAACAACTTATGCTGGTGTGAGAGAAGCTTGCAAGCTTACACTGTAAAGCTTACATGCTTGTCTCTTGCACCAACAAAAATTGGTCCAATAAAAGATATTACCTCACTCCCCTTGTCTCAATATCCTAGGACCAACAGGACTACAACAACACTGAATAAAATTAGATATAACAATGGTCATCACATTTTTCCATATTGTGGCCATAAGCTACAATGGAATCTTTTTCAGAACCTCCTTTCCTAGCTTCCAAAAATGAAAAGGAGTTAGTTAAGTCCCGATTCTGGACCTCTTTGCAACCCCCAAGCTGAGAACCATGAGACAAATCAATCACCTCCTCAATCTCCAATAGTGAGTACAAAGTGTGGTTCATGTGTTATGAGAAGGTTTTTTAATCCCTATAAACAATCTGGTGTTGGCTACTGCAAGGTATAAAGATATCAGAGTTGATGGAGCAATGTCATGAACTACTGTGATAAATCCTAGTTTCCTGTAGTCTAGAACTTTTTATAGTTTATTGGCCAGATGAAAAACTGCCTTTGTGTTCTGTATTCAGATTTGACTCATGTTTAGGTATGAATATAAACTGGACTAAACAGAAAAATATATTACTTACTTATATATCTGGCAATCCTTACAAGTGAATTACATCTCAACAGTCAGCAACAAAAACCATTTACAGTGGAACTAATCATAGGCAGTGATATCAAACTACCTCTGATTCTGTCTCCAGATAAGTCTCTCCAAAAGTGAAGCTGAATGCTTGACATATTTAAATATTAAAAGAGGCAAAGGATCCTCAGACTATAGAAACATTCATTCCTGACAGTGGATAGAGATTGATAATTAGATGCGCAGTGCACATAGGGAAGAGATCACATTATAACATGGCTGGACCCATTTATGTTACACAACTGTTTTTAAACATCAGTGCAGTATTTTTATTTTATAGATGAGTTTTCCACACTTAGAAAATAAGTCACATTATTAACATGTTAACTCAGATGTTTTAGCTAACATGATTTCATATGTGATTTTATTATTAGCATAGAAAGTGCAAGATATATGTTTGAAAGTGGGTTAACTGTTTGTGGTAAAATGTAGCTGTTCAATATTTATACACCTTAGAGAAACTACTCAGGAGAGTGAAGTTGCTCAAGCGTTTTAGAATTGGAGGCAAGCAAGAAGTGGAGAGGTCATAGGTGGCAGAGGAATTGTTTTGTTAGAAGATTCACCCTAATTAAATACAAGCTACCAAGCAGGGCATAGGAAGGGAGAAAGAATTAATCTTGACTGGTCGAACAGGTGAAGTTTCATAATTATTTAAAGGTCAGATGGCTTCTTGGGCTTAGCAGGAGTGAAGTTGGCATCAGCCAAATAACTTCTAAAGCATGACAAAAACCTGTCATGGAATCACAGAAGATTAGGGATGGAAAGGACCTCAGCTGCTCAAACCCATTCAAAGCAGGACTGATCCCAACTAAATCATCCCAGCCAGGGCTTTGTCAAGCCAGGCCTTAAAAAACTTTAATGATGGAGATTCCACCACATCCCTAGGTAATACATTTGAGTTCTTCACCACCCTCCTAATGAAAAATATTTTCTTCACATCCACCTTAGACCTCCCCCACTGCAACTTGAGACTTTTGCTCCCTGTTCTGTCATCTGCCACCACTGAGAACAGCCTAGTTCTATCTACCCTGGAACCCCCCTTCAGATAGATGAAGGCCACTGTCAAATCCACTCCACTCTTCTGCAGAGTTTCCTCAGCCTCTCCTCATAAGTCATGTACCCCAGCCCCCTAATCATTTTTGTTGCCCTCCGCTGGACTGTCTCTAATTTTACCACATCCTTTTTGTAGTGAGGAGCACAAAACTCCAAATGTGGCCTCACCAGTGCTCATTAGAGGGGAATAATCATTTTCATCAATCTGCTCATAGACTCATAGGTCAGAAGGGACCAATATGATCATCTAGTCTGACCTCCTGCACAAGGCAGGCCACAAAACCCTACCCATACACATTTATAACAACCCCGAACCCATGTCTTAGTTATTGAAATCCTCAAAAGTGAGATTTGAAGACCTCAAGCTGCAGGGAATCCATCAGCAAGCGACCCATGCCCCACGCTGCAGAGGAAGGCGAAAAACCTCCGGGGCCTCTGCCAATCCGCCCCAGAGGAAAATTCCTTCCCGACCCCAAATATGGCGATCAGCTAAACCCCGAGCAAGGCTCCTTGCAGCCCAAAATGCCATCAGCCTTTGTGAACATAAGGGCACATTGCTCACTCATATCTATCTTCTTGTCCAATGTAACCCACAAGTCCTTTCCTGCAGAACTACTGCCTAGCCGGTAGGTCCCCGTCTGTAGCTATGAATGGGATTCTTCCATCCTAAGTGCAGGACTCTGCATTTGTCCTTGTTGAACCTCATCAGATTTCTTTTGGTCCAATCTTCTAATTTGTCTAGGCCACTCTGTATGCTATATCTGCTCTCCAATATATCTACCACTCCCCCCAGATTAATGTTATCTGCAAACTTGCTGAGGGAGCAATCCACCCCCCCCACCCAGATCATTAATTAAGATGTTGAACAAAACTGGCCCCAGAACCGACCCCTGAGGCACTCTGCTTGATACCAACTGCAAACTCGACATTAAGCCATTCATCACTATCCATTGAGCCCAATGACCTAGCCAGCTTTCTCTCCAACTTATTGTCCATTCATCCAATCCATTCTTCAATAACTTACTGGCAAGAATATTGTGGGATACCGTATCAAAAGCTTTGCTAAAATCAAGATACATCACATTCACTGCTTTCCCCACATCCACAGAGCCAATCATCCCATCACAGAAAGCAATCATGCCCGTCAGGCAGGACTTGCCCTGGTGACAATAGTTCTCTCATCTTTTTTAAAGATGGGCACTATATTTGCCTTTTTCCAATCGCCCGTGACCTCCCCAATCAGCAGGAGTTTTCTAAGACAATGGCCAATGGCTCGACAATCACATCAGCCAACTCCATCAGTGCTGATATTGGATGCTTAGTGGCTAGTGTGAATATTAGTAAGACACGGTAACCTGATTTGCAGATTAATAAAATTCAATGTGTAAGCGTTTTTTATAGATGTATTGTTGAATATAAAGCTTAAAATTAATTATAATATATTATATTTATTAAGCTTGGAGAACTTATTTAGAAGGCTGTATAGAGGAACCCCCCCCCTTTTTTTTTTAAATGGGCCCTGCCTGGGAAGAGGCAAAAATATCTTTGCCAGGTCTACAAGGGTTTATGTGCCACACTTTTCTGACCTGGAACCAACTGCTTACAGATTGGCCAGTCCTTTTTAATGTAATGATACTCTTTAGCACAGCTGTTCCATTCGCAAATGAAACAACACTATTGGGTGTATCCGAGCTGCATTCCTAGCAGCAGCGCGACTACTTTCAGATCATCACAGATGTTCCAGTTGTAGTTGCTCTACTGTATACGTTTCAACAAAACTTCCATATTTCTGTAGGTTTCTTTCATGTGTACTGCATAGCCGATTGGTATTGAAGGGTGGACACTGCCATAGTGTAACAACACAGCTTTCAGGCTTAACACTGACAAATCAATAAAAAGACGCCATTGTTGTGGGTCTTGCTGGCAACCCAAAGCAGTGAACAGCCCATCAATGTCAGTGCAGAAACAGATTATCAGCCTGACCAAAGAATTGTGTCAAATCTTCTTGGCGGCTGCGAAAGACGGAAATGTTCATGCCTGGTGACAGCAGACCCCATCCTTGCAGGCTTGAACCCAGTAATTCTGCTTTTGCCTTTGACAACCCCAAGTCCCTGACCAGGTCATTTACCTCAGATTGAGTTATCAGATGAGGCTCACTTGACATAAATGGTTCAAAATCTGGATCAGTGTTGTTTTCCATTCCTGGATCGTGCATCATAGCATCTTCGTCTGCCTCCTCTAGGCTCCATGTCTCTGGTGGCTTCAGAACTGGAAGACTGTAGTCATGTGGCACAGGTCTCATAGCTGAAGGGAGACTGGGGTATTCAATGGATTTCTTGTTTTTAGCAGAGAACCCAGACACATTGGTCAAAGAGAAGTAGCAGTCTGTCACATGATCCTTCTGCTCTCACCATATCAGGACAGCAAATGGCATTGACTTCTGAATACCTCTGAGCCAAGCTCTAAGATCGACAGCACATGTTGCACAACAAATGTGAGGAGCCCAGGCTTTGTCCTGATCACTAATTTTACAGCCAATGTAGAGCTCAAATGCTCTCTTAATACGTGCAGTCAGGCTCCGTCTTTCACCACAAATGTAACAGAACGTATCGCGGCTGTTGTGACATTGGCGAGACATTTTATCATCACGAATCCTCCTGAAAATACAATTGCTTTATTATGGTGAGTACACACAATATGCTATGCGCATAGAGCATGCACATCAACATGAATGCAAACTGATATAAACGCAATGCATAGAACGGTGTGTGCAAAATGCTTTTATAGCCTTTCTAAAACCTGTCCTACCAGCATCCACCCTGCCTAAGCCTTGGCATTCCCACTGCATGTTGTGTGGCCTGCACTAAGTGCAGTGTCACTGCATGCTCAGGCATGCTAGGACACAAGATAGAAAACTTTTCAGCTTATATTGTGGGCAACATTTTAATAGACTTAAATTATGAATTGAAATAACAAATATAGGTGATTTCAAAGAAATGGTACGTGATAGGGAAATTTCATGGTGATTTTCGTAATCAGCAGCCCAAAATCCATAAGATACACCCAAAAGTATTCAGAAAGCAAAATCTTTGTTGTCCAGTGTAACTTGTTCTTATTACTGTTATCTATGTGCAGCAGCAAGCGTACATGTTGTGTATTTTGTTTTGTTACATGCTGTGGTATGCAGAAACTGAGATATCTTCAAGGGTACATAACAGTCTATTCATTTTTGTTAACTGGAAGATGTCATGCTACAGGAGTCAGAATAGCCAAGCAAGCAACTACAGCTATTCTAGGCCTGTAGGACAGTGGTCAGGCAAATAAAATGGCACGGGGCCTCCAACATTCCCCTTCTTGGTGGCTGCCCTAGCTTAACAGGCCACCATAATGGCTTGTTGATATACACCAACAACGGCTCAAGGCAATTTAGCTGGGGTTCGAGCAATTAGGCAATTAGGGTTTTTTTGCTGGCAGGGTATATTGTAGAGCACCACTTTACTTGAATGCAGGAGCTTTCTAGTTCCTTGAGTTGCTTTAGGAATTTTTTACTAAAAGAATTTTATTGCATCTACTATGGAAATTATTTGTAACACAAAACATGAGCACAATGGGATGCAGGGATAGATTTAAAATTTTAATGGCAATGGGGGATTATTTTAGTAATGTTTTTTATTGATTGTGCTTTGTGCTAGTTTTTGCAGCATTTACGATTTTGATTATTTTAGTTTTAGTATGTTTGCCTATTAAATTTACGGCTTTTAATTGTTTTTTAATGTGTGTAAACAGGCTATAATGTTTGAGTGTGTTATTATGCATTGTATGAGATTCATATTGATTTTTAATATTGGGGTTGAATGTATAATATTAACATTTGTTAACTGAAATATTTTTGATATTTTATAGATTATATTATGTAATTTTAATATAGTAATATTGCAATAATATTTGTTTTGAACAGGATTAATATTTTATACATTTTATTAATTATAATTTGGATACATTGCTTGCATACATAAACACAATTTTGTTTAATGTACACAATGGTAAAATTAAGGCTGTTATTGGGTAAATAAAGTATATTGATAATTTTACATATTTAATTTATTTTTATATGGGTATGTAAATTGTGTTAGTTTTTATAAATATATTTTAATTTCAATTTGAATATGGTTTGACGTGTATAGCTTTGCAAATTGATTTTTAAAAAAATTTATGTTAAGTATTTAGTAGGTTTTAATATTTTAGTTTTTATATTGGGTTTAGGGGGATTATTATGTGTATATTTATGATATGAGTATTAGATATTGTTATTACATATGCTGTAATTACTTGAGCTGGGCATTTATTGTGAAATTATTAATGATTTAAGGCTTTTTTTTGCGTGGTGGCATTATTTTTAATTTTTTTTTTATTTTCTTGGGTAGAATTTTATTAAGATTTTGTCGGAAAATATTTTGGTTTATTTTTTTAGTTTTAAATTACTCTTGTATGCAATTTAAAGCTTTGGAGGCAGCATTTATTATGATTTTTGTAAGATTTAATAGGCTTAGGTGTGGTTTTTTATTGTTTATTTTTTAGGATACTAATACATTTTTAAGTAGTAATAGCTAAAATCGGCTCTGTTGTAAATTAATTTAGACCGCTTTTGAAGCTTTAACAGTGTGTCGCTTTGGGTTTTTTTGGTTTAATTTAGGTTGTGTAAATAAATTAAATTATTTGGGCCAGCTGGGAGGGGGAGTAGTTCTTATTTTGGTGACATTAATTGTGAGATGCCTTTTAAAATTACAGAAAGCTGTTATTTTACATTTTAAAGCATTTTTTTTTTAGTCACACAGTTGTGGGGAGGGGTACTATTTTGCAAAATCCGTTTAAGATTGCACAATTTTTTTTGTTTATATTAGCATAGTATAGTAAATACATAAAATAAAACTATAAAAAACAAGATTTATAGATTTTATTTGTATTATTTATTTATATATATTTTAATGTATATATTTGCTGTTATCCAGTGTCCTGCAAAATTATATGACATCCATTTTTTTTTTTGTTTTCTTTTTTTGTTTATAAACTCTATTGGTCCTGCATTGGGAAGGGCTGGCTTTATTGGAGGGAAAGGGCGATTACATTTAGAATTTTTAATTATTAGGGTATATGGGGTTTGGCTGGAAGTTATAGGTGGTTGGACTTTTATATTTTTGTTTATTAAAGAGATGATTTATTTAGTTTATTTAGGGATGGATACATGTTTTTTTAAAAATTTTTGGACACTATGTATTTAAGAGGAGCGTGGGCTGTTTGCAAAATAATTGGGGCAGAACTTGTAAGGTATTGCTAGTACTTTAAGGCTTAGATTAAATGCTAACTTTTTTTAATAAGGGGCAAAGTTAGTTTTTGGCTTTTTTAGTATTTGGGAGGCAAATAACACTGGCTTTTGACCAGAGAGGCTTTTTAGGGGTTTAAAATAGTTTTTATTTTTCGGAGGGGGGGTCAGCTAGCTGCAACATGAATGGTTTAGTGTTATTTGGATATGCTAGTGCATAGGTGGAGGTTGCTGTTTGCTTTAGTTTTAATAGGGTCAGATTTTGTTTTGGGCCCTATTTTTAGGGTACTATTTTTTTTTATTTTTTTTTTTTTAGTAGTTGGTAGAGTGGCTGTGTCTCTAAAGCAAAATTTTTCACATGGTTGTGAAGATATTCTGAGAGATTTAACAAGGATTGCAATGCAGGACATCAGTGGGTGCTGGCACGTTACAGATTAGTTTTACTTTTTGATGGTTAGGGGTAATATTTTTGTTTTAATATTGAACTTAGGTATTGGATTTTTTTATGACAATGGGGCTTTTGAAAAATTAATTTAGAAGTTTGCTGGCTTAATTAGAGAAGTTATTTTATTGAACAAAAGCAGTTGGGATTTTATATTTTGTTTTTTAGATATGAGCTTTTTTTGAGTTTGGCATGTTAATTGTTTATTCAGCTCCTTGGGTTTTTTTGGTTAACTTTTTAATTTTTTTATTAAGGGTTTTAGATACTAAAACGAGCTCATATATAGCAGCCAAGCAGGTGGGTTTTTTGTTTGTTTGTTTTAAATTAGGCTTTGTTTTTATGAATTATTCCCACTGGAGCATTAAGTCTACATATGCTGTTTTACCCTTAAATGCTTTTTAGACCATGGGTTTTTTTCCAGGTTATTTATAAAAGCTTTTATATTTGAGACTGGTTTCAGTGAAAGGAGGATGGGAATGACAACCCGTTGACTACCTGACTTACAACACATTTTTGTAGAGGACATAATGCCCTTTTTTGGAAGCCAAATACAGGTCTGCAGAGAACCATGCCAGAAAGGTTACAACTCTGCTGACATGCAGTGAGAGAAACTCTTGCACCATATGTCTCAACGACTGTCTCACTCACAGCTGATTAAGCCCACCCAGGGACGCCAATTGTTGATACTGGACGCATAGTGATTAATGCGAATATTAGTGAGACACAATATGCCCAATTTGCAGATTAATAAGGTTTAATGTGCAAAGTTTTTTAGAGATACGTTAATTGAGTACAAAGCTTAAAATTAATTTTAACATATTATCCTTATTAAGCCTGGAGAGCTAAGCTGTTACTTAGAAGGCTGCATACAGGAGCCACCCTCCTCCCCGCACCTCCCCCCCGCTTTGTTTTTTTTTTTTTTTAAAGGAGCCCCGCCAGGGAGCCAGTGGATTTTCTGGTCTGACTGGCACCTTTTGCAGAATTAGGTGTTGATGGAGCACACTTTTTTGTTTAAATGGTCATTTTTTAAATATTTTGTTATAAATTGTTTTTATTTAATTATTTTTATGTATTATAATATAGGTCATTTATACTGGGTTTTTATTTTCGATTACATTTTATTTTTATTATGGTAATTGGGTTGTTAAAATAACAGTTGGTGATAGGAGGGGCAGTGTAAAAATATGTCCCCTGACAGTGAAAAAGTGTACCCCAGATGTTCAAGGTATCTTCTTGTTCTTATTACTGTTATCTATGTGCAGCTGCAAGCATACATGTTGTGTATTTTGTTTTGTTATGTGCCACGGTATGTAGAAACTCAAACATCTGCAAGATTACTTAGTAGTCCTATTTATTTTTGCAAACCGAAAAATGTCATGCTACAGGAGTGTCAGAATAGCCAAGCAAGCAACTAAAGCTATGCTACACCTGTAAAACAGTAGTCAAGCAACTTAAATTACACTAAGGCTAGGCCTACACTGACGGCAGCAAATTCGGTGCCGTCAGATCGATTGCTCTGGATTGACTGAGTGGTCTGTGTAGACCCGCTCAGTCGAACCAGCAAGCAACGCAGGAAAACCACCCCGGTAAGTGGCGTAGTGCTGCGTTGAAGGGAATGCTGTTCCCTTCGACGCAGCGCAGTGTGGACGGCGCATGGAGGAGACACTGCGAAGTCAACGGGAGATACACAAGTGATTTACGTCACTTGCATATCTCCCATCGACTGTCGCCGAATCGCAAAGGTAAGTGCAGACCGGGCCTAAGCCTCTAACACTCAGCACCCTCAGATGCATTGCATCTGGGCCCATGGACTTCTGCATGTCCAGCTTTTCTCAATGGTCTTGAACCTATTCTTTCACCACTGCGGGCTGCTCACCTCCTCCCCATACTGTGCTGCTCCACACAGTAGTCTGGGAGCTGACCTTGTCTGTGAAGACAGAGGCAAAAAAAAGCACTGAAGACTTCAGCTTTCTCCACATCATCCACTAGGTTGTCTCACCCATTCAGTAAGGGGCCCACATTATTGCTGACTTTCTTGCTGCTAACATTCCTATAGAAACCCTTCTTGTTACTCTTTATGTCCCTTGCTAGTTACAACTCCAATTGTGCTTTGGCCTTCCTGATTTCACTCCTGCATGCTCAAGCAGTACTTTTATACTCTTATGCCAGTGGGATAAAGTAGTCAGGGTGGAAGGGGAGAGAGAGGGAGAAAGGTCACTCATTCCTAAACATTAATCCTGACTTTGCCATCAAGGATGATAGGAGGAATGGAAAACTTTATTTATGAGAAGAGACTCACAGAGCTTGGCTTGTTTAGCCTAACCGAAAGAAGGTCCAGAGGTAGATATGACTGCTCTCTATAAATACATCAGAGGGATAAATACCAGGGAGGGAGAGGAATTATTTAAATTAAGCACCAAGCTGGACACAAGAACAAGTGGATTTAAACTGGCCGTCGTCAAATTTAGGCTTGAAATTAGATTAAGGTTTCTAACCATCACAGGAGTGACGTTACGGAACAGCCTTTCAAGGGGAGCAGTGGGGGCAAAGATCCTAACTCACTTCCAGACTGAGCTTGATAAGTTTATGGAGGGGATGGCATGATGAGACTGCCTACAATGGCATGTAGCCAAACTGCGACTCCTAGCAGCAAATAACTGCAATGGCTAGTGATGGGACACTAGATGAGGAGGGCTCTGAGTTATTACAGAGAATTCTTTCCCAGATGTCTGCCTGATGGGTCTTACCTACATGCTTAGGGTGTAACCGATCACCATATTCGGTGTGAGAAGGAATTTTGACTCAGGTCAGTTTGGCACAGACCCAGGGATTTTTCCACCTTCCTCTATAGCATTGGATCTGGGTCACTTGCTGGTAAAAACTAGAGTGAATGGGTATTCTCTGTCACTTGAAGTTTTAAATCATGATTTGAGGACTCCAGTAACTCAGCTAGAGGTTAGGGGTCTATTACAGTAGTGGGTGGGCAATGTTCTGTGGCCTGAAAGATGACAAGATGATCATGATGGTCCCTTCTGACCTTAAAGTCTATGAGTTTAGATCAATCACTTGGTTTATTGCCCAAACACAGTCTTCATTTACACTGGTTGATCATGCCTCCTGAAGTATAATATAAGCAAAAAACTGATCAAGTTAGAGACTGAGTCACTGTAGCTGGTGGAATGTTTTGTTAAAACATAAATTTGTGTAGAACAGAGCAAGACAGCGTTATCTGGAAAAATGCTTTTCAAACAAATAGGGAAATGAAAATGCAAAAAGGACTGGGGCTGTCAGACACTATAGTTTTAAAAAAAGTGTATTCTGCACTGATAACAATAAACCAGTTACTGCACATAGAGAACAAAAGACTGGCATCCTTCCTCAATTCATTCTTTCCCACAACGTGAAACTGCAAGATATCTGTCATGAGTCACATACCTCAAAAACCTCAGCTGCAAACGTTAATGGCTACTTTTCTTCATTTTCCTATGAAGATATATATAAGTATATACTATTTCATACCAGTGTTCAGTTATGGGTTTAAAAACCAAATGCAAAGACCTAGGGTATGCAGGACGCTTTCCATGCAAGCACTATCCACTTCTGCAGAATTTAAAAGTTTAAGCTAAAAAACAAAAAAGGTAAAAATGTCTAACCCTTAAGAAAGTAAAATTAATCCATCAATTGTGTCCTGAGTATCTGATAGAATATTTTCCTAATACAGCAGGCATCAACAGATTCACTGCTGCTATGTGTCATAACAAATATTTGACCAACCCTATTACCAATGAAGTTGTTAAAAACTAACAAGTAGAAAGGTCACAAAATGCTATAATTACAGTATTCAAATATGAAATATTGGTTCTATCGCCTTACATACCAGGGGATGTGGCAGCCAGTCTCCCACCCCCACCATAACTAATAGGCATTATTGAAGTTTTTATAAAAATATGTGTATGTATATATTACACATTTTGTATCAATAGACACACAGAAACACAAACATCTAAGTATATGTATATATGTTATATCTTATACATAGTTATACAGACATGCTGAAAATTATGAGCTGTTTTGTTACCAGTTAATGGGAACTTTTTTTTTAAACTCATTTTTGGTTAATATAGTTACAATGTAAATCATGATACCTACATTGTTACATGTGATGGTACAATATATCAGCTCACAAAATAATGCTGATTACTACTGTATGATATATGAATGGTATAGATTAATATAAATTAAATAATAATAGAGCAGGGGCTTACAAACATATTTGGTCAAATGAAGCCACTCAACTTGATGGAAATTGTGTCTGTTTGGATGTAATGTAATAACTCTGCAACTTCAAAATCAATCACTTCCAAAATTTCAGTGTATGTTCTGGGACTCAATGGGCAGAACCCTTCTGATCTTTGGGAAAAATCAGAAAATGGGAAGAAGGGAAATGGGATAGATATGGAGACTCAAGCATCTGGTTAGCAGACCCAATATCTTCAACAACCTCTCTGTCTACAGCTCAAAGAACCAGATTGCTGACAGCCATTAACACTATAGAACATAACAATACCCGCCCCAAGTCTCATTTTTGCCCATCCTCCCAACAGATTTTAGCATGTTGATACCCTTCCAGACAACAGGAAAATAATGAAGAGGGATGGGAGAATGGGAGAAAGGGGCACAGAAAGCACCTGGCATGGAAGGAGAGGGGTTGTATACAGAGCTCCTGTCAAGGGGGAAAAGGAGGAACCCTGATATGGGGAGCACAGAGAACTCTCGACATGGAGAGCATTCAGAGCACCTGGCACATTGAAAGGGGAGCCATGGTATGGAAAAGGGAAAATGGGGTGCACAGAGTCCCTGACAAGGGAGAAAATGGCTGCACACAGTATCCCTGGCATGAAGGAGGAAGTAGGAGGGTCAGAGTCCCTGAAACAAAGAGATGGGAGAGTGGCAAGGGGCCAGTGGCATGGAGGAACACAAAGAGCCCCAACGTGTGCGTGCGTGCGTGCCATCCTCACACAGATTATATTAAACGGATTTTTAAAAACATTTGATTCCTTTCATATTTTGTTTTCTCCTCATGACATCATAATAGTCTAAAGGCAAAGTTATTTGGTGAAAGGAATCAAACATTTGCAATGCAATGATCATCATATACATTAAGTTGGTGTATAGACCTGTTCGAGGATTCTCACCGTTGTCAACTGGATATGCTTTATTGTGATCCTTAGCAAATAATCCAGCGAACAAGGCACTGGAGAACCAGGGAAGAGATTCTGTGCTGCACAGGACTCACAGATCATAGGGTATGAATGGAGGCAGGTATGAATTTATGCCCCTTTTGCACCCTGCACAAAACGGCGCACTACTGTCTGCTGCATATCTTATGCTGTAGCAGATAATCTATTTCTTTGAATTTTTAGGCAAAGCACAACATTTTAATAAATATACTGCAGTTTTAACCAAGTGCAATAGCTAATACTTAATTAACATCTAATGTAACTACATTGAAAAGCGAGACATGGGTGGTTAACTGCTTTGAACCTCAGACAGTATATAAGGCACTCAACCACTAATCAGACACTCACTCATATGATAAAAATAACAAAGTGAAGCATTACCCCTTTTCTCACCAGCTAGAGGGTTCACTTATGGTCATTAATGTCATCAACCTAGACACCGGAAGGGAGTTTCGTTGTCTTGTCACGAAAAGGCAAGTCATAGAAGTCACATGTCTAGAACTTATGAAAGATCAGAGCATAACTATGGAAAGCTCAGAAATATTGCTTGTTTTGCATACTCTGCTTGCTTCCCCTGTGTCTGGAACTAGCAGGACCAAAGAAACCCACATCCTAAGCCACAGACTGTAGGCACCTGGCTTGCTCTTCACACAGGATGACAAAGTGCTTTCAATTCAACTCATGTCATGTAGACATCCTCAACATTTGTATAGTGTTTTTAACTAACAAAATTGTTACATCCTTCCTAGCTTTATTGTCAGAAGGTCAATGCAAAAATTGCATGATTCTTTCGATAACTTCTATGCTATTACATTTAAAGGGGAACTGTCAAAGCTAGCAGATCCCAACATACATCTACACTTTGTCTTTGTACATCTGTTGAAAAATATCTATGATTACTTTGTGATCTGAGCCTTCAAAATATAGGTATTAAGAAAAATTATTTTTCTTTAAAAGAAATCATTGAGACCCATCCTTTATTCCCTAATAATCATCCAAAAACAAAAATTGTCTATATGTGCACACAGTTAAAATAGTGTGTGTTGAAGGTGGGGTGCGGGGAAGAGAGGGAACAAGAATGATTATGTATTCCTCACACTGGTTTATAGTTTGAAGAATACTCTGAAATTGTCCTTTGTATAAAATAATTTTCAAATGTGATCTAAAGTATTTTGTTGCTCATCATATTAATTAATTTTTGAGGTTTATTATTCAACTTGTACAGACCCTTATTTCTGAGCAAAGGATATAAATAACTAGCAATCCCATGATTTACAACAACTGAGATGAATAAGCATGTAACATTATGATCTCATTTCAAAAATGTATGCACACAAAATTTAAGACAATTTGATTTTAACTTATTTGACTATAGAACTTTAGCAAATAACAAGGATTACTTTTTTTTTTTTTAATTAAACTTCTACTATGGAAACATACCTCACTTAAAAGTCTGTCTGTGTAAGTTCAGTCAACCCTCATACTGCCTACTATTAAATTCATGGTGTTCTATTAAATTTCTTGCAAAAATAAAGGCAGGATGGGGCCTTTTATGTCTCGTTAAGCAATTACAGGCAAAGGATCTCATTCACATTCCATGGAATTCAATGGGAGTCTTTTGACTTCAGTGCTCTCACTTTGTTGTGCATTAACCGGCAGTGTGATCCAAAGCCAGCTGATTTTTTGCACATTCATGAGTGAATCTTCTGCTTCCCCTTGTTGGGCCTGTCATCTCTATTCTTGTGCTAAAGCAGACTATGCAAAATTTCAAGCATGAGCTCTCTCTCACTGAGAACATGTGTTGTTGCTGATTATTCCTTTTTCATTTCAAGGATTGATTTTGTAAATCACTCTCTTGGGTTTTTCAAGCTTGAGTCATTAAGAGAGAGCATAATAATCTGGTTTTTAATCCACTGATTACTAGCACAAAACTCAATATTAATATAAAAATTATTTGAATAATTGCACATTGTTTTTCAAACCAATTATCTGGCACTAAAAACACACTGAACCCAACTCTAGTTATAAGGTGACATTTTATGTTTACTTTTAGGCATTTCTGGTAACAATACAGGTGAGATACATAATTCTGAGTTGCTACTAATTTGCTGTGCTAATTTCCAGACTTTTAAAAGTTCAGCTCTTTTTCAGCAAAATGAAATAAATCACGCATACATTACATTCGTTATTAACGGTATACCCATTTAACTTTATGCGCTTTCTGATCGTCATTAGTGAGGCCTTCATACACACCCTCAAGGGATACACTACACATCTTCAGACACGCTAGTGCACATCTTTATAACTCATTACTACTTCTCCTTTCTTACATCGTTGTGAGAAGAGAGCAGTGAAATAGTTAATCATATTGACATATAAAGTACCATAACTGACATCTAAGTTAGTACCCACTGAAATTATTATTAGGGCAGTTCTCAACTCTGAACCATTGTTTCAAGCTCTCCACAAAATCAGACATCTCTCTCTGCATTGATTATACTACCTCCAGAATATAGTTTCTTCACAACCAAAACAGTTAAAGACTGCCCCCCCTCAGCCCCTTTTCTTCTCCCGTCCTCACCCCCTCCAGACTAGTATATCTCATCCGCCGTTGGGCACGTAGCATAATTTGGGAGAAACAGAACTAATCAATCAACTTCTTCAAAACTAAATTTTCACATTTCTAAAATAGCACTAATATTTATCATACCTACCAAGCTGGGTTATTGTGAAGCTTAATCTACTAGCGCTTGGAAAGCACTAATGAATCCTTGAAAGGAAGGTGTTACAAAAGTGCTAAGAACTGTTATTATTTCTAGTCTCAAAAACTCAAAGTGGTGTGTCTCTTTTTTTGTGTGTTCCTCCATCTCTGGTTTCACAGATTTAGATGCCTAGTCTCCAATTTTCCAAGATACTGAGCACCAACCCAAACTCCAATGGTCTGATCTCATTTACTTTAAATGAACTTTTGATCAGGTCCAACTGAAGACAAGGCCTTAAATATCTAAAGTTGAGCATCTAAAACTGGAGGCACACAAAATGAAAAGCGAAATTTAAAATGACAATGCATAGCCATTATATAAGAACTAAATCAATTGATATTTTGTGGAGGGGTGTCACGGGGTCCACTCACCACTAGTGGCACCTCCTCCTGGCTGCCCTGGTGATTATTCCTAGCCCTCTTCTGAACCCGTACTGCTTTCTCACACCGCTGGCCCCTCTCACTCCAGGAACCGCAATTTCCTCTTTGTGACTCACTGCTTAATTGTTGAGTGGACCTACCTGGCTTAATTCAACCCTCTTAGGTCCAGTATGGGAAATACACCCCATCAGACAACTTCCTCCCTCAAGCCTGTAACCCTCAGGAGCAGGGATGCCTCCTAACCTGCATCTGCTCAAGCTGGGCTCATAGGCCATCCCTCTCTCTTTCTACTTCACCCACCAGGAGAGACAGATTACCCTGGTCCTCCATGACATCCCTAACTGAAACTCCAGGTCCTCTTCAGCTATTTGCAGGGCCTGCTCTACAGCTACTAGCTTCCCCTGGAGCTCCCTCACTTGCTCTCTGGTCTCCTCCAATACCCTTTCCTTCAGGGTCTGACTACCCACAATAGCCACCTGCACATCTGAGTATGCTCCTGTGTCCATCTGGGCCATCTCTGTCCCAATCATTTCATACTTTTCTTCCCTACCACCCATCGGGTGAACGGGTGGTACACCTGCAATTCAGCCCATTTCTACTGCCATTTCTGGGCTCTCACCGTGGACCGGAGTGTCCTTCTTTGGAACCTTACCCATCTCTGGGCTGCTCTCCCTCCTCCTGTGGAGGCAGTGCCTTTTTATATGTCTCAGCTTGCCACACAAAAGCTCTTCCTCTAGTCATCTTCCTAGCAGTTGGCACACTTTTGGGTCTTCTTTTGGCTTTCATGTCCTTTTCCACAATGCCCATGGGGCATCCCCTTTTCACGTCTCCCCTCTGTCCATAGACATAACATTATCTTAGCCAGGCCTCTGGTCTCCTGGCACTGGAATGCCTCTCCTGTTCCCAGTCTACATGGCCTTTCTTATTCTCCTCCCTGAGGCACCTAAAGTACTGCTGCTGCTCCACCATCTTCAGCAAGTACTTCTGCAGATATAAATAGGCCTTCCATTGTCTTTGCTGATTTTGCAGAATCTGCTTTAACAGGGCATGGATCTGCCCTTGCTGTTTGTCAGTCCCCTTCGATGGGAGCAGCAACTCAAGGGTTTAGCCTGGGAGGGCATAACTGTTCTCAGCAAAGAAGAGACTTCTGCACAAGGCAGCTCCATAGTTTCTGCCTTCAATTTAAAGTATTCCTGTTAGGACAGCCCCTCACTGTCTCCTAGTATCAGAGGCTACCACATTATTCTTTCCTTATCCCCCCAACCAGGAGTTAATCTCCAACACAGTCTCTCAAACTCCTCTTGTATCAGGGGCAAACATGTGCCTGCATTCGCCACCTAAATTAGGGGGTCCACTCACCTCTAATGGCACCTCTTCCTGGCTGTCCTGGGGAGTAGCTCTGCCAGGTGCTGCCCTCCTCTAGATGTGTACCAACCCACTGTGCTTTTTCACCCCACATCCTTCTCGCTTCAGGAACCACAGCCTCCTTGTGACTCACCGCTTCATTGGTTGATTGGGCCCACCCATTCTAATTCAATCCTCTCAGGGCCCGTACGGGAAATACACGCCATCACAGGGGAGGATCAGAGGGAGCTTTACATGGCACACACTATGCTATGTCAAAACAACTCCCTCCTGATAATCAAAAGGCCAAATCTGCTTTTAAATCCAATGTTTGGTGCTGTTTAAATTTAAATGTTTGGTGCTGTTTTTATTGTTTCTTGAATTGTAAAGTGCACTGAAACCATTTCTGTGAAGGACAATACATTACAGTTTGATGTTTTTATAAATCAACCTGTTTTGTGAAAGATTGGTAACCCTCAGCCTTCAGTAATTGTGCTATCAGTACATAGTATCTGATCTTAACTGAGTAGCTGCATCAGCTAGCCCAATCAAGTTGAAGACATAGCATTGTCACCAGCATGCTGAAGATACCACAGTCGTTATCGCCCAACTAGCCCCCTACCAAGCGAACAAGATGGAACTCTGATATCCCACATGATAGCACACTCAAGGTCAATTAGCAATTTCACTTAGGAAAGAATGAGGCAAACTCAAGGGAAACCATATCTATTTCTTCACAAGTACAGACAAGTCTGCATTTCATCATCAACAGCATCAAAATTAGATCTAGATTAGATTCACTCTTTAGAAACCTGACTATCTAAATGAAAGAAAAGATCACTGACTAACACAACTAGTGAGGTTTCTACAAGGCCCCACGTGGGAGAGAAAAGGGTACACTTTGCTGGGGCCCGGAGACCCTGGGGGGCCTGGCCCAGACTGCAACCCCCATGGGTATGTGTGTGGGAGGGAGGGAGCCCGTGTTACAAGTTTGTACTGGGCCCAAAAGAAGTATGTTTGGGCCCTGGATTTCTATATGACATTGGACATCTGAAACCAGAAGAAAGGTGAAACATCTGGAAACTAGGAGATGCTATCTAAGTCCAAGTCTGCACTTACCTTCAGGGTTCAGCGGCAGTCGACGGAAGATATGCAAGTGACATATATTACTTGAGTATCTCCTGTTGACTTCGCTGCGTCTCTTCCTCGCACCGGCCACACTGCTGTGTCGAAGGGAACAGCGTTCCCTTCAATGCAGCGCTACGCCACTTACCAGGGTAGTTTTCCTGCGTCGATTGCTGGATCAACTGAGCGGGTCCACACACACCGCTCAGTTGATCCAGAGTAACTGATCTGATGGTGGCAAATTTGCTACTGTCAGTATGGGCCCAGCCTGAGTTCCCAGAACAATAAAATCCATTGTTACACAGTTCAACCAGAATATCTACTTCTTTTGAGGGGTGTCAGTACAGTAAACGTCTCTGTACTTGTAATTCCCTACCTTGCTACAGACATCTTCCCTTTTGCAGATATGTGGAAAATATCCAGCTATTATAGTCTCTCCATTTAAGGGATTGGATTATTTTTTCCCAATGACATCTGGCATGTTCCATGTGGAGTACCTTATCCAACAGCTTTAGTTGTTCATCACCCCTTTTCACAAAGAACATGAAAGCATATGACCCCAAGAGTAAAACTTCAAATAAATATTCAGCCAGCCTCATGAAGGCCTGGTGACTCTGAAAGCATTTTTTTATCTTGATGATTTACTATCAATTATGTAATTTTATTTAAAGAAATGAAGGAAGTACTACAAATATCAGGTGTATTCCCAGGTTCCCACTACTACCCTGAGATTAAAGGCATACGTTTTCTAGACATCTCTACACTAGAGATCTTACAGTGGCACAGATATACCAATGCAGCTGTGCCACTGTAAGATCTCTCCTTTAACTGCTCTATGTTGATGGGAGAGAGGTCTCCCACTGACATAGTTAAACCACCCACACTGAGCAGCAGTAACTATGAGTGTCTCCTGCCAACAGCGCTGTCCACCATGAGAGTTCTGTTTGTGTAACTTCTGTCACGTGTGAGGTGTGTTTTTTTCAGACCACTGAGTGACATTATATACTGACAAAAGTGGTAGTGAAGACATAGCCTCTATGTTGGTCTTACTTTGAATACTTTTTTAGATCAGTGTGTAGCTCCTTATATTCCTGTTTATTACATTGGTTACAATATGTTCATGTCTGCTCAGGTTACCCTGCTTTTTAAATGAAATCTCAATATTTCAAAGACGTTTTATACTAATATGGGCAAATAGTGCCAAGAGTGTTGGTTACTCCTTAAAAATAGGTCCATTAAATAATTTGGAATGTTAAAAAAATGTCTGTCTTTGGTCTCCTGTCTTTTGAACAATATGCAACATCTGTTTAAATCACTCTTCTAACATATAAGAACGTCTCCAGATTCTGGCCCCCATTTTTGAAGCATAGCACTGAGAAGACAATCGAGGCTTTAGAAATGTCTAGACTACATATTTTAGTGCTTTATTGTATAGGCTCCATACATAAGATTACAATTTGTGTTAAGGGCTGCAGCGAGAGTCTTACCTATACCTAATATTTTGAACGTATGTGAAAAACAAAAATAAACACACAAAACCATTATAGTTACAATTACGCAATCAGAAGAGGCATGAAATTCAAAATTATGGCCCCCAAAGCAACCACCATAACTTTCATGTAACATAGCTCCATTATTACAAGTAATAATTTGTACTTTTATGGAGATTTTCATCTAAGGATCTCAGAGCACAACGTAAAAGTGGTGGTTTTTGTTGGTTTTTGTTTTTAATTTTGACATGAGACTACATCAACACAAATTAGCTACCTTTTCATTCACATCAGCAGGGTCTACACAGGACAGTTATAGTGTAACATGTTAGAGCACTCTACAATTCATACCCCTGTAGAGATCACAGCAGCGCAGTGTAGACAAGCCCAAAGACAACATCAGATTCAGGTTATACAATGGAAACACTAGATCAACCTTAACTGAAGTACTCCTAAATAGATACTCTGCTAATCAGGAATTTGGGCAAGAATCTGAACTATATTTTGTATTATGGTATAAAGTAGCTTGTAGTGTATTTGTAGCCATTTCTACAAAGTTAATCACTATGAACATCTATATGGCACTATACCAACATAGCATGTCCTGGTCCAAAATCTCCATACATTCCTATGTTCAGAGATGCATAATAAAGTCAAATAAAGTTGTTTCCAAACTAGTTTGTGATGTTAGCATAATTTCTGCTGGCATGAAAAATGGTATGCTATCTGTATACTGGTGGGCAGTGTGGCCAAAAGTACTTACACTATACCTACTATTTGTACAGAACTAACATTTGTTGTATCTGGAATCTGGACCACTGTAAAGAGTGACTCAAAATGTAGAAAGGCATTCTTTGAAATTAAGAATAAGGCCTTTTTGTTACACAAACAATTATCTCTACAACTAATAGAAATGTTGAGCCAATTGTGTTCTCACACCTTTGGAACAACAGACCAAGGTTTCCACTAGAGATGGACCTAAACGGGAACACTAAATTCAACCATCTTTCATCCCTGAATTTTTTGGGAAGTTTGAATTCAGATCAAAATTCAGTTCCAAAGTTCATAACATGAACTCATCTCTCACATCTAAGTCTTTTTCTACTCTAAACCCTATTCTATTACACCGTTAATAGAAACCAATATTGTTTAAAAATAGATTACATTATCGCTTATGAGGTTATTTATCAAACTACTTTTCACGATTCATGTTAATCAAGTCATTATTACCCACATATTTACTCACACACTTTATAGCCAGAAGGGACCACCATGATCAAGCCTGACCTCGTGCACATTGTAGGCCACAGAACCTCACCCATCCACTTCTGTAACAGACCCATAACCTTTAGCCGAGTTACTGAAGTCCTCAAATAATGGTTTAAAGACTTCAAGTTACAGAGAATCCCCCATTTACACTCATTTAAACTAGCAACCCTTGCCTCCGCGGAAGGCAAAAAGCCCCAGGGTCTCTGCCAATCTGATGGGGGAGGGGGATATGATATTCCTCCCCAACCCTAAACATAGCAATCAGTTAGACCCTGAGCATGTGGGTAAGACCCTCCAGCCAGACACTTGGAAAAGAATTCTCTGTAGTAGCTCAGAGCCCTCCCCATCTAGTATTCCATCACTGGCCATTGGAGATATTTACTACTAGCAGTCACGTATCAGTTACATGCCATTGTAGGCAATCTCATCATACCACATCTCCATAAACTTATCAAGCTCAGTTTTGATATTTTATCTAAGTGAACATGACCACTGAATCAAAAACAGAAAGTTATTATGTTAATCAGATATAAATGCTAGAAGCACTCTCTCACAAGAACAGCAAACCTATTAGCATGAACTGACTTCTGGATATATCTATCCTATCCTAGATCTTCTGGAGCACGACAGAAGAAGTTTTAGCAAATATCTATTTTTAATTTTTGTCTCAAATCAAATTATTAAAAAAATGATAGTCTAGATGTAAAAATTTTCCATAAAAAGGAATGAGAACATTGGTAGGTTTTGCTAGCATAGCAGAACTGGAAACCAAAAATATTGTTTTAGCTGGTAAAAACAAAACTTTTTGCATATGTAAGTGAATTATGGTGGGTTTTCCGGTTCTGTATATTTTTTTTAAGGAGATGAAGTTTTTGTTTGTTTGTTTGTTTTTAAAGGCAACAGAAGAGGAAGAGGTACTATGGGACATAAAATTAGTATAGCTAGGAAATAAGACCAAATTCAGGAAATCAAACAAAAGCTGTGAAAATGCTGGTGGTGTCAAAAACACAATCTTTGAGAAAATAAGTAGTGGGAGAAACTATCTGTTTAATAATTTTTAATTAATAGATTTACATTTGTAATTTATAACAGGCTGCAATGGTGACACCACCAATAACTGAGGTTACCCAACACATTGCATTACAAAACCCTGTTTTCTGTTGCTTATAGCTTTACCAAATTTCAATCATTCAGGCTCCAATTTTACATACTGAATATCTGCCATCACTGTTTTTTTTTTCTTCCAAGTTTCATCAAAAATAGTTCAGTGGTTTTCTAGAAACTGGTTAGGAAATAATATGTTCTGCCCATGTTAAAAAATGGTTGTCAATGATGTGACTTTGGCATCGCATGAAAATCTGCCCAAATTTGGCCAGCTTAAAAGACTGCAAATACTACAATTTGCGTATGTTCAGTAGAGGTTTATTAGAGTAACATCAACTTTTCAATATTGCACATGCAGTGAGCTTGCTCCATTCTCACACAGGTGGCATGACAAGGTGGCACATGAAACATCCCTGCATGACTGAGTATTCTCCATTTATAAAATGTAGAGTCTAGGAAGAACAGGGACAGGAGCCATAGATCAACAGAAACAAAAGTGTCTGTAACCATGACGGTACACTCCACTCCAGAAAATAAGACAAACTTGAGTCTCAGCATTTCATTGCTGTTTATCAAACAGCTGTGAATCCCACTGGTAAAAATGTGTTTCTTTTCTAGTGGTTGCTCAACTGTCACAGGGACTGTCACACCCCTTTCACAGTCAGCTCAAATGGCAGAGGTCTGCGCTATGGAGCTAAAGGTTCCAATCTTCTTGATGACCCATTTAGGGGTAAATATGGTTCCATCCGATAGAATTTGTTTTGTTTTGTTTTTTATTTTGCTTTTAGAAAACACAGGAAATCAGATTTACATTTTATATTAAAAGAACATAATTAAGGTTTCAAATTCAAGTGCTCGAAAGTTAGGAAGCCAGACTTAAGGCTGCCGGTACAAACTTAATTTAGTCCTCTTGCATGTATGCATTATACCTCTAATTACAAAGTCACATGCTTTTTTTTTTTAAACACAGGACCAGTGCTTTATTCTGTTCACAAGACAGAAGGTGCTCAGGGAATGAATGAAGGTCATGCAGTGAATGAGGCTGTTGTCTGTAGGACATGCCCACTGAATTTCATCTCTCTGCTGTGGTGGTTCAGGTAGGATGACCATCAGGATCAACTGTTATGTCAGTTTTGTGGTTTAAATCCACCAAGAATGGGACTAAAAACAACTAATTTCATCCAAACAAAATAAAAGCCTTGACATAAAATATTTGAGTTTGAAGACGTCTGAATGATTAATTAAATACTATTTGCATATTTTAGAACAACAGCAGAAGCACTTTATCATTTTATTTATTAAAAAGAAAAAATTTTAATTTAATAATGTATGCTCATGTGAGGCTACACTAACAACAGACACATTTTCGTTGACTAGAATACAAACCATAACAGGAACTAAGTTTAAAAAAAATCAGGTTGCTTATATTCTTCCTACAGTTTTTGAACCACAAGATGCAATGCAGATTCTATGATCAATGCATTAAAAAAAAAAACCCAATATGACATTTAGTGAAACAAGTACAGACTTTACTCTCTCACCATCTTCATCACACAGTGTGTAAGTGAACAGAACTCACAGATGTTGAAAAATATCACCTTATAAAATGACAAAATAATTTGCTTCATCCTTTCTTATAACAGTAAGAAATAATAATGATAGTATCTAACATTTATATAACTTTTTTATGTAGATTTAAAATTTAAAACGAGTAAGTGAAGGGCACAGAAGTTAAATGACTTGTCTAAGATCACTCAACAAGCTCAATAAGGAAAACAAAAAAATAAGTTGAGTTAAAACCACCAGTTTTCTAAAACAAAGAATTCCTTTGCCAAACAGTAAATTATGCTAACATATGACTTATTGTAAGCTGTTAATTAAGGGCTTTCTTTGGCACTCCCTTCTCAAGCAAAACTCCCAGTGAAAATAATGGGAGTTCTGCTTAAGCAGAAAGTGTTAAATATAACCATAAAAATGACATTCTGGGAGGACAGAAAACACAATATGGTTTTAATGTACTGCCCCATTCACTTCTGGAGACATGGGTGGGTCTACAGTAACAGTGGACTCGGTGATCAAATTCAGGTTACTTGCAGATCATAGACTACCATGTACTCCTAACCAAATGGCTGTCTTTGCTCAACAGATGCCCAGTATTGGAACAGGAAAGGTTTGACTAGTCACTCATGAGGTGTACTGGCAGACCATGTACAAAATCATACAACACTACCCTTCGCAATATATGCTTCTAGCGAATGCTAACTGACCCTCACATTTAAAAACTCTAAACTCTTACACAATGAAGACACATGTACCTCAAAAGTGGAATATTCTGCAAATGCTGCAAGAATCAATTTTTAAGCAAATATAATGGTGAAAACTACTAAAATATGTTACTGTTACTCAGAGTAAATCTTTTAGATTAGTTTTTCAGCTCTTTCTTCTGCTTAATTATAGAAAATGTATATGAGGAAAAAAAGCTGTAAATAACAGTTTTAACTAACTGTGAACTCTCTTTTGGAATTTGCATCCCTAGAAAGAAAAGCTGAGACATGTGAGCAGCAGGAAGAAGGTTTAATGAATCTCGTAATTTAATTTCCCTTGCAGATGAAAATGTTCCTTTACTACACACATAAAGCTATTAAGTTTTTATAAATCAATCAATAGCCAGGATACATTTTGGTAAACAGATGAAAGAAAAACAAACCTTAATGCTTTGCAACAGCATACAGAATGTGTATCGGGGTTTTGATTTACTACAGCCCCTGTCTTAAGAATACTACATATCCTTTTATTGAGGCTCAGTCTAGATATTATTAATTAAAAAGATCACCCCGTCTTAATGACTACCTGACCTGTAGATGGATCTATCAGAATTGTACATGTTGTATCTCATAACCTGAAGATACAACATGACAGATTCAGATTTGTCCAAGATTTTTGTTTTGTTGTCTGAGCAAACTGCCCTAAAGAGTGACTCAGTCAATTCCTTAAGTAAACCTATGGTTAGAGAAGAAATGCTGCTTGTACACTTCTTGGTAGAGCGGTTGTCTGAAAATGAATCTGTTTTTCCAGAATAGTGTGACAGTTCCAAATTTTCAAGTGGACATGTTTATAGTACTAAAGTTTATCTGAGCAACAAAATCCTTATAAAGACCAGACTGTTAACTATCCACATAGTTCTGAGCCAAATGCTAAGTTTTTCTCTGGACTGACACGTTCTATGGTGACAGCTTCTAAGGTCTCTAGTTTTCCCAGTACTGTAAAGTTTATTTCAGTGGCCCTCACGATGTTTCTAAAGATTTAATTTTTAAATGTGTTGAGGGTATCCCTCAGAGATCCAAAACCTCGCCACTTATTAAAGCACTGGATACAGAACAGAAAATTCCAATTGCTTTCTGAAGGTAGAGGTATAGCAGAACAGTTTGTTCCCTTGACTAGAAAATATGTTTAAAATGTGTTTATCCTGCTTGGATAGCCCATGGATTTCTAAATACAAATTTCTAAAACTTGATCATTCCCATTCTCACCCCTACTGACTGACTGCTTTGAGCTATAGGGTGGATTTGATCACTTTGCTATAGGCCTGATGTACTGGCTTTTATTTTTTAAATTTACCATAGCTGATTCAGTCCAGTTCCTAGGTCTGCAGAAAATAACTTGCATAAAGGCAGAACTAATATGGAGCAGTGAACGTACCAGGGATTGAAACAGTGGCATAGTAGGAACCAAAGCAGCACTGTTGTGGAAGGGTCATAAGAAATGTAGTACAGAGCTGTTACAGGCCTAGAACCACACAGTCAATACAGCTACCATGGGACTCAACCCTGAAAACTGCTGAGTACTCTTCGACTCCCACTGACGTCAGCAAATGTTGGAAGATCAGAGCCATAGTTTTGAGGAATCTGGTCATGGCCATTTGTGCACACACAGTATCTTGAATTAAAGACTGAAGTTCAAATTATGTAATAAGCTTCATCGCAATTTAGGCAACTACTAGGGATAAGGGACATCATAATAAAATCTGCAAACCACTGGGAAGCAGAAACACCCTCCCACTAACTAAAACAAGCTGACTACTAGAAAAGAATGGAGATTTCATTGCAGGTGGGTCCAAACTCTCAGCAGATACCTGCACCACCCATATGAATGCATCAGTGAATAGCCTCTTTGCCTTTTGGATGCCTCACTTAGGGGAGCTAAGGCAGGACACTCAGGTCTGTTGATAGCAGGGTAGGAAGAAGAGGAGAAAGCATAAATTCATCATCACACATTTTCAGCGATATCATAGGACCAACTAGCTTATTTCAATCCAATGTTGGAAATTAGGTTATAATTAAACTACATTATTACTCAGTGTTATATCTAATTATTATGGTTATAGACTACTAAAACAGGACACAGTCAAGGTCAGCAGCTCTGGTCACTATTAAGTGGGCCAGTGTTATCTCAGCGTTAGCTCAGCCATTCATCACCCTTCCTCTCCAGCTAATTTGTATGATGAAAAGGTATTGGTTAAATTAATCATTGGCATGAGGGGACTGTAAAAGTGCTCACATTGACAAATACTTGGCCCTCCAATACCTCTGGACTGGCACAAATTATCACTGTTAGTAAGTGTTCCATAGCTGCATGCAATGAAATTAAGGAAAAGATTCACTACTACGTTCTGGCTAGTTTGTGCTGCACTGTAGTGAAGAGTAGTCAGAATATATTGGCAAATCTGGCCTTAAAAGTTTTGGTTTGTTTTTGTCTAACAATTTACTGCATATCTTCCATTCATTAGAGTTATCACATGGTCTCATTTTCTTCAGTGTTTGTGTGCAATATTTCTAATAACTAAAAAGAGGAAATTCCTAAACTGAAAAAATCCTACATTAAATTGTGTTACGGTTGAATGTACATTTTACAAATGTAAGGATAAAATTCCTCCCAATGTTGTAATTATCCCAGAAGCAAGCATTACAAACCCAAGAAATAGACACCATGAAATTTCAATATATAATTATATTTCTGATTAAGGTATTTTAGTGTTTGTGGTTCCCGACTTAAAAAATACACTGATTTTGAAAATTAATTAAGCTTTCTTATTTTCCCCTGAATAATACCACTGTAGATACTGTTAATGTTGTTTGGATGCTTTAGTTGCGCATTTTCATACTTTAAAATATTTGAATTTCTTTTAAGTTTAACCTGATCTCTTGCACATTGAAGGCCTCTGAATCTCACCAACTCACTCCAGTAGTAGACCCATAACTTTTGCTTGAGTTATTAAAGTTCTCAACTCTTGATTTAAAAGACTTCAAGTTACAGAGACCCACCGTTTACACTAGTTCAAACCAGCAAGTGACTCACACCCCTGCTGCAGAGGAAGGGCAAATATTGCTGGAGTCTCTGCCAATCTGGCCTGGGTGAAAAATTTTTCTCAACCCCAAATATGGCAATCAGTAAAACCCTGAGCCTGTGGACAAGACTCACCAGATAGATACGCGTACCTGGGAAAGAATTCTCTGTAGTAATTCAGAGACCTTGCCATTTAGTGTGCCATCTCTGGCTACTGGAGATATTTACTAATATCAGTTGTGGATGGGCCATATACCATTGTAGGCTCTCTCATTGTACCATTCCCTCCATAAAGTTATCAAGCTCAGTCTTAAAACAAGTTATATTTTTTGCAATGATTATTCCCCTTGGAAGGCTTCTCCAGAACTTCACTCCTCTGATGGTTAGAAAACTGTCATCTAATTTCAAGCCTAAATTTATTGATGGCCAGTTTAGACCCATCTGTTCTTATGCCAACATTACCCGCTAATAACATCTCTCCTCCGTGGTGCTTATCCCTCTGATGTATTTATAGAAAGCAATCTTATCTCCCCTCAACCTTCGTTTTGTTAAGCCCAAAAAGCCAACCTCCTTAAGTCTCCTCTCATAAGGTAGGTCTTCGATTCCTTGGATCATCCTAGTAGCCCTTCTCTGCACCTCTTTCAGTTTGAATTCATCTTTCTTAAACTTGAAGACCAGAACTGCACCTAGTATTCTAGATGAGGTTTCATCAGTGCCTTGTATAATGATGAATACCAATTCCCTACCTCTAATGGAAATGTCGCCTAAGTCATCCTAGGATCACATTAGCATTTTTCATGGCCACATCACTTTGGCAGCTCATAGTCATCTTGTGATTGACCAATACACCCAGCTCTTTCTCCTCTTCTATCGCTTCCATCTTGTTAGACCTTCAGTGCATGTCTTTGCATTTTGCACTGTTAAATTTAATCCACTTTCTATTATTCCAGTTTTCAAATCTTCTTGTATATTCCAGTCCTCCTCCACACTGGCAATATCTCCCAATACGTGTCATCTGCAAATTTTATTACCACACTCCCACTTTTTTGTGCCAACGGCAGTAATGAAAATATTAAATAAAAGATTGTTCCCAAGACTGATCTTTGAGGAACTCCACTAGTAACCTCCCTCCAGCCTGAAAGTTTACCTTTCAGCACAACCCACTGTAGTCTCCCCTTTGACCAATTCCTTATCCACCTTTCAATTCTCATATTAATTTCCATCTTCTCTAATTCAGTTAATTTCCCTTGTGAGATGCAGGTAGATTAGCTTTACTGTATTTCTTTTGCCCCAAAAATTGGTTATCGTCTCATAGAAAGATCATCTTGGTCTGGCACTCTTCATAAAACCATGCTGTATTTTATCCCAATTATTGTTTACATCTATGTTCTCAACTACTCCCTTTCAAAATTTGTTCTAAGAACTTGCAAACAACTGAAGTCAAACTAACAGGCCTGTAGTTTCCTAGAACACTTCCCCCTCATTTCTTAAATATAGGCATTATATTAGCAATTCTCCAGTCATAGGATATGACCTCTAAGTTCATGGATTCATTAGAAATCCTTTCTATTGGCCTTGCATTTTCATGTGCCAGTTTCTTTAATATTCTTGGATGGAGATTATCCAGGCCTCCCAATTTGGTCCCATTAAGAGGTTTGAGTTTCACTTCTAACCTCAGATGTGGTAATTTCTATTTCTATATCCTTGTTGCCATTAGCCACCCTGCTACTGCCCTTAATATCCTCATTATCCTTATTAAAACCTGAGACAAAGTATTCATTTAAGTGTTGGGCCATACCTAGATTACCTTTAATGCTTCCCCATCTTCTTCTTTCCTTGCTTTATTTTTATTTATATGGCTAAAGAACCTTTTACTGTTGGTTTTATTTTCCTTTGCAAAGTCCAGCTGTGCTTGGATTTTGGCAGGTCTCACTTTTCCCCTACTCTTTCTGACCTCCAAGAGGTAGCTTTCCTTGCTGATCCGTCCTTCATTCATTCCTTGTAGGCTCTCTCTCAACCTATTTGAGATGCTTGTTCGTCCAGTTTCATAAATACAATTCTATGAGCTTTTGGAAAATCAATTTGATTTCAAGGTAATAACACTTGTGTTTACAGCAAGATCTTTTATAAGGCAGATCTTACAATAGGCTTATAACAAAATTGCCAAAGGACTCATGATCTTTTGAACAATGTGTCATTTTGAAGATATCATCAAGCTGTGTGTTAAATTTAAGCAGATTTAGTAATTTTAAACGGTGATCTTCAGACACAGAACCACGACCCAATCCAAGCATTTGGCTAAAGCTTAGAAGAAAATCAAAAAGATGGGATTTGACAAAGGAAGTCTGCAGTTGCTATTTCTCAGGAAAATGTAGAGGCAAGGTCCCTTTTTCAAACCCTCAGGCCACAGACCACACAACAGTTTAAATGGTCAAAGCTCAGAAATCCAAAAAGGAAGTTCTGTGGACCAAAGAAAACAGCACCTGATCCAGAAAAAACTATTTGTGGGGCAAATTTCGCTAAGTCCTTAGAACTGAGACTGTTCTGAGAGAGAACAGTCTAAATTAATTAACTTAGTGAATAATTTCTTCAGAGAAATGGCTTCATTACCTTTTTGAAATAAGAGGTAAAAGATCATTAACATCCTAGAACACCTAAAGTGTGGTAAATATGTATCAAGGTACTGTAATCCCTTTTAAGAAATTGGAAATTATGGTTAACTGACCTACAAATTACCATACATTTGACAGTGGCCAAGTTAAACAGATCTAAAAACCTTACCTGTTTGATATATGAAAAAAGAAAATCTACAAATCATGGGAACATAAGCACAAACAAGATCCACTTTGAGACCAAAATGATTTATAGGGATTGCTGGTGTGAGATTAATAAGACTCCCTAAAATGAGACGCAACTAACTAGAAATCCTAGGACACAGCAGAGCCTTGAAAAATCTTCCATTCTAACATATAGAGCGAGCTAAACACAACTAGGAAAGGTAGAGTTAATTGTCAACTGCAACAGCAACCTTTTCGTGCATTAAGGGAAGAAAGGATAATCCTTCAATCACTGAGTAAAGCAGGAGTATAGTGGCTGAGCTCAGGGTTTGGAACTTTTTCTTATTTCTACCAGAAATTCAGATTGACTATATTAGAAACCTACAGAGATAACTGAAAGGATTAAATTTATCCCAGCAGCCCAGGACTTCAAGAGAGTTTCATAAATCTCACACCACCACATGCTATAAATCATATTGATCTCAAAGTGGATCTTTTTAAAAATACAGGGTAAATGTTTTATCAGTAGTAGTCTACTTCTGAACACCTCTAGAGATAGACCTTGAGTACATTACAAAGATAAGTCAACCTACGTTATGTCAACTTATTAATTGGCCACTGTATTAATAACTGTAGTAGTGTGGACATCAGCCATATGAGCAAGCATTCGAAGAACATGTCTTATAATAGGGACTTAAAGAGTTCAATCTGTTTAGGTTAATAAAAAATGGTTAATAGAAATAGATTGCAAAATGTATGTATCTACACAGGGAGACAATATCCGAGACCAGAGGTCTGCAAACTAGAAATCTGGGAAGCAGGAGCACACATGTATGCATGCACACCACACTCTCTCTCAGGGCAATTAACTATTGGACCAGAATATCAAGAGCTAGTAAACTGAAGTTTTTAATTCAAGACCGAATGTCTTCCTAAAAGACATGATCTAGTTCAACTAGTTATTGGGATGAACATAAGAATTACTGGGTAAAACGCAATGGTCTGCGTTATGCATGAGATAAAATTAAAAGACCATAATGATCTCTTTCTGCCCTTAAAATTTATGATCATATGAATAGTTGTAACATTTAACTAACAATCTGGGCCCAATTAAAGCAGATTTAAACTGGGGTTTTTTAGGTTCATATTTTCATGACCTAAAGAATCATTTTCAAAGTTCTTACATTTTCTACAATATACTGTAAACATCTGGAAATAAGCATGCTGAAATATGCCAACAGAAGACAAGCACAAATCCAAGATCACTATGTCGTCGTATGTGGCTATATTATTAGCCACCAGTTAAGAGACAAAGGAATTAGTGATTTACGTTGTATCTAATTATTTTATTAATAAACCCCAAACACTAGTGTATCCAAAGAAAAAGTGAGCTAAATAGTGCAGTTTCTGGAGGAATGAGCATTAGATGGGAAGCCAGATGGTTCAGAGTTCACATCTTGGATTTACCACTAACTCACTGCATGGTCTTGAGGAAATCTCTTCATCTCTTTACCTCAGTTATGCAATCTATAAGGAGTATATACGTACTTACCTATCCCAGAAGAGTATTGGAAGCAGTAGTTAGCTAAAGTGCTACAAATATGTAAAGCTCTATGTAAAAATAAATAGTAGCTAATTCAAATACCTAAATGGACATTCTGAAAAGATTTGGCACAATAGTATTCACATGACTAGTTTTATTTGCAAAAAAACTGTCTAATGTTAATTAGATTATTCCAGAACAAAATGAATAAAGGTGTAAACGCAATCAAATTCATACTTTATTTGTAATATTCCAGAAAGACACACTTACAACTGTCTTTAGAAGGACTTTTACCATTCTAAAAATACTGTCCCACAGCTGTTTAAAATTTATTTTTTTAGACCATAGCACCACTGTTTGGTTGTTTCCAATTTCTAAAACCACAAATAGTAAAAGTGTACTCAGTCTACTGCAAACATAAATAGCAAATGCACGCTTCAGCACTTTTAAAAGGATATGGAAATTGGCAACAAAAATGCAGTTCATGTTGAAAATTTACGAGGGCCCTGCCATATTTCTTCAGAAATACAATCAGGTAAAAATTAGGAAGATCTCTACCAGCTGGGTGGCATTTTTGTGTTCCCCCCAATTCCCTCCCCCCCAAAAAAATGAAAGACTTTCATTATGCAACTTCTGGCACTTGATAAAATAAAGCAATGGTACCTTTGCTAAAACCACAGTTTCTTTGGTTATGTTTAGCATTACACAAACATCTTTCACCTTAGATATCCTCTTGCATTACTGTGTTTAATTTGAAATACTCTGAGGCACATTACTTTTATACAAAATTATTCTTATTACATATTGGCTAATGAAAGTACAAATTATTTTATAGTTCCCTGATTCCACAGACACTTATCCAAAAAGATAATTAATGCATTTTTAAATATGTCAAGTTTTACAGTCATATTTTAATTAAAAATTATATTGCTACAATAATATTGTGGTTTTTTCATTGGGAAATTTTATCGACAAACAGGAGAGATGAACATACATATTATGCATATAGTGATCTAGTTTAAATGTGGTTAACAAGGAGGGAATATTACCAAATGTGATTACACAGCTTTTCAAAATTTAAAAAATATAGAAGACGGCACAAATGTCTTAACAACATATTCATTTACAAAGACCCTTGGGAATTACACCATCTTGGGGTGAAGTCCAGGCCCCAATGAAGTCAACTGGAGTCCATCTTCAATGGGCCTAGGATTTCACCCTTATGTGTTGGAGCCAAAATAAATAAATAGGAAACATCTCTATGCAATGCAAGGATATATTGTGTCCTTCATGGTCACCTCTGAGGTGCTGATAGCTAATAGTCCCTTTTGTTAAACAGATTTTTACATTTCTATAGCAAGTGTCTGACAGTGCAATGCTACTATAAAATTCTAATCTTCTAAACTAGTATTTCTAAAAAATTACTGTAGGCCAAAATGTGTTATATCTGATCACAAGCAAAGCAGCACAATATATTTTTCTATTAAAATTTGAATGTTTTCAGTGGAGAGGAAGGAAACAAACTTAACAGTTATATTTGTTTCCCTTATGTCATATAAAACTCAAAAATGGCTTTAATTAAAAATAAAGCTTAACAAGCATAACTTTAGATATTCTGAGGGGAAAAATTAAAAGATAGGATTTTTTCATAAAAATGGCTACTATAAATTACTAGTTTTTACAAGATTTACTATGCATACCAAAACATATCTTTCAAATTCCCAAAATTTATACACAATATACAATTACACAATAGCACATATAATTTCTAATTCTTTAAAAACAGTATTTGCAGGAGGAGTAAACTATACAGCAATTGCTGGAAGTGGATATCAAATTTGCTAAGTGAGCACAACACAGAATTAAATGTGCTGGTCAAATTTATTTTAAGTTATCTGAAGAAGAGAGCTCACTGTTGCCAAGTCACAAAAAAATCCCTCAGTTTGGAGAATATTTATACGCAGTGACTACAGCTATTTGTTCATTAAAAATAATTTCATACATTCTTTTTATATGCTTTGTCATAAGAGTAATTTTATCCATGGGTGGGTGGGGAATTATTTTCTACTGTCTTGTGTGGATTATAGACCCATACATAGGCCCTAGCCATGCAAAATATATGAAGTGGATGTAATTCGCCACACCGCCAGAAAATTAAGCTATCAGTGTCTAGGGCAAAGGTCTGCTTGACCAATGTAGGCCATAGATTTGTTGCATAAAGGTTACACGTGTTAAATCTGCAGCAAATTTGTGTTATTGGGTTTTCAAGCTAGTAGAGACATTCAGAACAAGTTTTTTATTTCTGGACTCCTGTTTTTAAGATACTATATGCTGCTCACAATAAGTACAAGCAATTTGATTAACATGTTGATTTTAAAAATGGTTTATTTTTGCATATATGGAAATGGAAGAAAGTGGTTCTGAGAAGGTACAACACAATACTCTTGCACTATATTTTCCTATCTCTTGACTCATGACCTCAAGTCAGAATCTGGGCATTGGTCACCCTAATTAATATTTGTATATGCATGCTGACATTCACTTGCAGAATGTGACACTTTCAAATTGTTAGATTATTTCATCTGTGATATATGAAAAAAGTCAATTAAAAAATCAGAAATAGGCATTTATTTGCTATCTCTCCTCCACCACAAACACTTGCTTAAGTGTCTTTAGACGCTACTGGAAATGTATTTAGAGAATGTCATTTTAGGTAAATCTGCCATGAAAATTTGAGCAAAAAATTAATGTTGTAGTTGTGGTATAACTAGACATGTTAGCAAAAGCAAACTGAAGACTGACATTCTTGAACTAAGGCTACGGTTCTATGGCTTTCCTTTAAACATTTTTGCTATGCATTAATACAGGATTATCATTAACACGGAATTTTCTTGCACCTTGGTTTGCCTCACAAACTTAACACGATATGTAGATTGTTTTCATTTGACATTATGCTTTGTGATGGAAAACCTTTCCCAACTGCTCATTAAAAGCAAAATATTAGTTTAAAATTTAAACTGCTGGCTAAGTATAATTTTAAAACGGAAAAATACGGTTCTAAATATAGAACTGAAGCTCTGTGATGTGGTTAACTGCACCTGCCACCTACCAGCATTTGCAGTATTATGGACAGACCTTAAAAAGAAAGATTATGCAACGTAAGTAACTATACTAGAAATTTATTTAAGGGCATCATTTTACCTACTTTAAATAAGGACAATCCAGTTTATTAATATTTACACAAAATTTAAGTACATACTTTTGTATTAGCATAATAGGTATTATTAAATACACAACTTTTATGTCAGTTACCCTCAGGACTAAAAGAATATTAAAAAAATTAAAGGAATTTCCTATCAACTGTTTTTTCTTGAAAAGTAAGCATTTTAAAAAAGAACTGATTTAAAGTGAACACCTGATTCAGACAATCAAAGTGTCTCTCTCATACTTCAGAAACAGGGGACCAACGGGTCAGAATCAAGAAATAATAGGATTTTCTTTGGTACTCATCATCATGGTATATTTCTGCCCTGACATACATTGACACATTTATTCTCAGGAACTCCTGTGAGATAGGGAGGTATTATCTATTGATGGGACATGGAGGCACAGAGTAATGAAGTGACTTGCCCTAGATAATAGAACAGAGCTGGAAATAGAAATCAGATCTCCCAAGTCCCTGTTCCCTGCCTTAATCACAAACTGCTCTACAGTAAAAGGAGATAGTATAGGCCTTTAAAGTTCAGACAGACAGAATCAAAGAGCAGCTCCATGACATGGTATTAGGTGCAGAAATAGCCATTGGTTTACCATTAAAAAACATCAGAAAAAACGAGTAGTTGTAAGGCTGCTTTATCCCTCCCCAGGAAGTACAGATAAATGTAGCCCCAACAGCAGCTCTTGGAACCAATGGGGTTGGAGACAGTGTTCTCTGGGGAACCTTGAACTGCACAGGGTCTCATGGACATACTCTAAGCCCTTCTGTGCAGCTACACACTCTCCAATGACAGCAAAAGGGGTCAGCAACTTCAGAAGTGTAAAGATGTTTCATTTTTGAGGCATTATTTTTTCTGAGGAGGCTTTCCACAGCAAGGGATGATTTAACCCATTGACATTCAATACATCCTGAATGTAAGAAACACTCTGGTAATACTTTACTCATAACGGAATACTCAGATAGGTATTTAATAAATAATTACTTGTCTAAATTAAATGTGCATTATTAGAAATTGATACTTACACCAAATATAATGAATATAATCTCTCAGCAATCTTTTTAATAATGAATTAAAATAATAAATTACATATTATCCCTGCCTGCTATGTCAGAATCTAGATAAATTGCAGTAGACTGAATAACATGAATGAGATATCGAAATAGTGTTAAGGTGAAATTTTAAAGGACTGAATTATTTGCATAAATTTAAAGGTAAAATTCTGCTCCCAATTATGCCCATATAAATCTACTGACTCCACTGGGGTTGCTCTGAATTTACATCTGTGTAAAGGTTACATCTGCAATTTCACTCCAATTTTATACAAATTCAAAATGACTGGACAATTAAATTATTGGGAGGTCTTTATTTGAGATCAGGAACACTATGACGACTCCTGACTTTCAAATTATTTACTTCAATTATACATGAATTTGGTATTTTTAACAAATGTATTTAACAAGATATACTAAAGCTCTTTAAAAATATAATGATAAATAATGGACTTCTTTTCTAGAAAAAGCCTGGAGCAGAAGGATGAATACTACCTCCAACCATGCAAAAATATTTGCTTAACTTTACACATGAGAGGTCTTACTGACTTCACCAAAACTAGTCCAAGCTTGGGTCTACACTGACGGCGGCAAATTCGCCACCATCAGATTGACTGCTCTGGATTGACTGAGCAGTCTATGTAGACCCGCTCAGTCGTTCCAGCAATCGATGCAGGAAAACCACCCTGATAAGTGGCGTAGTGCTGCGTCGAAGGGACCGCTGTTCCCTTCAGCGCAGCACAGTGTGGACAGCACGCGGAAGAGACGCAGTGAAGTCGACAGCAGATACGCAAGTGATTTAAGTCACTTGCGTATCTCCCATCGACTATCGCCAAATCCCGAAGGTAAGTGTAGAGCAGGCCCAAGGGTGTAAAATTAAGTATGTACTTGAAGCCAAATCTACACTATAAGCTTATGCTGGTATAACTACATTTTTCACACCGCTGAGCAACGTAGTTATACTGACAAAAGAACCGACATAGACAGTGCTATGTCAATGGGAGAGCTTCTCTGGTCGACATAGCTACCACCTCTCAGGGAAATGGATTAACTCATGCGAATGGAAAAAGCTCTCCCATCAGAGAAGCAGCATCTACACTAAAGCACTGCAGCCAGCTGCATTGCTATAGCACTATATGTTAAGATAATCCCTAAATCTTTACAGGAGTTGTGCCCAAATCCTGCAAACACAAACATGCTTAACTTTAAATACGTGAGGGGCGACACTATTTTAAAAGGGACTACTTATGTGCTTAGAGAGAAGCAAGTGAATAACATTTGTTGAATCAGGGCCTTAGACTACAAATACTCTAGTGCAGACAATGTCTTCCTATAATAGACTGCCTAGAATAGAGGAGCCACAGCTCTGACTGAGACCTCAAAACACTAAAAACAAGCAAATAATAAATTACACACAAAACTACATTAAAAGAACCTTATTAAAATTTCAAAGTCAAGCACTTAAAAGTTAGGAAATGCCTGCATTCAGGTTCGCTGTGCAACCTTTATTCACTCTTTCTTGTGCATATGCATTTTGATAATGTGTTTAATTACATGACTACGTTCTATTTTTTCCAAAGGACCACTGCCCTATTCAGCGCATACGATGAACCTGTTTGAGGATGAATCAGGGCACTGCAGTAAAAGAGACAGTTATCTGTAGGACCCCAACTTCATTTGTTGCAGGAGTTGGAAGGTGTGAATGGGCCAGGGGATTGCATAAAATGAAAAAGTGATCTCATGATAAAAGCAGTTGAATGCTGCCGGAAGAACTTCTGCCACCATTCCTACGTGATACCAGGCAAGTCACTTAAACCAAACTCTTCAGAGGTGCTAACTAACTGTATGTTCCTCTTTTTCTAGGTGCACAACTTGAGACCCCAGGGTCTGATTTCAAGAAGTGCTGAGTACTCACAGCTTCAGCTGAAGTCAACAAAAGCTGTGTTTTTTAACATACAAAGTGTAATATAATGCAACGTGCTCCCAAAAATCAGATCCTATGTGTTTCAAATTGGACATACTTTTGAACACACTCTGTGCTTCAGCTCCCCATCTATGAAAAGAGGATATCATCATCAACCCCTATCATTTCACAGGGGTCTTGTGAAAATTAAATCATTAATACTTATGAAGTAACTATAGTGAAGAGAGCACCAAAGGGCAGCTCATGAGCAAATTAATAATTCTGTCTTTAGAACAGAATTTTAATGTGGAAAAAATAATGTTCGCTCATGTAATTAAAGAGTATCATAATGGACATGTGTAACCTTCTGTTACATATGTCCAAAGAGGCCTAATTCAGTTCACCCAGGCACCCGTAATCCTGGCATTTCCTAACTTTTCCGTGCTTGACTTTGCAGTGTTTATAATGTTCTTTTAAGGTATTTTTTGGAGGGTGGTTCCTAGTTTTAAAAAAACTCTGAAAAAACAAATTCCATCATGTAACATCATAGTGACACCCACAATTCATCAACATGGTTGGATTCTTTAGATCCACCATAAAGACCTCTGCCACTTGACTGCAATAGTAAGTTGCATCCTCTATGCAGATCGGCACAAAATGGGAATGAGACATTTTGCAAGTGGGTTTCACAGGTATTGTTGCAGTGGAGAAATGGTAAGACTCAGGAATCCTGGGTTCCATTCCAGGCTCTGGAGGGAAGCGTATACTAATGGGCACAGACTTTTCTACCCAGTTTCCCAAAGCTTGACCCCTTCTGTCCTGCCCCCTCTAACTTGTCCTTCTCCCCGTCCTGTCTCTTTCCCACCCCAACTTCTTCTCCAAATACCCTTCTCACCTAACCTGTCTTCATCTCCACTCTTTAGCCTTCACATCCATAACCCAGTCTCCTTGCCCAGCTAGTCCTTGTCTCTCCCCTCCTGACCCCAAGTCTTCAACCCCACTGCCAGTGGGTTTCACAGATATTTGCTGACATCAGAGAGATGATGACACTCAGGAATCTTGGGTTCTATTCCAGGTTATGGAAGGAAGTGAGCTCTACTAGTGACAACACTTTATGCCCCGCCCCTACCATGTACTCCGCACAGCCAGATCTTATTTCTCCTCTCGGCCCGTTCCCCATCCAGCAGCATTTCTCTCCCTTTCCTCCCACTTTCCCCACACCTGTCTGCCCCCCCTCCTTTTCACTCCTTTGCATTTCAGTCAAGCAGATTCCTTCTTCTCCTCCTTGCTGCCAGGGCACCTGGAACATGGAGAGCACAGAAGAAGCATATGTGAACTGCCATGTTCAAAAACATAACTCAGGTAAAATGTGGGTCGATTTTCCTGGGGAGAGCAAAAACCACATGCCTCAAACTAGGGGGACTCTTACTGCCAAATGTCAAGACCCTGCTCCAAAATATGAGCATGCTAGAGCTTTTCAAATAAATGTGTCAAGAAATTTTTTGTAACATGGGCAAAACAATGTATTTTTCCCTAGCCTTGGTCTTGGAAATAGATGAACCATTTGGTTGAAATTTTCCACAAAAAAAAATTCAGCCTGAGGTAGGCACTCAGAATGGAAAATTTCAGTGTAAATGTTAAAGTTTGGTATAGTTATAAATGCAGTAATTGAAATGGTCATATAATGGGAAGCGTGGGGCAACCTTAATAATAAACAGTGCTACCAGTCCCATGTATAATGATACTGCTATGCTACTGAATTAAGAAAAAAATTTTTTTTTTTATTTTGCTGAGAGGTATGGTGCTTTGAGTGGTTATCTTATGAATGAATACCAAAATATTGATTAAAATTAAAAATTAAATAGAATAAACAATCTTGCATATTTATGATATTTCAATGAATTAGAAAAACTGCTAACAGGATGAGGCAAAAAATAGTACTTTGATTTTGTTAAAATGTAATCAAAAGCATAGTTTCTTACCGTACAGGGCAACCCTGCAAACATGAGTATATCAAAAATTCTCTCATTTTTGGCAGGTTAAAGACGTTTGTTTTGGCTTTCTTGAGACTGCCTAGAAGTTATAAAGCAGACTGTGTAATATATTGAGAAAATATGGATCAATTGCAATTAAGTGAAAGTTTGCATAACATATATTGTTGCCATAACATCTCTTAATTAAACCGGTTTTGGGGGTTTTTTCTTTTTTTTATAAATTACATTAAGTTTATTTAACTGAATTTGTGTTTATCTCTCAGAAGGAAAAAGTGTAGCTAAAGCATGCATGTTTAACACAGTTGCACAAAATATAATTCAGTTTTTTCTTCTTTTGACTCTGTGGTTACACAAGACCAGCAGTCATAAATATTAGAGATCCATATCTTTAAATAACACCGTTATATAGTTACTTCTGTGGTTTCCTCTATCTAGATTGTTTGGGTTTTTAAAATGTGATTGTGAAACTTGTAGCCCATCTTCCATTTCCCTTGCCCATTTGTCCTATTTTAATGCAATAATAAAATAATTCTTCTGTCAGTCATATATAAACATACAAAAGTTAGAAAATTTTTTTTTTGCAGTATCAGTGCCTTTGAACTTATATTTTCAAAGATCAGTTGAAAAATATGTTGCTTTAAGACAAGAACCTTATTTATATGAATTTGTGGCTTAACTAAGGAGTATTCTTCTGCAACAAGCAAGGGCAGAGAGTTTGTATCTTAAATACTATAAGCTAGTTTTCAACCCATGTAGACATCTGGAAGGGAATCAGTCAGTAAACTATATTATATTATATCCTTCTGACAGTCCAAACCAATTTATAAGATTCATTACTCATAACAAAGACAAAGAGAAATATGGGAGAAGGGTGGAGGGTCAGAAATATTCGCAAATTGCAAGGCTGATTAAGGAAAGTAAAGAGACTTCTATTTTTAAAAATATAACTAGCAGCTATTTCTTGGTTAAATATGAAGGTGGCATATGAGGAACAGATTGCTGCATTTTTATGTGAGGCCATGGGCTAACTGCTTCTGTTTTACAAGCTGCTAGGAGTACGACCTCTAATTTGCTGGGACACATGAAAACAGCATCTAGAAAATTGTATTTTTCAGTTTATTTGAAGACTTGGTCTCTGCACTTCTCAGAGCCATTCATGAGATATTTTCCGATTCTGATACAGTGGTCCCTCTCATATAACAAACTTCCCTGCTATAGAAGCCAAGATGTGCAGATAATCAGCTGTGATTTAGCATTTTTACTCAAAAGTAACTTGTTAGAAGGAAATACTTGTGCTTAAAATAGAATTTAGATTAATGTTAAATAACCCTGTTTTGAATCTTATGTATTAGCTCACCTTTCTCCCCAAACCCCAATGAAACAACTGGACGTACCATACGGAAACTGGACTGAACCTTTATCTAAATAGCTCAATTTAAATGCAAATTAATTAAAAATCTTCTTGGGGAAAGAATTATCAGTGACTATATACTGCACTATAATTTTAGCACCAGCTTATTCATCCTTTTAGTATTACTGGACTAGTCGAAGTTTTCTGTAGGTAGAAAATTATTCTTTATTACATATATTCAGTAAATTCTCTCACATTTTGAGAATGAAAAAATGGGGCAGGCATGGTATTGGATTTCCATCTATAATAGTGTTACACTTCCACATGAAAGCTGTAACATATTCCATGAAATAAGAAAAATTAAATGAGAAACTAATAAAATGTATTACATTTAAAGCTGAATAAAGATTAATATAATTATTTAATTCTAAACTAAATTTAATATTAGAAGGAAGTTAATCATGAGACATTTTAACAAATACACATTATGAAAAACTTTTAGAAATAAAAGTTTCTAGTCATCTCTAGTTCAGGGTTATAGTCTCCCTTCAAAATTCAAACATAGCTACAATCAATCATTTTAATCATGTGTATGCATCGATGGGAGTAAAACCCCTTTTTGTTTCAATTATAATGGGAAAGTATTGATGTAATTTCATAGCTAAAAATTATTTTAAAATTTTTGCATGTGTTTCAGCAACTTCAGCAGTTAAGTTCAAAATGATTTCTAAAACAGACATGTTTGGTTTTTCTAATAAAACAGAAGAAACATCTTTATAAATTTAGTAAACTGTAAAAATATTTTAAGTTGATGCATAAGAGAACATGTTTTATTCCTTAGTTTTGTATTATGGGAAGGTTAAATACAGACTATCTCATTCAGTAACTCCCCACTTTACAGTAGTAGCAATTCATTCTAATTGCTTGGGTGGCAAACTCAGGAAAAAGTATTTTTCCTTTTCAGTGAATAATGTTTCATGTTAGGTTAAATGCAGGAAGTTACATGACCATTGGAATGTGATTGTCTGTAACTATAGTTAGTTCTTATTCATAACCATGTGTTTTGCAAAATATTAAAATGTTAGCAACTGAGCATTACATTTTGAAAATCATTTAACATATATCTAGCTAAAACTGGAAATACATGCAGTATAATCAGTGTAATTTTAAACCATGAATAGTAATTTTTCACAGAATTTTTATTACCCAGTATGGAGTAGATTATAGTAAATGTAATTCACACATGCTGTTTCTTATTCAGAGGGAAATACAGAATAGGATGTGGAGAATTTCTAGCCAAATCTTCATTCAGATCCAAGATCCACGGACGCCACTGTAATTGTGAAACATTCACAACCAGATAGCTGTAGACTTCATTTTCATTTAAAATAATACCTCTTCTACATCAGTTCCAACCAAAACATTAAAGTTCTTAAACTTTTAGCAAACTGCCTTCAGCTGAATTTCCAGCAGATTATAGTTTCTTGTTTTAATTTAGCAGCATTTGTTCATAAAAGGCATCGCTCAAAGCTATTTTCACATCTACAAAATGTAAATGTGCTTGTTCCTTTCAAAGTTGTATAAAATTCTGTATAACTAATTACACTGTACTTTCAGAACTTGACTCACTTGTTGAATTGTCTGGCATTTGATCATGGAAACTACACATCCGTGCACAGATACAAGCTATCTGAGTTTAGTACGGCACACTCCTTTGAGTGTTATGATGCTTGTTCATAAATTCCAGGATCTCAGATATGTGAAATGGTGAGTTAAGGGTTACTGATTTCAGGTTTAAAACAAGGTCTGGGTTAGTTCTAATATTCTACATGTTCTGCATCTTTGGTTTATAAAGAATCATCACAAATACTAATTTCAAAAATAGCATTCTTATGGGCCTGATTCTGTTACTATTTCAGGCAAAATCAGGTTCTGTATTATTTCATCATGAGAGGTCGTAAGCATCCAAAATGCCAACTGAAATCACTTCAGTCTCTTGATTTGTGATCTAAAAAAGAAAGGCTCAGTCAGGACAATCATCATTTTTTATGCTAGGTCTTTTGATACATTCGATTGCAAAACTGGGATTAAAAAATGCTCAAAGCAGATCCATATATTTGAAATCCCAGATTCAATTTTCTCTAGCTTGCAGATCTCAAGGGGGTTTGGGATTACATATATAAACCTTAAGGTTTATATACCATTTCCATGTTTTGTTTACAGAACAATGCACCATATCACTTTTGACATGACAATTTTTACATAAAATAAATTTGAAGCCTTGTTCAGTCAGGTACTAAAAGAATGTTATCCAGCACTGAGTGTCTGATTCTACCAGATACAAAGTGCCTTCAGACTTCACTGAAGTGCCACTGACTTAAAAAACGAGAGCTGAAAGTAATCAGCATCTTTCAAGATCAGTCCCAACATGTATCTTTCTACAGTAATACATTCTAATAATTAAACCACAGAAAATAGCTGTAAATGATTGACACTACATATTTTTGAGGAAACAAAACGTTAATTTTACTCATTTAGAAATATACAAAATTAAATAGCTTTGGTCATATATAGCATATAAAAGGTTAGGAATTAATGTTTAAAAGTTTAGCAAAATAAATTCAGTAATAATTAGGAAAAGCGATATCTATCTTCATGAGTTGGAAGACTAATAGCTCATGAATGGTGCAGAGTTTACAAGATGTCTCCTTATGATAAAAGTCCTACAGAAGACTCAATGTAGACTGTTTCTTCTGTATTATTTTCCCCCAAATATTTTGCTTTACTTTGTAAAAAAAACTGCATAGAATATGCTTTCAGAGTATTTCACTAACATTAAATGCAGCAGTAGCTATAACTATGCTCTGAAATTTGCAGCTATGTTCCAAGCACATTAGAATTCAATTTACTAGTTCAACTGCTTAAAATACCCACTGAGATAAGTGAAATGTAGGCGATTCACCATAAGCCTTAGTACGGAATTTCCAAAGTTAAAATGGAGTAAATTATGAAGAGGTTAAACAAAAAACAACCACAACAAAAATGCAAAAAATATAGTCCAGGAGCTGAAAGCAACTGTGGTGTAATTTCTTCATGACATTTAAAAGAGAGAGCCAAAATGAGCATGTTTCCATTTCTGGAGAACAAATGGTGCTCTAAAATGCAGCATTACTGGAAAGTATGAGCTTAGAACACTTTCAATAAAGACAAAATATTTTTGCAAAGTTTTAACTTTCAGCTCTCTCTCCAGAATTTTCTAAAATATAAATGTATTTACAAAAATGCTAAAACAATCTAGACATAACCATAGCTGAATACATATTTTTAAAAAGATAGCAGGCCTTCAATTACACTTGTATTACAGTAAAAGCTATCGCTAACAGTAAAATTATATACTGTTTTCAGTCTTACCTTAATGAATACTGAATATCAAGACAGAGTTGCAATTAATAGAGGATCAAAATTTACTACTGAGACATGATTATAATTCCTAAAATATTTTTTATTTATGTAGTTATGCTCCAATCATGAAAAGAAAATGTTTAAGACAAAGCCTATTTTTAATTCATTTTGAATAAAATATGCTAAATAAAATTGCATATCTGAACAAAATATACATAATCACTATTTGCTAAATGAACATAAGCACAAAAACATCTGAAAAATTGAAATCTCTTTAAAATGTCTCTTTTTAAGAGACTTTAAGCTATAAACATCTACAGATATATTAAAATAGCTAAAAATAAATGTATTTAAAGATTGCTGATCAAAGAGGAGGCTATTTTACAAGTCAGAATAAATGACAGTATCACATGACAAGCAGCTTTCATATTGATTTGAAATAGCCGTTTTCAAGGAACAGTTGAAATAACAAGTATATACTCCTAGAATGGCAAAAAAGTGCCAATGGAAATTCAGTCACCACACAGACTCATTTTCCAATATCAATATACTAAAGAGAAGGTCTCACCTTAAATACTTACATTCAAAATTGATGTTAACAGTAAAGCTATCTATCCATTTTAAATTTCTGTATTTGTTATATATGTTTTGCTTTCTTGGCACTATGTTGCCCAGGCAGGAAAATTACACAGGTGACCCCTCAGTATTTTAATTTATGATGCCACAGTTCAACTTATAGCAAATAAGACTCCACATACATATCAATAAAGCAAAACCTGTACATGCTATATTTAAAAAAAGAAAATCAAGATCTGTAACAAAAACAGCTAAAAGAAAAAAACATGCATAAAAAACTTGAAAATCATATGCAAAAAAATGCACAGCATTAAAATTTATGCTGACAAATTATTAATTAAGCATCCTGAACTATGACCTAGTATGCTGGGCAACCTTAAATGTCAGCTTCTTAGAGCAAGACTGAATTAAGAATAACATGACATTCTTGAGAGGGGCCATTACTTTATAGAGCATAAAATATTGTACTTAAACATACGTTTATTCCTCATAGACTCCTGAGCCACACTTGCTCACTAAATGTTATCCGTCTTTACACAAGGATGTTGTCTGTATTATCTATTCTGTACTATAGGGCTAATCCTGAAATACACTGAGTACCTCCAACCCTCATTGACTTCAGCTTCATAAAAACTTGACAAATACTTCTACTGAATTCAACAGGATTTGATAGCACTCAATACCTCTCAGGCCAATAGTGCAGATGCTGTGAAATCACAAGAAATACCTTAATCAGACTGTAGACTTGGGAGACTGGAAGTTCTTGTTTACCTGATATGACAGCAAAGTACTGAAAATCACTATTAAGATCAAATGTTTTGGGATAGATTTTCAAATAATGCCTCCCATGTTCCATACCTTGAAAGTCCTTCTTTGGGAGATGGACTGAATGACCAATTTTTTATTTATTTTATTTTATTATTTATATTATAGCATCACATGGGTTTCGTTGTAGTAGGCATATTATAACAAAGACAGTCACTCCCCCAAAGAGTGTTCTTCTATTAGATAAAGTGAAAACGTCAGCTCAATTTAAATTAATAGATTTTATGGACAGAAGGAACCATCACAATAATCTAGTTTGATCTCCTGCCCAGGACAGGCCATAAAATTTCCCTTAGTATGTACCTACAGTGCACCTAAGAACTGCCAGCTGAGCTTGTGTTCTAAAAGAACTCCTAACCTTCTCCTCTAAACTGAGATTTTGGCATCAGTTCTCCATCTGTATTGTAACTCCACTATCGCTATTATTTCCATGATGACATAAAGACTCAGGGCTGTCTATGTCTCTCTCAGGAATTCCTAATATGTTAATCACCATGAATTTTAAGATCTGTAGCCTTTGGACCATTTTTAATTATTCTTTCCCCATTACCTTCCAACAGGAAATGACAACAAGCTGGACATCATTTGCTTTTCCAAAATCCATCTGTTTTTCTCTATCCCGGCTGCCAAAACCCTGGACCACTGAACTCCCAGTTTAAACACCACAACCTCCTTCTCCTCCAGTGAGTCTGCTTTGCACCTCAAACTCTCCCAGTCCTATGAAACATTTTGCTTCTAAACACATCTTCATATCCCATCACTCCGTGTGTCAACCCATCTACTGATTTCTTCACTAGCTTCCCCTCACCTTCCAAGTCAAATTTGAATTATTTTTATTTATTTTCAAGGTCCTGATTAAATTACTGTTTTCATTTTCTCCTACTCCCTGCTTAACTTCTGCACAGGCCACTCTCGTAAGTACTCCCCCTTTCGCATCCTTCTCCCATTCTCATCTTGCCACTTTCTTTTATGAAACCTCTTATATTTCAGAAAAAAATGTGTTGGCTCTTGTTAACCACTTCTCCTTTAAAAACCTTCATAATGCATAATGCTTTTTTGGGGTCTTTCATAGATGATACAGCAATATTACTATTTAAACATATTAATTAAAATATCACAATGCACACAATCTGCTCTTCACGAAAAAATTGTATTCTCTGTGAGCAGTATCATTATCTCTCTGCTACTTTCCTCTACTAGTTGGTTATTTTGTTGTCTAGTTGATTTTATTTAAATAGTAAGCGCCTCAAAACAGGGGCCAAGTCTTATACTCTTTTGTAAATGCCAATGGTGCAATACAAAAAATAAACTGAAATCATTGGTTCTCTCTAGCTGATAACAAAAGGAAAGTGAGAATTGAGAACCCAGCTTTGACTGCAGTCTCTGAACTGGACAGTAGAGCTCTGCTTTTAATAAATAGAACAACAACATCTTAACTCTTCAAAACACTTCAGGATTACATTTTTGCCTGAAGGGAACCCTATGGTCCATTCTCATTCATCTATATGGCATTCTTTTCTGATAGGTACTTCTTTCATGATGAAAAGTCATACTCCAATTTCAAGTTCAATATAAGGTAAATAGACTAAATATCAAATCACTAAAAATTAAATTTAATTAAAAATAGAAATGCAGGATGGCTCAGTGGTGATGGGATATTGGGCCTTTTACCTTCTGATTTCCATTTCAAATCAACCCTTGATTGATAATGACTAAAAGTTCTTTGACCTGTATTTAATTAACGGCTGTTCTTAGTTAAAAGAGGCATATATATCAAAACATTCCTTAACAGGAGGCACCAACAAGAATAGTCTTTTGAGAAGCCAAATAATTATTCTTTGTTCCTATACAGGACTTTCATCCACAGATCTGAAGTGCTTTTCAAATAAAATATTATCACCACTCTACATATGGGGAAACTGAGTCACAAAGAAAAAATGTGACACCCAAAATCATGCCCAACATCAGGGGCGGTGCCAGGAATAAAAATTGAGATCTCTTGACTCTTATCCAATGGACTACACTGCTGCAATTAATGCTCCGGCTTTACCCACAGAAACAGATCAAGGTTGAGGCACATTAGCAAGGTAAAATGTGAAAAGCTTTCTCCACCACTGTTTCACTCTCCAGGGCTTTCAACCCAGTATGTTTTACCATTAACAATTTAAGACTTAAAATAAACAAAGGGGGAAGACACTAACCTGAACTTATGTCAGCACTGAGTGTCTATACAAGTTTTCACGAGACATGACATTTTGAAAACAAGAAAAAAATAGCTAAGCAAGAGATTCTGCTGAAAGGAGAAAGAGTAATGTTCAAGATTCTGCAATAGTGTTCAAAACAATGCTTACTCCAAAATATCTGACGTTTATTTAAATTAACATAATGCATTCAGTTAAATGCTGCTGTCTACATAATAAAATCTAGCAAGGACTGTCAACAGCACACAGTCAAAGAACTTTATAAACCTGAAAAAATGTCAATATAATGAGAGCACAATTAACTGCAGGAAGAGATTTTAAACAATAAAGCTATGTATAAATGAGCAAGCATGGCTCACTGCTATAGTATCAAGCTATCCAATGACCACCCAAGTAAAGAGAAGTTTAGAAGCAAGCAACAGTGCTTCCTACAACAATCTCTGAAAACTTTCTGACCACACAGGCTGTGGGGTGAAAGAGAAAAATATTACGGAAAATAGCCTAACAATTTAAAGAAAGTATATAAATGTGAGTGTTTTGAAAAAGCCATTTCCTGACAGACAGCATTCAGGAAGATTTTATTTGAAAAGTCTGAGGCATGAAGCTTGGTAGTACGATAGTTACATGTAGAAAACCCACTCTCCTTTTGTTTTCAGAATAATTCACAAAAATAAATTAATTTTGATAATTAAAATAATTTAACAGTTTGTAATTCTGATAATCAACCTATATGCATAAAGAATGCCATTAACACCAGCAGTAAAATTATGCCACTCTCCCTCATACACCATTTCCTGGGTTATGCTATAGTCCACAAAGGACAAGGAAAGATGCTCCCTTTCTTTCAGAGAGTGCTGTATGTTCGCAGGCACTGAAAAACAGAGTTAATCAAGTTGCAGTGAAATGGCCCTTAATTTATTATAGGGAAAAATGTCATTAATACATAAATCAAATGTTGGAAATCTGACAACCAAGAAAAAGGTTCCTGAAGCTTGCAGAAGTAGATAAAATATTTAATGTGTAAGTACAGAACACTGCGTGTACCCCTCTTCACCTCCGTTTCCTTCTTAATAACGTCTGACAGAAAGGAATGTTTCATAATACATCACTCTGCTTGTAATGGTCTCTAACCCTTCTGAAGTAAAGTTTGTTTCACTGGTTACAGACACCTACAGCTCAAGACAAGTCAGTGTTAGTTTTCGCACAAACCTATTACTATACACACACACATTTCCAGATGAAAATTTAAAAAAAATAAAACAACCCCTCTTCAGATCAGATAAATAATCATATGTTCTTTTAAAGAGATTCTGAAGTAACAATATGAAAATATATTTTAAATATGGTATAGAATTATATTATGTAGCTCATTACAATTCTTACATTATATCATCAAAATGTGATACTTGCTTGCTTATGTATCTAATAAGAAAATGCCTCTTTCTAAATTGGCCAATGACATTTTTCCTTTTACAAAATTTTCTCAATGTCATAATTTTTCTACCACATAAAATTGCACATTCAAGAAACAAACACTAATATAAAAATAATTTAAAAGAATGGCCAGAAGCATAATGATTAAGCAAAATCTCATATTTTGAGACAAAAAAAAATTTATTGATTTTCATCACATATTTAGTCAGAGACACTAATTTCCATCAATGATTGACCAACTCTTTAGCACCTAAGGGGAAAAACCTGTGGTTTACTATCAACCATTTAAAACAAAAGTCAGCTTTGAAACATGGAACAGCATAATGAAACTAAACATAGCAATTTTTAAAATCTCAATTCACAGAAAAGAGCACAACGCTCAAAAGATCTTCATGATTTCCAAACATCTTAAAGGAGATTATTTTCAGGTTAGTTAAAACTTTATTTAATGTTAAATTTACAGGAATAAGGAAAATGTAAATAACTAAATTTAGCAACATCTTTCAAAATAATAATTTCAGAGTGGAAATTCCAAATAAACCTGTAAATACCAGCATGCTGATATGCATAAAAAATAATGGTCTCTAATACGTAGCTAGTACCAAAAGAATGGAAAAATGTAATCAAGCAATGCTAAATAAAGCACCAAGTTAACAATATAGATTTTACAAACCTTTCACAAGAAAACACATTTCAAAATAATGAATTCAGATTTTTAAAAACTGTCAATTGAAAAGTCTGTTTTTTTATTTAATTTTTAAAAGTTCCCTGTATAATAAAGTTATGTTTCCAGAATATGTGTTTTAGTACACTTTATTTGCCTGATACCATAAATATTGTAAACAAGTATTTTATCACAAATAAAACCACATCTCCAAGGAAGAGCATCTTTTTGTACCTTATATATTATACAGATATCATTTAACCTCTCTCTGAAATGCTGGCATTCTTATATGAAAGATAACTATTAGGTGGATAACTGGAGCACAGAAGTATGGAGAAGAGGGATTGAAGATTTTCACCAAGAAAACCAAGACAAACCTAAAGTTTTACAAAAAGTACCTCAGGAAAAGGCTGTTACTAATCTTCTGTAATTGTTGTTCTCCATTCAATCTTAGGTGTGTGCGCATCCACATGCATGGTTGTCCAAGACATTTTTGCCTTAGTGTTATCCACCCTCCGGAGCCCCAAGCTCATGCTGCAATATATGCTGGCCTTATGCGCCTCTGTTCCTTCTTGCCAACAACTCTGACTGCAGGGATGGAATGGACGTGAGCACACATCTCAAAGAAAAACAGTTCCAGAACGTTAGTACCCATCTTTTCTTCTTCGAGTGCTTGGTGACTCAGAAGCTTATGGAAGTGCCGTATGTAATACCTCTCTACCGAGGCCACCATCATCCTGGACTTGCGGGTGATAGCATAATGGGATATGAAAGCATGGCAGCCGTGCAGATATCCTGGCGAGGCACTTCATCAGGAAGGCCGCTGATGAGGCTTGTGCCCTGGTCGAGTGAGCTGTTACGATTGCTGGCAGACTCACTTTTGCTTGTCCATAACAGAACTTAATGTGTGCAGTTATCCATGAGGAGATCCCCTGGGAGGCCTTTCATCTGCTCAGCCACCGTGAAGAATAGCTGCGTCGACCTCGGAAGGCCTTAGGGCTATCACTGTAGAAGGCCAAAGCCCATCTACCCTCTAGAGCAGTGGTTCCAAACTCATGGTCTACACGGTCTTTCAAAGTTTCCCAGTGGCTGCAGAAGGGAGATGTTGCCTAAAGACCCAGGAGGAAAGTGTTGCCGTGGGGCTACAAGACAGGTGCAGACTTCTTGCTGCAGCCATGGGGAAGGGAGAGATCAGCACTCCCTTACCCCTAGCTGTAGCAGGGAGCATGGCAAAGCACTCTGCCTGAATCCATAGGCACAGGGGTCCCTGATGGAGCCAGAGGGAGGGGAGCAAAGGTTGTGAACCACTGATCTAGAGTATGCAATCTCTGAGCCTCAATAGATCTGTGTGGTTTGGGAAAGAACACAAGTAGGAATATATCTTGGTTATTGTGGAACTGTAACACTACATTTGGTAAGAAAGTTGGGTGGAGCTGCAGCTGAACCTTGTCTTTATAAAACACCTGTATAAGATGTTTCCGAGGTAAGGGCTATGGTCTCGGAAACCCTTTGTGCTGAGATGACCACCACCAGGAAGGAAACATTCCACAAGAAAAGATGTAGGGAGCAGGTCTCTAGTAGCTTGAAAGGAGGGCCCGTAAAGAACTAGATTCAAGTCCCAGGAAGAGGCAGGATCCCTGACTTGGGGGTAGAGCCTCTCCAGGCCCTTTAGGAATCTGACTGTGATATCATAGGCCACACTGACTTATTCTGGATTGAAGGATGGAAGGCTGAGATGGCTGTCAAGTGTACCTTAAGCGACAAAAGGGGTAGGCCTTGTTATTTGAGATGTAGCAGATCGTCCACTATCAACTGTATTGAGGTTTGGTGAGGATCAAGGTTCCAGTCCAAGACCCAACAGGAAAACCTCTTCCATTTGGCTAAATATGTAGATCTAGTAGAGGTTTTTCTGCTGCTTAAGAGGACCTGTTGGACTTGCATTTAGCAAACCCACTCCTCCACATTTCAGCCAGGTAGCAGCCATACTGTCAGGTACATGGACACTAGGTACAGATGCAACAGACTGATGTGTTCCTGAGACAGGTCGGACCAAAGAGGCAGCTCCAGCGGGGTTGTTATTGAGAGCTCCAGCAGCATGCCAAACCAGTGCTGACGAGGCCATACCAGGGCTATTAGAGTCACCTTTGCTTTGTTCTATTTGATTTTCAACTGAACCCTGTGGACCAGATATGCACACAACAACAAACCCACCCATGAGAGCAGGAAGGCATCAGACAGAGAACCTCTGGCGAGCCCTCAAATTGAAAAGAGCTGGTGACACTTCCTGTTCTGTCTGGACACAAACAGATCCATTTGGGGAGTCCCCTACCTTTGGAAGATCATGCTGGCCACCTCTGGGTGAAGTGACCACTGGTGACAAGATGAGAAAGACCAGCTGAGGAGGTCTACCAATGTGTTTTTGGAGCCTGGTAAATGTGAAGCTACAATATGGATGGCATTCTGAATGCAGATGTTCCACAAGTGGATAGCTTTCTATACAGAAGTGACGACCAAGCTCTGCCTTGCCTGTTTATGTAGAACAACGTGGCAGTAATGTCCATCAGAATTTGAACAACCTTTCCCACCAGGTAGGAAAAAAACACCTCACAAGCAAGTTGTACTGCCTTCAGCTCCCTTACATTTATATGGAGGATGAGATCTTCCTGCATCCAGAGTCTCTGTGTGCTGAGGTCATTGAAGTGGGCTCCCTGCTGAAGCTCTGAAGCATCAGAAACCAGTGTCATTGAAGGTGAAAACCCCATAAAGGGCACACCCAACAACAGTAAGCAGGGGTCTGTCCACCACGAGAGGGATGAAAAGACCTTCTATGGAACTGTAACCACACGAACCAGACTGTGCCTGCTGAGCATGAAGACTGATGCTATCCACATCTGCAGGGGACAAAGTTGTAGATGAGCATGTTGGACCACGTATGTGCATGCTGCCATGTGGTCTACCAGCCTGAGGCATGCACAGAGAAACAATGGATTGGCCCCTGAGCATCTGATAAGATGTGGGAGGCAACCTAGTAACAGACAATGTAGAAAACACTTAAGTATTCAATGCTTTTTTTTTGACTATCTTCACAGACAAGGTGATCTCCCAGACTATTGCACTGGCAGCACAAAATGGGGAGGAGGTGAAAGAACAGGTTCAGAACAATTTAATAAGGCTGGACATGCACAATTCCATGCGGCCAGATGCAATGCATCTGAAGGTGCTGAGGGAATTGGCTGATGTGATTTCAGAGCCATCGGCCATTATTTCTGAAAACTTGTAGTGACTGAGGGAAGTCTTGGATGATTGGAAAACCACAAATATAGTGGCCATCTTTAAAAAAGAGAAAGAGGAGGATGCAGGGAACTACAGACCAGTCAGTCTCACCTCAGTCCCCAGAAAAACAACAGAACAGGTCCTCAAGGAATCCATTGTGAGGCACTTGGAAGAGAGGAAGGTGATCAAGAACAGTCAGCATAAATTCACCAAGGGCAAGTCACATCTGGCCAAACCGATTACCTTCTATGATGAGATGATTGACTCTCTGGGTGTGGGGAAAGCAGTGGTTGTGATATACCTTAACTTTAACAAAGCTTTTGATACAGTCTCCCACAGGATTCTAATCAGCAAGTTAAAGAAGTATGGGTTAGATGAATGGACTATAAAGTGGACAGAAAGCTGGCTAGATCACCATGCTCAATGGGTAGTGATCAACAGCTCAATGTCTAGTTGGCAGCTGGTAACAAGCAGAGTGCCCCAGGGCTCAGAGCTGGGGCCAGTTTTGTTCAACAGCTTCACTAATGATCTGGAGGATGGGTTAAATTGCAGCAAATTTGCAGATGACACTAAGATGAGAGGAGTGGCAGATACACTGGAGACCAGGGATAGGATACAGAGTGGCCTAGACAAATTAGAAGATTGGGCCAAAAGAAATCTGATGAGATTAAACAAGGACAAATGCAGAGTCCTGCACTTGGGACAGAAGAATCCCATGCACTGCTACAGACTGGGGACCGACGGGCTGGGCAGCAGTTCTGCAGAAAAGGAACTGGGGTTACAGTGGAGAAGAAGCTGGATATGAGTCAACAGTGTGCCCTTTTTGTCAAGAAGGCTAATGGCATATGGGGCTGCATTAGTAGGAGCATTGCCAGCAGATCGAGGGAAGTGATTATTCCCTTCTATTTGGCACTGGTGAGGCCTCATTTTGAGTATGTCCAATTTTGGGCCCCCCACTACAGAAAGGGTCCAGTGGAGTCAACAAAAATAATTAGGGGGCTGGAGCACATAACTTATGAGGAGAAGGTGAAGGCAGTGGCATACCATGGCTCTCTGGTGCTCAGGGGCCAATTACTTACATGTGCTCTTCCCCACCTCCCCACCCGCACTGACAGCAGAAGAATGAGGGGGGATTTGAAAGCGGCCTTTAACTACCTGAAAGGCAGTTCCAGGAAGGATGAAACTAGGCTGTTTTCAGTGGTAGTAGATGACAGAACTAGGAGCAGCGTTCTCAAGTTGCAGTGGGGGACGTCTAGGTTGGATATTAGGATAAAATTTCTCTGGGAAGGTGGTGACACAGTGGAATGGGTTGCCTAGGGAGGTGGTGGAATCTCCATCCTTAGAGTTTTTAAGGCGCAGCTTGACAAAGCCTTGGCTGAGATGATTTAGTTGGGGTTGGTCCTGCTTTGAGTAGGGTGTTGAACTAGATGACCTCTAATCCTAATCTTCTATGATTCTATGATAAGGTGAGGCCCATTTGATTCAAATCAAGGAAGCCATCCCAGACATAACCCATCACCTGACCCCAGGGCATGGCAGAGGAATCTGTTAAAATGAGAGGCATTTTGGTCTCTGGAGTGCTCTCCTGCAATCTACCTACAAGATAACATCAAAACAGACTGTCCACATGGAGGGAGGAAAGAACCTGGTTCAGGGCCTACCAACCAACCTGTGGTAAGATAACATCAAAGACAGTAAGGCTAGTGAAAATGTTAAGCTTAGTTTAACTTGCTTTTATTTCTTCCTGATCAAATCTGACTAATATTATTCTGGTTTCTAATCACTTATGTTTAGTAAGTACAGAAAGATTTTATTTGTTTCTTTTATCTAAAGCACTGCATGTGGTTTGAGTGTGTTTAAAGACCTCATTTAGTGTGACAGAGCTGATGCATATCAATTTCTTTGATAAACTGACCACCTAATAAGCTTTCAGAGTCCAGTGAGCAGCACCGAACTCTGTAAGACAATAGTTCCTAGGGTTGCATCTGGGACTGGAGATATTAGCCTGGGGTCATTCTATTGAAGAATATCACAAGTGGCTGGCCAAAGGCACTCACTCACTAAGATAGGAGCCGCTTGCTTGCAGGAGACAGAGTGAGCTGACCCAGGAATGGGTAGCTTACATAGCAGGGAAATTGCAAGACAAGCTCCAGAAGTGAGGGATTGGGGTGATACAGCAATACAGCTGTCCAGATTGCAGAGTTGAAAGTCAGACCAGAATCTCTGTGGCATGTTCAAGCCAAGAGAATGCAGTGTGCCCCTTGAGTCTCTTAGGTTGTGAAGCCTAGTATCAGTTAGCTCTGAAACCAGAGCATTCCCCTCAAACGGGAGGTCCTGTATAGACTGCAGCATCTCCTGTGAGAGTCCTGAGGATTGCAGCCATGAACACGGTCACATGGACACTGCAGAAGCCATTAATCTAGACATGGAATCAGCAGTGACATGTGGAGGGAAGGGAGGTCTTGCCCTTCTTCTACAGGATGGATGTGAACTCCCGCCTAATGTCCTGGGACATAGAGTCCTTCAACTTGGCTACCGAGTCCCAGATGTTATAGTTATACCTCCCCCAGCAACACTTGCTGATTGGAGATTCTGATCTGGAGGCTGGCCATGGAATAAACTTTCCTTCCAAACAAATACTGTTTCTTGGCCTCCTTATTTTTGAGCGACAACCTCGCCTGCCCTTGCCTGTCCCACTCATTAGTCACAGCCACCATTAGAGATCCCAAAGGAGGGTGGGAGAACAGGTATTTGTAGCCATTAACTGGAACAGAATATTTTTTTTCAGCTCTTTTCAAAATAGATGGCAGGGAGGATGTGGTGTGCTAGAGGGCTCTGGCCATCATTAGCACCCCTTTGTGGACCAGCAGTGCAATTCTAATCGGAGCCATGACAGCCAAGATATCAAAAAAGCTATCTATGGGCTCTGCAATCTCCTCAGCCTCCAAATCTAAGCTGGATGCCACCTTTTAAGTAGATCTTGGTGGGCCCTTACATCGTCTGCCAGCACTGGTGGGGCCAGGCCAACCACTCTTCGTTGAGTATTTTTTAAAATAGGAACAGCAGTACGTGAGTCTGACAATGTTCATATATAAATACATATTCTGTTCCATTAATATACAGCTGCACTACATCCAAAAACACTATCATAATGCATAGTCTTCTAGATTACCTCCTGAGGTCCCTTATCAACCCTAATGTACTATGATTCTAATCCTAAAATTCCAAATTTCTTAACTTCGTGATTCGTTTTCCGAAATACTTGGTTAATTAACATTTGTTACACTTCATTTATCTCTAGATTTGTTTGCTTCTTCTTTAAATAAAATGTTAATTGGAAAAGGTGATGCTAATGGTGGCCTTTAACAGTTGAGCTGCCTTTAATTTTTTAAGCAAAAAATTTCAAGCAGTGCATAAGGCAAAACTACTTTCCCCAATATACACTTTTTTTGACAATGCATACAATTCAGATGAGACTTTACGTTAATTCAGCTCAAAGTATTCCAGAAAATTAACACTCAGAGTGAAGTTAAGCACTAAAAATTTCATTCCAAAACAAAAAATATTTGAGGAAGTTATGAACAAATGCGGAAAAAAGGTTACAACAAAAATTGAACACATGCTTTTCTTCCCATACACATGGGCCTAGTCAGCAGTATGGTCTCCTTCCCTCATTAAGTATTATCTTGCAAAGTGGAATGATTACATATCACAAAACATTTTGTTTCCCTCTCACCACTGAAACATTACTTACCTGTCAATTAAAAAAACTCACTATTTTTCATAGTAAACACATGGTTCCCTCAAGATTTTAGGAAACACTGGTAATATACACAGAAGATAAACCAACAAACCCTTTCAGTGTGAGTTTTATGGAGTGGACTTTGGAAATTAATTCCAAGCTAAGCTTCCTTTTTAAATTAATTTACATTATTTTCCTGTTCTTCCTTTTTGTGGAGAGGGACATGAAAACCCTTTTATAGAGTAAGAGTTGGAGCTGATGAAAACCACTCAGCTTACTGCACGCACTAACATAAGTCAGCAGAATAGCAGTCTTTCCCAGCATGATCCCAGCACCTGAAACCCTTGCATGCAATCTTAAAGAAGAATGGTTACTTACCTCATAAAACATGGTTACTTACCAGTAACTGTTGTTCTTTGAGGTGTTGCTCATATCCATTCCACTTAGGTGTGTGCGTGCCCTCGTGCACGGTTCCCAGACAACTTTTTCCCTAGCAGCCCCAGTAGGGGCCAGTCCAGGCGCCCCCTGGAGTGCCGCCCTCATGCGGCGGTATATAGGGCACCGCCGACCCCTCCCCTCATCAGTCCCTTCTTTCTGCTGACTCCAAAAGCGGAGACGGAGGGTGGGTGTGAAATGGATATGAGCAACATATCTCGAAGAACAACAGTTACTGGTAAGTAACCATGTTTTCTCCTTCGAGTGATTGCTCATATGCATTCCAGTTAAGTGATTAACAAGCCATACCTGGAGGTGGGTAGGAGTCATCGATGAGCTGCCCTCAGCACGGCGCTGCCAACTCGCGCGTCCTCCCTCGACTGTTGGACAACAGCGTAGTGCGCGGTAAAGGTGTGCACCAAAGACCAGGTGGCAGCCTTGCAGATGTCATCCAGGGGGACCCTTTCCAGGAAGGCCACGGACGCAGCCTGGGCCCTTGTTGAGTGCGCCGTCACCACTCCGGGAAGTTGGACGCCTGCACGTTTGTAACAGAAATAGATGCAGGCGGTGATCCATCTGGGATGCACTGGGTGGAAACGGGGGATCCCTTCATCCTGTCCGCCACTGCGACGAAGAGCTGCGTGGTCTTCCGAAATGGCTTCGTCCTCTCTAGGTAGAACGACAGCGCCCTCCTTACATCCAGGGTGTGTAGTCTCCTCTCCTCCTCCGACCCGTGCGGTTTAGGGAAAAACACGGGGAGGAAAATATCTTGGTTATAGTGGAATTGGGAGACTACCTTAGGCAGGAAAGCTGGATGTGGCCTCAGCTGCACCTTATCCCGGAAGAACACGGTATAGGGGGACTCCGAGGTCAAGGCTCTTAGCTCAGAGACCCTCCTAGCCAAGGCAATGGCCACGAGGAAGGCCACCTTCCAGGACAGGATTTGCAGGGGGCAAGTGGCCAAAGGCTCGAAGGGGGGCCCTGTTAGTCTAGCGAGGACTAGGTTCAGATCCCAAGGAAGCACCGGGTCACGGACCTGCAAGTACAGCCTCTCAACCCCCTTGAGGAACCTCACCGACATGGGGTGGGAGAACAGGGACCGCCCCTCCAACAGAAAACCGAGATGGCCGCTAGGTGCACCCTGTGGGAGGCTAATGCTAGACCCTGGAGTCTAAGCTGCAGCAGGTACTCGAAGATAGCCTGCATGGGGGACGTACCGGGGGTTATGCCCTGCGACTCCGCCCAGCAGGTGAACCTCCTCCACTTGGCCATGTAGGCGATCTGCGTGGAGGGTTTCCTGCTTCCCAGCAGCACAAGTTGGACCTGCTCCGAGCAGGTTCTCTCCTCCTCGGTCAGCCAGAGAGTCTCCAGGCCGTCAGGTGCAGGGAGTCCAGGCTGGGATGTAGCAGGTGACCGTGGTCCTGGGAAAGCAGGTCCGGCCTCCTCGGGAGCTCGATCAGCACGGCGACAGAGAGGTCCTGCAGCATGCTGAACCAATACTGCCTCGGCCACACTGGGGCAATCAGGATTACATCCGCTCTGTGCCTCTTGATTTTCAAGAGGACCCTGGGTAAGAGCGGGATTGGGGTGGGGGGGATGGGAATGCGTACATGAGGGTCCCTGTCCATTCGATGAGGAACACGTCAGAGAGGGAGCCTGGCTCGCGACCCCAGAGGGAGCAGAACCTCGGGCACTTCCTGTTCCAGGACGACACAAACAGGTCCAGCTGGGGCACACCCAACTCGTGGAAAATCCTGGCCGCTACTTCTGGATGCAACGACCAGTCGTGTTGGGGTAGAAACAACCTGCTGAGGCGGTCCGCCTTGTCGTTCCTGACCCCCGGGAGGTGAGAGGTGGTTAAACAAAAGTCGTGCCTCACCGCGAAGTCCCAAAGCCGAAGCGCCTCCTGGCACAAAGCCAAGAAGCGCGCCTCCCCTGCATGTTTATATAATACATTACTGCGGTGCTGTCCGTCAGCACCTGTACCATTTTTGCCCAATAAACAATGGAGGAATACCTTGCATGCCAGTCTGACTGCCCTCAGTTCTTTTACATTGATGGGTAGGGCAGTATCCTCCTGCGACCAGCAGCCCTGAGTACGCAGGCCACCGCTGATGTGGGCCCCCCAACCGAGGTCCGACGCATCTGAGATAAGGGTGACCGAGAGGGTCAGGTCCCTGAATGGAACCCCTTCCATGAATGTCCTGGGGTTCATCCACCATCGTAATGACCCCAATACTGCAGGGGGCACCGTGACTACTCTGTCCAGAGAGTGCCTGCTGGGCACATACACCATGGCCAACCAACCTTGGAGAGACCTGAGCCTGAGGCGGGCCAACCTCACCACATACGTGCACGAGGCCATGGGGCCCAACAGCTGAAGGCAGTGCCTGGCTGTCATCGTGGGGCATCTCTGAAGTTGCGATATGATCGCTGCCATGGCCTCGAACCTCGAGCGTGGGAGGGAGGCTCTGGCCTGAACCGAGTCTAGGGATGCCACTATAAACTATGTGCTGTACCGGAGACAGCATCGACTTCTGCTTGTTGATGAACAGCCCCAGAGCGTTGCAGGTGGCCTGGATGAGGGAGACCGCCTCACACACCTGCAACTTGGTCTTGCCCCTTATCAACCAATCGTCCAGGTAAGGGAATATCTGGACCCTCTGCACCTTAGGAAGGCCTCCACCACTGCCATACACTTGGTAAACACCCTGCGGGAGGAAGACAGGCCAAAGAGCAAGGCTGTAAATTGGTAGTGGCCATCAGCTACCATAAACCTTAGATAGCGCCTGTGGGCGGGAAGGATGGACACGTGGAAGTACGCATCCTTCAGGTCGAGGGCGGCAAACCAATCTCCTGGATTCAATTCAGAGATAATGGCCGCTAGGGACACCATGCGAAACTTCAGTTTCTTTATGAACCTGTTTAACCTGCGCAGGTCCAATATAGGCCTGAGGCCTCCCTTGGCTTTGGGAACGAGGAAATACCTCAAGTAGAACCCCTTCCCCACCTCGAGTGGCGGAATAGCTTCTATGGCTCCCTTGTGCAAGAGGGAGCAGACCTCTGAAGGAGCAGTTGCTCGTGAGATGGGTCCCTGAAGAGGGAAGGGGGTGAGTCAGGGGGGAAAGCCACCAGTTGGAGGGTGTAACCCCGGCGCACGGTGTTCAGGACCCAGAGGTCCGAGGTGATGCTCTGCCACAGGCTGAGGTAGGGCCTCAGCCTGTTTCTGAAAGGCGGGGAAGAATGCTGGTGCCACCCTCGGGCACACGGTCAAAACTGGTGCTTTCCCTTGGAACCCTGTGAGGGTACTTTCTGGGAAGCTGTGGACGACACGGGGCGGTCATGCCATCCTGAACCCCTGCTCCTATCCCTGTCCTTGCAGGGGGGAAAGGCCTAGACGATGGCCTAGGCTGTTGCTGCTGCCGCTGTGGCGGGCGCTGCGGCTGCTGGCGAGTCTGTAATCTCGCCACCTGGGGGGTATACAGTCCCAAGGAGCGGAGAGTGACCCTCAAATCTTTAAGGGCGTGCAGCTCGTCATCTGTTCTCTCCAAGAACAGGCCGGCCCCATCGAAAGGCAGGTCCTGAATGGAGTGCTGCACCTCCTGGGACAGTTCTGTGGACTGTAGCCACGCTGCGCGACACATGGCAATGGCGGAGGCCATCACCCTGCTGGCCGTGTCCGCAGTGTCCGAAGCAGTCTGCAAGGCTGCACTGGCTACCATCTGTCCTTCCTCCAGGACCATGGCGAAGTCTGCAGCCTGGTCCTGGTAGCAGGGACTCTACGAACCTTCGCAGCAAGTCCCAAAGGTTCAGATTATACCTGCTTAAGAGGGTCTGGTGGTTAGTCACCCTGAATTGGAGCGCCCCCTTGGAGCAGACCTTCCTACTGAAGAGGTCTAGTCTCCTACCCTCCTTGTTTTTAGGAGTGGTGCTCTGGGCCCCTTGTCTCTCCTTCTGGTTGGCAGCGTCCACAACCAGAGTCCCCGGGGCTGGGTGGGTGTACAAATACTCGTGCCCTTTGGCTGGCACATAGTATTTCTTCTCAGCGCCCTTGGAGGTTGGGGCGACCGAGGAAGGGCTCTGACAAACAGCTTTCACCAGGCGCAGGATCCTTTCATGAACGGGAAGGGCTACCCTGGACCGTCCTTGAGTCCCCACGCCTGAAGAGGGGGTCCACATCTTCCTCCAATACCTTGATCCTTGCAGCTTGTCGTCTGTCTTCTCCAAGAACAGACTGGCTCCATCGAACGGCAGGTCCTGAAGGGAGTGCTATACCTCCTGGGACAGTTCCATGGACTGGAGCCACACTGCGCAACGCATGGCAATGGCGGAGACCATCGCCCTGCTGGCTGGGTCCACACCATCCGAAGCAGTCTGCAAGGCTGCACAGGCTACAGTCAATCCTTCCTTCAGGACCGTAGCAAAATCTGCAGCTTGGTCCTGGGGAAGGGACTCTGCGAACTTTCACATAGAGTCCCAAAGGTTCAAACTGTACTTGCCCAAGAGGGCTTGGTGGTTAGCCAGCCTGAATTGGAGCACTCCCGTGGAGCAGACCTTCCTGCTGAAGAGGTCTAGTCTCCTACCCTCTTTATTCTTAGGAGTGGCGCTCTGGGCCCCTTGTCTCTCTTTCTGGTAGGCAGCATCCACAACTAGAGTCCCTTCGGCTGGTACGTAGTACTTGTTCTCGGTGCACTTGGAGGTTGGGGCGACCGAGAAAAGGGTTTGCCATATGGCTTTGGCCAGGCACAACAGCCTTTCGTGAACAGGGAGGGCTACCCTCAAAGGTTCTCGGGTCCGCACATGCCCGAAGAGAGGGTCCACCTCTTCCTCCAGTACCTTAACCACCAGGTCAAGGTTGGAGGTCACCTGTTTCAGGAGCACCTGGTGAGCTCTGAAATCAATAAGAGGATCCCCCTGGTCCCTGAAAGCCGCCTTCTCCGGCAGCGAAGAAGAGGACAGCTGGTGGGGTCCTGTTGAGGGGCCCTCCCCAGGGTCTGACTCACCTTCCGAGGAGCGGTCCCTCTCCTGCATTGAAGGTGCCTGCTGGGGAGCTAACTGGGTCACAGAGGCAGAGGCCGACACAGTTTCCTGCCCCAACTGGGCTCCCCACAGCCCCCAATACAGGCATTGCCACGGGGCTGGGGCCAACCGGATGCCGGTGCCTCTTTCTGGCGTCAGGGCCTCCAGGAGCCCAAGCCAGGGGAGCGGTGCCTCCAGGAAGAGCCACTTCGGGACCCGCTGTCGGATCATCCCGAGGAGCTGCGGTGCCGTCTGTGGTGCCGACGGTTGGGCGAAGCGAACGAAAAAGAAGATTGGTGTCACGGGATCGAGGACTTTCGTCTTCTCTTCCCTGGTGCCGAGTGTGGTGCCTCGGTGCCGAGTCGGAGCTGGAGCGCAAAGAGCGGTCAGCCTGTGACGGGGACCTGGAGCGGTGCCGTCTCGACGAACGGGACCGGTGCCAGGAAGACTCATCCGAAGACGAGGAGGGAGAGGAGCTATCCAGCTCAACTCTCCAGTGCCAGATGGGGGGCGGCCATTTCTCCGGTGCCAGATGCGCCCACCCTTCGGGGACACCCATCGCGGGTTTGCCCCAGAACACAAGCCCTGACTCTCTCAGCCGAGAGAGGTCCAAAGGCATGAGCAAGGCCAGCAAGGCTCGAGCTGCTTCGAACACCTCCGGTGTCGAAGGGTCTTGGGCAGGGGGTTCCCCACTCCCAGGAGTTGGGGGAGGTTCCCTATGTGTCGGTGCCGGTGGCTCGTCCATGAGCTGCAGCACCTCAGGGCTTGACCCCGGCCGCTCCTGCGGTGCGGGGGAGGGAGGGCGCTCTATGCGCTGGCGGCATTTCTTCTTTCTCGGCACTGGAGACACTCGGTGCCAAGGCGCCTGCAGTGCCAGCGGAGCACTCTACACTGACGACACTCTCTGTGCCGATGGACTCTGAGTCGGCTTGGAAGCTGGATGCAAAGCAGGTTTTATTAAGATGGCCTTTAGCCGAATCTCTCTCTCCTTTTGAGTCCTTGGCTTAAAGGCTTTACAAATTCAGCACCGATCGTTACAGTGCTGCTCTCCAACGAACTTGAGGCAGCACTCGTGAGGATCACTGACTGGGAAGGCCTTCCCGCAGCCAGTGCAGGGTTTAAACCCAGGCGAGCCTGGCATGGCCAGGTCGCTAGAGCCCTAAGGCTCTTCCTAACTAATTTCCTAACTCAACTAAAAGCTAACTTAGTTCAGGGAGAACTGCTAACTAACTAAACACAATAAGAGGGAAGACTACTTGCGATGCAGCAAGAGTTGCTCCAGACGATCATCATGGGTGGAAAGAAGGAACTGAGGAGGAGAGGGGCCAGCGGCACCCTATATACCGCCGCATGAGGGCGGCACTCCAGGGGGCGCCGGGACTGGCCCTTACAGGGGCTGCCAGGAAAAAGTTGTCGGCGAACCGTGCACGAGGGCGCGCACACACCTAAGTGGAATGCATATGAGCAATCACTCGAAGGAGAACTGCTGTTCTTTGAGATGTGTTGCTCACGTCCACTCAGAATTAGGTGTGTACGCGATGTAAGCATCGCTGCTGGAAACTTTCCCCTAGTGGCAGCCATAAGGCCGGGTCTAGCACTCTCTGCAGTGGAGTGTGTATGCACTCATATATATGGCGCTGCCAGCCCCCTCTCCCTCTCAGTTCCAGAGGGGACGGAGGGCAGGATCTGGAATGGATATGAGCAACACATCTTGAAGAACAGTTATGAGGTAAGTAACCGTTCTTTCTTCAAGTGCTTGCTTAGGTCCATTTAGAATTAGGTGACTTACCAGCAGTGCCTCCAGAGGCAGACAGGCGTTCATAGCATAGACCTGATGATTGGAGCACAGCTCTGCCAAACTCAGCATCATCTTGCGCTTTCTGTGTGATGGCATAATGAGATGTAAACATATGAATTGAGGATCATGTTGCAGCTCTACATATATCCTTTATGGGTACATGCACCAAGAAGGCCACAGAGGACGACTGCGTTCTTGTGGAGTGGGTGGAAAGCGACAGAGCAGACAGGAAAGCCTCATAAAAGGCCGTAATCAAGGACTAGGCCCATTGGGACGAAATTGGGCATCTCTTCATCTGGTCAGCTATCACTATGAAGAGCTGCATGGAACTGTGAAAGGGTTTGGTCCTGTCGATGTAGAAAGCCAATGCCCTCCTCACATCTAGAGTTGCGACACCTTTCTTCATTAGATTCATGAAGCTTCAGATAGAGCAGTAGCAGAAATACGTCCTGGTTAACATGGAAATGGAAAAAGACTTTTGGAAGAAATGTTGGGCGAGGACAAATCTGCACCTTGTCCTTGAAAAAACAACTGTATATGGTGGCTCTGAGGTCAAGGCTTTTAGCTCAGAGACTCTCTGCCCCCAGGTAATTGACACCAGGAATGCTACCTTCCAGGACAGAAGTGTAAGGGAGCAAGAAGTCAATGGTTGAAACAGCGGGGCTATGAGCCTTGAGAGAATGAGGTTCAGATCCAACTGAGGGAGTGGGTCCCTTAATGACCGAAAAGGTCACCTCAAGACCCTTGAGAAATCTGGACACCACCTCGTGGGAGAAAAGCCAACCCACCTTGGATTGGAGGGTGAAAGGCAGAAACTGCCACCAGGCGTACCTTGACTGACGAGAAAGCCGGACTCTCCTGCTTCAGATGAAGCAAATAGTCCATGATCACCTGAATAGGAGATTCTGTCGACAAAACGTTTTGACTCGTCATCCAGCAGGTGAAGTTTCCATTTGGCTAAACAAGATGCCCTAGTACAGGGGTCAGCAAACCGCGGCTCCCGAGCCGCATGCGGCTCTTCAGCCTCGTCGAGCCGCATCCCCGAAGCCGCAAGCAGCTCTTCAGCCGTGTCGAGCCACGTCCCCGCAGCTGCAAGCGGCTCTTTAGCTGCGTCCCCGGAGCCGCAAGCGGCTCTTCAGCCGCGTCGAGCCACGTCTCCGGAGCCGTATGCGGCTCTTCAGCCGCGGAAAGGCGCAGCTCCCCTAGTGAGGGGACCAGATTAAAAATTCCTCCTCTAGTGTGAGCCCCCACTCTGCAGCTCCGCCGCCGATATTGACCAGAGGACTCAATTTCACGGCGGAGACTGCACACAGTGCTTCCAGGTCCGCCACCGAAATTGACCAGGACGAGTCAATTTCACGGCGGAAACTGGTCTGAAGTGCTGGCTGCTGGGGTGCAGTGTGTTCGGTACTCAGTGCTCCATTCATCCGATCCTAGCCCGGCCCCTCTGTCAAATTTTAGAACGCACTGTGGCGCATTGTGGCCCCGGGAGTCAAAAAGTTTGCCCACCCCTGCCCTAGTAGAAGGTTTTCTATTCTCCAACACGATCTTCTGAACTTGGGCCGAGCAATGACGCTCGTCCCAGCTCAACCATGAGGCATCCATGCAGTCAGATGTAGAATGCCCAGACCCAGGTAGAGCGCCTGGCCCCGGTCCTGAGAGAAGAGGTCTGATCTCAGCAGAAGTAACCATGGCCGGGCCACTGAGAGCTCCAACAGCATGCCAAACCAATGCTGTCTGGGCCATGCCAGGGCTATCAGAATGACCCAAGCTCCGTCCCTCTTAAACTTCACAAGGACTCTGTGTATGAGAGGTATCAGGGGAAAAGCGTATATGAGGCCCCCCAACCACGACAGAAGAAAGGTGTCCACCAGAGCAGTACCTTCCGAACCCAGGAGGGAGCAGTATTGAGTGCACTTGTTCTCCCTGGTTGTAAAAAAAGTCCCTTTGGGGAGTTCCCCACCTTTAAAAAATGTGGTCGGCCCCCTCCTGGTGAAGAGACCACTCATGGTAAGAGCAAAAGGATCTGCTCAGATGAGCTGCTATTCTATTCCTCAGGCCTGGTAAGTGAACTGCCTCCAATCAGATGTGGCTTATGCAAAGGTCCCACAAACGCAAGACCTCGTAACAGAGGGTTGAAGACCTGGCTCCCCATTGTCCGTTGATGTAGTACATGGTAGCAGTGTTGTCTATCAGGAACTTCACCACTTTGTTGAAAAGGTGTGGTAGGAACACCCTGCAGGCTAGGCAAACTGCCCTGAGTTTCCTGAGGTTGATGTGAAGAGATGACTCCTCCCTGGACCAAAGACCTTGAGTCCTTAGCACACCAAGGTGGGCACCCCAACCTGTATCTGAAGTGTCTGATACTAGCGAAAGGGTTGGTCCTACTGCCAGCACATTGTGAGGTTCCTTCTACCATGACAGGCTGGTAAGTACCTGGGGGGGAGGGACGACGGGATCATAACTATTCTGTCAAAGGAGTGTCTGAATGTGGAGTAAACCGTGGCAAGCCACAGCTGGAGTCGCCAAAGCCGCATCCTGGGGTGTCAAACCACATACGTGCAGGCTGCCATGTGCCCCAGGAGGCTGAGACACTTTCGCTGTGCTGTGGGGGTGGTCTGTTAGTCGGGCTACGTGCTCTGACGTTGGTAGGAACCTGTCTTTGGGCAACAGCACTTTGAATTGAGTAGAATCCAGGACCGCACCTATGAACTCTACCTTTTGAATCAGTGTAAGTATTGATTTTTGCTCATTTATGAACAGGCCCAGCAACAAACAGGTGCCCATCACAATCTCGATGTTGCATTTGACCTGCATCTTTGACTGATCCCGGATCAGCCAGTCGTCCAGATGAGGAAAAATTTGCACTCCTCTGCACCTGAGGTGGGCCGCCACTACAGCCATGCACTTGGTGACTATGCACGGTGCGGAGGAGAGGCCAAACAGTAGGACTACAAAATGGTAATGTTGAGCGCCCACCGTAAACCATAAAAACCTCCTCTGGTCCGCAAAATGAAAATAAGTATCTTTCAAATTGAGAGCAGTGTACCAGTCGCCCAGATCCAGGGAAGAGATGATAGCTACAAAGGTGATCGTAAGGAATTTAAATTTTGAGGAATTTGTTCAAGGCACGTAGGTCTAGAATGGGCCTCAGTCCTCCTTTGGCCTTTGAAATCAGAAAGTAATGGGAGTAGAAAACTCTTCCCCTCAACCCTTGAGGTACCCCCTTCCACCATGCCCACCTGCAGCACCTGCCCTCCTGAACGAGGAGCTGATCGTGAAAGTGGTCCCTGAAAAGGGACAGGGAGGGAGTGAGGAGAGGCGGGAGCGAAATAAATTGGAGGATATAGCCAAAGGCCACTGTGCTTAGAACACAGCAGTCCATTGCTATGGCCCTCCAAGAGGGGAGGAAAAATGCTAGGCAGGAAGAAAGCAACTGAGAATCTAAATCCTGAGGAAAGCCTAGTAAGTCGCCCTCAAGCGCACCTTCAAAAGCCTCGCTCCCCTCCCCCCCGCAAGGGATGGTGGCTCACATCTGATCTCGAGGCAGAAGCTGGCAAATTGTCCTGCTGGCACTTTTATTTCTTATGTCTTTTACTATAGGGCTTCCCTCGGGTCTGGCCCCCAAAGTGCTGCTGCTGAGAGGGCCTGAAATGCCTCCTGGACAAGGATGGGTCATAGAGCCAACAATCTCAAAGTAGCCCTGGAGTCCTTCAGCCCATGCAGCCTGGAGTCAGTCTGTTTCTCAAAGAGGGCTGAGCCATCAAGTAGAAGGTCCTGGATGGACTGCCGGGCTTCCGCTGAAAGACCTGACGATTGGAGCCAGGACGCTCTCCTCATCAACAGAGCGAAGGCCATTGCCCATGCCGCTGAGTCCACCGCGTCTGATTCTGCCTGCAGGGAGGCTCTGGCCATTGCTTTCCCCTCCTCCAGGACCGCTTCAAACTCCTGATTGGAGGACTGTGGGAGGGAGCCAGCAAACTTTTCCAGCGACTGCCAGATATTATAATGATAGCATCCTGAAAGCACTTCCTGATTTGACACTCTCAGCTGTAGTCTCACTGTTGAATATATCGTGCAACCAAATACATCTAATATTTTGGACTCCTTGTTCTTTGTTGTTAAGCTCATTTGCCCCTGCTTGTCATGCTTGTTAGCTTCCGCCACCACAAGCGAACCCGGGGATGGGTGTGTATACAGATATTCTAACCCTTTGGTGGGCACATAATATTTCTTTGCACCTAGCTTGGATGTGGGATGCTGAGGTTTACCACAGCAGCTTTGCAAGTTTTAGCACCCTTTCATGCACTGACTTTAAGGTCAGAAAGGGCCCTTATGATCATCTAGTCTGACCTCCTGCACAATGTTCACCACAGAACCTCATCCACTCCTATAATAGCCCCCACCCTATGATTGAGAGATTGAAGTCCTCAAATCATGTTTAAAAACTTCAAGGTACAAAAAATCCATCACCAAGTGACCCATGCCCAATGCTTCAGAGTAAGGTGAAAGACCCCCAGGGCCTCTGACAATCTGCCCTGTGGGAAAATTTCTTCCAGACCCCAAATATGGTGATCAACTAAACTCTGAGCATATAAGCAAGACTCACCAGCCAGATAACCGGGAAAGAGTTCTCTGTAGTAACTGAGAACCCACTTCATTTAACATCCCAATGAGCATCTTTACTGTTAGTACTGAAAGATCAATGAGCAATGCAATGTGATTTTAATATCTTAATTAAAATTAATTGATATTGTCAACGAAGTAGAATGTAACTTATTTAATTAAATGAAGTTCAAAGCAGTCTGTAAAGAGTTACAAAGGGATCTCACAAAACGGAGTGCGCAACAAAATGGAAGTTGAAATTCAGTGTTGATAAGTGCAAGGTAATGTACACTGGAAAAAATAATCCCAGCTACATGAACAAAATGATATGGCCTAAATTAGCTCTTACCACTCAAGAAAGATCTTGGAGTCTTTGTTGATAGTTCCCTGAAAACATCTGATCAGTGTGTAGCAGCAGCAGCAAAAAAAAAAAAAAAAAAAAGCTAACAATGTTAGGAACCATTAGGAAAATGATAGATAAGAAGACAGAAAATATAATGCTGCTATATAAACTGATGGTACCCTCACACCTTGAATACTGCATGAAGTTCTGATTTCCTCATCTCAAAAAAGGCGTATTAGAACTAGAAAAGGTGAGAAGGTCAATAAAAGTTATTAGAGGGATGGAACCCCCTTACAAGTTTCTATACACGGAGAGATTAAAAAGATTGGCACTATTCATCTTAGAAAAGACACAAATAAGGGAGGATAGGATAGACATCTATAAAATCATGAATGGTAGGGAAAAAGTGAATACGGAAGTGTTAGTTATTCCTTCACATAATGCATGAACCATAGGTCACTCAAAGAAATCAATAAACAGCAGGTTTAAAACAAACGAAGTACTTCACACAATGCAATCAACCTGTGAAATTCATTGCTATGGGATGTTGTAAAGGCCAAAAGTATAAATGAGTTCAAAAATGAATTAGATAAATTCATGAAGGATAGATCCATCAGTGGTCACTAGCCAAGATGGTCCGGTACACAACCCCATACTCTGGATGTCCCTAAACCTTCAACTGCAGAATATGGAACTGGGCATCCCTTAATTGTCCTGTTCTGTTCATTCTTTCTGAATCCTTTGGCATGGGTCACCATCAGACAGGATACTGAGCTATATGGACCATTGGTCTGACCCAATATGGCCATTCTTATGTTTTTTGCTGAGCACAATTAGCGTGCAATACTCTGCAGAAAGAAACAAAGGAAAATGCTATCCCATCCTACAATTTCTGTATGACACAAAAAACACAGTTTAAACATATACAATATATCCAATGAAGTCTCACTCTCATACCAGCATATTGCCAGAAGTAGTGCAAGTTGAAATGTTTTATGGAAGAAACATGCTTTAAAAAGAGAGCTGAAAGAAGAAATCAAGGCCATTTGACCCAGGAGGAGATGGAGGAAGTCTCAACTATAAAGGGAGGACCAAATAATGGCACAAAGATGAGAACAGAATAACTCTACAAGGGGCTGACAGGGGACAAGACAGGGAGCAGGTAGCAGTAGCGGGTAATTAGGGGCTAATACCCACCAGTTAAATCTCCTGGTTTCTTTTCAAGTAAAAAAATACTTCCGCTAAATACAATCACTGTTTGTGCACTCGGGCTCAGTTTAGGGGCGGTGGTGCAGGAAGGAAGGGAATGGTCGACTGGTGTGACAGACAATGCAGCCTGGGATGAGCTGGCAACATGTAACCAATGATGATGTAGACACAACACCATGGATTGCAGTCCGAGAAGGGAAGAACTGGTAATTTACAACCCCTAAAAAAAAGCTCGCTCCTCTCTCCACTCAAAAAAATGGGGCAGGGCTGAAATCAGAGCTTGATCCCAGGTAGTTTTCTAACTCTTCTTGAGGATTTGAAAGATTTGCCTCCAAGAGCCTAAACTGCTTGAGTACACAGCTCCAGCTCTAGACCTGCACAAGGAAGCTGTATGGGATACATTGCGGCAGACAAACTTGCCAGCACCATCCTTCAAATCTGAAGAACAAAGGCAGCAAGTAGACATGGTGAGAAGAAAGCTTTTCTGCTTGGCATGGACGGGGAAGCTCTTGGAGGGTCTGCAGCCAGACAGGGTGCTTTGCAGTGATCTACAGGCTGGTTGGGAAGGACATGCTCAACACACTCTGTTACCCAGCAGCAGGGGATTCTGCTGTCTGTTGGCGAAGCCTTTTGATTGGTGGAGAGAGGGAGCTCTGCCAACAGAAGAGGGTGTTCTGGGTAGTTCTGCTGACCAGTAGGGGGACTTTTTACCCAACAAGAACACAGCAACCCAACGACGAAGGTTGGGAATCAGCTATCACTGTAAATAGGAAAAAATGAGAGCAGAGACTTAGACATATAATATGCTTTCAGTTGAAGTGTTTTCTCCTAATTATGACTGCATTTTCTTTAGAAACAAGTTCATTTTCACACAAATTCTTATTCCAACACTTGAATGAGCAATGATCTGACCCAATATAACAAATCTTAAGTTTCTAGAGTATTTTAATATAGTTACGTTTATTGGTGGCTTTTATGGTCAACAAACTAGTGTTTGCCTGACCTTATGGGAGAGGCACAAAGGCAGAGCAGGTTAAGTTCAAATAAAGCATGGATAAACAGACAATGAAACAAAAGGACGACTCACCTAAGTATATCCATTTAAATCATAAACCAAGAAATGCTCATTGATTATAGTATAAATAGTAATTCTAGTTTCTAAGCAGGGCTTAAAAAAAGTATTCATTACGTAATAGCCCAAAGACTAAACCTACCAGCCAAATACCTCTGTTGCCACATCCCAAAACAGCCACCAAACAAATTCTCATTTCCACACCTTAACATGTTTGGATTGATCCTGGATCAGTCAGTCAGGTTATAATTCCATAAATTGTCATTCAGATATTGTGAACAAAACAAACAAATAACACAGACAAACAGATCTACAAACTCTCCTATTGATTTTGACTAATGAGCAGCAAAGTAACCAACCAACAACATTCAAAAAAGTGCACCAAGAGTGAATTCTCTTGAAATACAATGTAGTGTTCTACATATTATACTGCAGATGTAGCACTTATTTTGCACAATATATAAAACACAGGACACTAAGGCTAAGATTAGTAATAGAAGCAGAAAATGTGTATTAAAAAGGAAAGTAAGTTAGGATTAACAACATTTGTTTATTGATTTTTCAAAAAATCAATGGTTTTTGTCTACTGTTGGTTTCTACCCACTGGAACATGAGTATGAAATCTTGGAAGAACGAGTCTAACAGTGATCACATCTTTCCATTTTTCTTAATGTACTTACAGTACTTAACTGTTCTTTTAGGTACCTCTGATTTAAAGGAGCCACAGACGACATAAATAGCCCCTCCTAATGATTGAACAAAAAAAAAATCTCAGTTGGGCTTGTGAAGAGGGATTCTCTACACTACTTTGAGAATTTCTAAGAATTCTATTAATATCCCCAAATGATTTATAGATTCCAAGACCAGAAAAGACCACTGAGATCATTTAGTGTGACCTCCTATATAAACGCTTGTCATAGAACTTCCCCAAAATAATTCGCAGAGCATATCTTTTGGAAAAAAATTCAGTGATACTGAGGTGTAGAAGAGGATTAGATACAAGAGGATCAATCCAAACAAGAATAAGGCAAAATTAGTAGGTTATGAAAAGGAAACTTAGTAAAACTAAGAGTCTGTCTTCACATACAGAGCTACAGCAGCACAGCTACAGTAGCACTTTAATGAAAATGCTCCTACGCCGATGTCAGAGCTTCTCCCTTGGTGTAGTTAGCTACTGCCTCTTTGGGAGGTGGATTATGTCAGTTGGAGAAGATCTACACAGGTAGTTAGGTCAGTATAACTACATCACTGAGAAGGTGTGGATTTTTCTCACCCTCAGCAATGTAGTTATACCAGTATAGATCTGTAGTGTAGACGCGGCCTATGTAAGGTGAATACAGCCTAAGTAAAAAATTCTAACACCTAAAAATTCTGCTATTAGTTCTTCATGTTGTTGAGAGACTGTTATAACACCTGACACACTACAAATGAGAATATTAAGAATTAGTAGTGATTGTCATTGAGTTGCAAGGAAGCCACTGTCTTGGATTTACACACACAATACACACACACTTCATTAAAAAATGGGAATACCTTAATAGTAAGTTGGTATACTCAACTGAGGCATCAACCTTGATCACAGTGGTAAATATAGCGATAACATTAACCCATAAAGTGCAAAGAATTCTGTCTTCCATAAATCAGGCAAAGCTTCCAGAGATAAAAGTTTTGCTTGAGCTGTGGAAGAGGATTGGGCCCGTTACTACCAAAACCAAGAGTTCTTCCATTGACTTCAATGAAAGCAGAGAGCTGGGCCAAAGATGAAAACTTCTGAAAATTCCATCCTTAAGCATTCTTGAACATTTCCAAAGTAATAGTGTCAAAGTTGGTAGGGCCTGAAAGTTGACTATTATTTTTGTATTACCTTGTTCTATGGACTTGTCAGATTTCATTAACAAAGCAGGGTCAGATAGGAAGCAGAAGCCCATGAGGTAGGTCTACACAGCAAAAGACGACACGCAGCAGCCTGACTCAGGTTTACACTATGTGACTAAAAATAGCAGCGTAGATCCTCACGCTTGGACTGGAGCCTTTTGTGAACATTCAGGATGCATACGCACACCAATTATTACAAAAAGTCAGTACTGCAGAAAAAGCTATGAGCAGCAACCTACAGTAAACTAGTAGGTGTACAAACCATTTCCAGTTTTCAAGTGGTTAGTCTAAACAAAAAACAAAAATAAAATTATGCTCAATACGTGTCCCTTAACAATGTCCTTACAGTCAAGTTGATACAAAATTAAATTGCAAAATGTTCAAGCCATGAATCCAGCAATATTTTAATTTTAATATTAATTTTTTCTTATCCACCCTATAGCCACCAATAAATTATTATAAGGCTAGAAGGCTTCAATGACTATCAAAAATGTCCCAACAAAATCTCAGGGGCAAATCTAGCAACCTGTATTATCCTTGTAAATAAAGCTGCTGCTTCTGAAATCTCTCCCCCCACACCCCTCACATTTTACAAGTGGCTGCAGAGTGCTCCAAGTAGCTGCTTTGAAGACTGGCTGTTGCTACAGCTATGGTACAATGGCTTTTTATGGAACTGGGCACTGCCCAATTCCATAAAAACCTAGGAATAGTGGTTTAGTAGACATAAAGCCCTTCTTATTAAGATGGAAATAGCCAAACAGAGTAGGCGTCTTGCAAAACTCTGTCCTAAACTTCAGAAAGTGAAAATTCCTCCCCTGGGAATTTTTAAGATTTCGGCAAAAAGGACACAAAATACCTTTTGATTAAAAAAAAATTATCTAAGGAAGAAAACTCAGGGCATATTTGAGAACACCAACAACTTTAAATAAAACTTCAAATTAGGTGCTGATCCACACCTTTTAAATAGCTAGTAAAATGTTAACTTTAACCATTAAAAAGTAGAAGAAAAAGAAACCCAAGATTTCAAAGTAGATTTTCAGAGGGCCTCAAGGTCAATATTGAGTTTTTATTGGGCCACCAGGCTCTGCCTGTGTGTGGGGGGGAAGGGAGGGAATCTAAATGGCCTTAAGACACCTTGTAAATTCTTATTTACAATTTCCAACTTTTAAAAAGTTGAGATTGTTGATACAGACAGGAAAAAATGCTGGCTTCTGAGATGGAACGGGATGGAGCTATGATCAAAAGATCTTCAGGATAAATATAAATATTATATACCGCCTTCCTTAAATTAGTGACCACTACCACCATAAACTCTCTGAAGGTCTTGGGGCCACAGTTAACCAAAGACATTCCAGCTTTAAATTGTAAATTGACAGAGCCAACAGTAAAATACATCAATTAAGAGGATCTGATTGGGACAGGCAGCATGCAAAGATATCCTTGCTTTAACGGGAAAACTGCATATATTTCACTCAATCTAGCAGTTGGAAAATTGCAAAGCCAAAAAGTATTTCTCACCATGTACAAAACGGGATGTTTGATAATTTAAAAAAGGGTATTTTAAGTTATAACTGGTATTTTAGATTAATATCAGTGCTGGTCACTTTACTCAAAAGGGGGGGAAAAATAGCAAATTGGGAAGAGGTGGAACTCAAGGTTTTGACTGAAAGAAAAGTCACTAATGCCAATATTTAAGAAGGATAATGGGCCTTTCATTCTTATGGAATGGTTGAAAGTGGACTCTATTAATAAAAAATTGAAAGAGGGTAATGTAATTAATGCCAATCAACATGGGTTTATAGAAAACAGATCTTATATACTCAGATTTCTGTATGTTATTTGAGTTGGTATTAAAGAACATTATGATTAAAATACCAGAAAGATACATAATTAATATGCCACACATTAAATGGATTAAAAGCTGGCCAACTGATAGGTCTCAAATAACATTGCATACAGAGAATCCTCACTGAATGGCTGTTTCTAGTGGTGTCTAAAGGGATCATGGGGATCCCCATGCCATTTAACATTTTCATTAATGGCCTGGGAAGAAAGACAAAATCACTGATAAATCTGCAGATGAAAGAAAAACTGGGGGAATGGTAAACAATGAAGAGTATGAGTCATTGATTCAGAGCAATCTGTATCATGTGGTAAACTGGGTGCAAACAAACTACATGTTTTAATATGGCTCAATGTAAATATATAAATCTACAAAGGCTCCAACTCAAGATTCCCATTTATGCATCCCAGCATCGTATCAGCTCTTTTGACCACGGCATCACATGGGGAGGCCATGTTCACTTAAGTATCAAACCCATCCACATCCTTTTCAGTCTTCCTAGGGTTGAGTCTGCCATCCTGTAAGTATGGCCTACATTCTTTGTTCCTTGAAGTATACATTTATATTTAGCCATATTAAAGCACACGTTGTTTGCTTGCACTCGGTTTACCAACTGATCGAAATCACTGACCTATCCCATTCTCATTATTTACCACTCCCCCAGTTTTTCTGCCATATGCAAACTTTATTAGTGATGATTTCATGTTTTCCACCAGATCGCTGATAAAAAACGTTAAATCGAGTAGGGCCAAGAGACTCCCTGCGAGACTCCACTGGGAAAAAACCCTGTAGATGATGATTTCCCATTTACAATTACATTTTGAGACCTATCCAGTTAGCCATCCTACAACCCATGTAATGTATGCAGTCTTAATTTTACATCTTTCTAGGGTTTTTCCTACAGTACAAGTCAAATTGCTTACAGAAGTGTAAGTATATTATGTCAAGACTATTACCTTTATCATCCAAACTTTTAGTCTCATCAAAAAAGCTATCAAGTTATTTTGACAGGATCTATTTTCAATAAACCATGTTGATTTGCATTAGTTATGTTAGCCTCCTTAATTCTTTATTAATCAAGTCTAATATCAGCTGCTCTATTATCTCCCTCTAGAATCGATGTTAGACTGACAGGCCTATAATTACCCAGGTCATCCCATTTATCCTTTTTAAAAATTGGTATGACATTAGCTTTCTTCCAGAATTTCCAAAAAACTCCAAGATTCATGGAAAATCAACATTAACAATCCAGAGAGTTCTTCAGCCAGCTCTTTTAAAACTCCTGAATGCAAGTTATCTGGACAAAATGATTTTAAAATGTCTAACTTCAGTAGCTACTGTTTAACACCCTCCTGAACTACTAGTGGAATGGAAAGATTATATTCTCATCATTTGGAGATGCTATCTTTTTCTTCCAAATAGAGAACAGAAATATTTATTGAATACTTCTGCATTTTCAGCATTATTACTGATAATTCTACCACTTCCATCTAGCAATGGACCAATAATATTGTAAGAATTCATTTTTTCTTAATATATTTTAAAAACTCCTTAATATCCTTAAAGTTCAGAGCACTTGTTAAGTGTCTCAGAAATGTAGGGTCTGGCATCTGGCTTCCACCACAGGTGGAAAAGGGGCAGAGGAAAAAGTTAAAGAAGGCACACCTTAGGCACCACTTGCAGTGGTTCTATGCAGCTGCATCCTACTTCAGCATCTTGTTTATATTGGCCTAAATTTTAGTCCACTATGTAATGACAAGGGAGAACTTCTTATGTGGCAGGAATTCCAGTCTGTCAACTTTTCCAGCAGACAAATTTTCCATTCTTTCCCTTGTGCCTCACTATTCCCGCCCAGTCACTAACCTGCCTATCAGTCACCAGAAGCAGCGGGAAAAGCACCTGCAGGAGAGGGATCAGTTTGTATGCGCCCTGGTACTGAGAGACAGTAGGTCTCAGAATATGATTGGCCCCAACCCAGATCACAGTAGCAATACAGGTACAGTTACTACCTCCTGCTATGGCCTCGTCCTCCACAATACCACATCCTACAGCTGAAGACATCTAGGGAAAGGGTTAGCTGGTCCACGGATAGAACCCATGGTCAGATGTACCCTATGCACTCCACGCACGCAGGCCCAGCAGAGGGACAAATACTCTGATCATGTGCATTACATGCTACATGACACTGCACCTCTTGCACATGTAACTATCTTGGGGCAGCTAAAAATCCGGTGTCATTCTTTATCCAATACAATATTTTCTGTTCTATATGCTAGTGTGAAAGTACTTTGGGAACTTCAAAACCTGGATATTTTAATACTGCAACATATACACATGATTATCTCATATAGATACACTGACGCGGAGCATAACTATAACATTCAGATGATCTCATTTTCACCTCTAAGAGGCATCCTTCACTTCCCTAGCTCTTCAAGTCAGACAGTGTACATGATGGCTGTCTACACCTGGTCCGTAAAGCAGCACAATCGCCACCTCAATCCTGCCCAAAGTATTCCGCATTATCCTCACACATAGACAGTGTACAACATGCCTCAATAAAATGAATGGCATTATACAGGCTGCAAGCCAAACGATTATGTAGGCCACAGCATCTGGCCTTCAGTCAGCCACAAGCACAGTCCACCACCATCCTGTACTTATTCAATATGTAATTAAACCTTCTACCAGCAACTCTCACATCAGGGTAGGGCTTCATGAGATAAAAGTAGAGGATAGTCTGGGTCTTCCAAAGTAATAGTGGGAACAGTCACTCTATCGATATCCATATCATTGGGTGGGAATTAAGTCACAGTTTATCCAAACTGAAAAAGACTGGATCTCCAGAATAGTCTGGGATCATGCACTCTGCCCTTACAGCCCACAAAAACATCCACAAACCTCCCTATGTGGTTGACCAAGGCCCACAAAATGAGGACGTGGTATTGTGAACCGGTGGAGTCTCACCACAATCATTGGCAGACAATCATTAATGCACTAATACTTCTAAAACAAACGAATCAGTATTTTAGGCCTGGTCTATATTGCCGGTGAAATTTGGCAGCAGTCAACAGAAGTTACACAAGCTAAGCAGCATAGTTGGCATAACTCCCATCAACTTCATAACTCCCATTTAGAACACCATATCCACTGGGCCAACGGGAATGAGTACCCATCAACACAGCACTACGCTTTTTTTGGAGGTGGTTTTAATAGATCGACTTCTGGATCGATTGAGCGAGTCTTCACTTCTGCTCAATCGATACAGATAGATCGATCTGACAGTGGCAAATTTGCCAACATCAGTGTAGACATACCTTTAGTTTATCATCAACTACATCCAGAAGCAACTTCTAGAGGGCAAAAGCAACCCACTTCTGGACTTGTATGGGCTGTCTCATCTCCACTTCAGAGCACTAAAGAGCCAGTGCAAACTCCTCACACAGCTCCAAGAAGATAGTATTTTTCATTTGAAAAAGACTTGAGCCCACTGCTGGTCATCCTAGGTCATCATGTCAATGCAGTCCCACCACTCAGTGCTTGTGGAACTGCTCCAGAACCGCTCATTAGCACAGGGCAATTCCTCAGCTATGAAAACATACATAAGTGATCTTCATTTCTCCATCATATCTGCAACCAGTTTGCATAATCATCATTAGGGTGATATCGTGGTGGGTGTCTCTTATAGACCACCAAACCAGGAGGACGAAGTAGATGAGGCTTTCTTCAGTCAACTGTGGTGACAAGGGGTTAAAAAACTCCTGTCTTGGTTCATTTGTATTCCTCGCTTCAGACGTGGGGGGGCTGGAGAAGAGAGGGTGAAGGAGGGAGGAAGTTTTCTTTTCCGATTTACTTAATTATTTTTTCCTTTTTCCCTTTTATCCTTTACTTTAGATAGGTAGAGACTTCACAATTCTTACTATGCACTATATATAGTTTATATTTGAGGCTTCCAACAAATGACTAACACTAATATTAATAAAACTGTTAGCACAAAAACTGTTTGACCTTGGACCCTTTCTAAATCCCAATAATTATCAAGTTGGCTCCAAGGATATTTTAAAGTTTTATTGGACCAATTATCCATTAAATTTCACACACAGTCATACAAGTTACTTAGCTTTGACTTATTGAGGGGACTGCACCGTCTCAATTTCACCCGTGGTACCAACAGGGTGAATGAATCCGATAACGGAACGCTTATTTAGCAGGAGGGGGGGAAGGAAAGGCAAACAAACAGGCACAGAAGGAGTCCTTTGAAGTCACAGAAGCTCTACTGAGCAACGGAGCTACAAAGGCTCATGAGTTAGGAAGGGGAAAGGGTAGCCTTGTGGCTGCAGTCACTTAGCCTGTCCGTTGAGTCACTAGGTTCAGACAGGCCCCCCCTTACTATTCACCCGACCAACTTATGGATGGATGAGGGCGGCTGAAACCTGCCTTAGTCCAAGACTTGGTCAACGGCTCATAAATCTATCATTCATTTATACAATAACACATTCTCTGTTCAATTCAAATCCACTATTTATTGCGTTTTTTTCTCTCTATCACAAGTTGTTTCCCCTTATCCTTTTACAATTCCTTAAACTTAAAACTTAACACTTAAAACTTATAATTTAAACAACTAATCATATTAACACAAATACACTAAACAGATACTTAAAGACTGACTTACAACTAAACAACATTTGATTAATACTTACCACATAGATGGATGAACTCAGTTGCAACAAAAACAATAAAAGTTTATGGCCAAATTTCCTTACTCTTTATGTTACGTTCCTGGGTTTTCCTCCAGGTGGAACCTCTATCGCATTCACACCCATGTTACCAGCTCTAATGCCCTATACTTTCTTTAGCAGCGAGCTGGGGAGAGGCAATGATGGTTGATCAGGCCATCTTTGCGGTGCTATTCTGGTGCACCCCTTGTGATGCGTGGCTCGTCCAATTTGCCTCTCTCCTGACAACCTTATATATCTCTCTACCCCAGTATATTGCTTGCTTAAACCAATTGTGACATTTTGGCTATTGTCCAACCAGCAAGACCCACACCTGTGAAGGAACTTTTTGCCCTCCAATGGCTAGTTACAAGCCTTGGGGTGCCCACTGTTGCTGGACAGATTCTCTGTTTCTTGACTGTCAACAGGCCTCATCCTGTTGACCAGCTTTGACTTCCTGATAACCAAACTTTCGGAAACAGCTTGTTTTTTGTGACATTTGCCATTGCTGCTTGAGCATCCTCTATGTTGGTATGCAATTACTTAAAAATGACCTCGGGGCACATATACATTACAGGCTCTATAGAAGTCTGTTACAACATCAACTAGGAAAAGTTTCCAGTTCACAGAACCTGGTTCTAATGAGGGACTTCAATCACCCTAACATCTGCTGGAAGAGCAATACATCAGACCACAGACAATCCAGGAAGTTTTTGGAGAGTGTTATGGACAACTTCCTGTTGCAAGTGCTGGAGCAACTAACTAGGGGCTGTGCTCCTCTTGACCTGCTGCTCACAAACAGAAAAGATTTAATAGGGGAAATAGAAGTGGGTGGCAACCTAGGCAGCAGTGACCATGAGATGATTGAGTTCAGGATCCTGACAAAAGGAAGAGAGAAGAACAGCAGTATACAGACCATGGACTTCAGAAGAGCAGACTTTGATTCCCTCAGGGAGCTGATGGGCAGGATCCCCTCGGAGGCTAATATTATGGGGAAAGAAATCCAAGAGAGCTGGCTGTATTTTAAATAAACCTTATCGAGGGCACAGGATAAACCACCCCGATGTGCAGAAAGAATAGCAAATATGGTAGGTGCCCAGCTTGGCTTAACAAAGAAGTCTTTGGTGAGCTTAAACACAAAAAAGAAGCTTACAAGAAGTGGAAGCTTGGTCAGATGACTAAGGAGTATTATAAAACTACTGCTCAAACATGCAGGCATGAAATCAGGAAGGCCAAAGCACAATTGGAGTTGCAGCTAACAAGGGATTTGAAAGAGAACAAGAAGGGTTTCTACAGGTAGCTTACCAACAGGAGGAAGATTAAGGAAAGTGTGGGCCCCTTACAGAATGAGGGAAGGCAACCGAGTGACAGGATGTGGAGAAAGCTGAGGTAGTCAATGCCTTTTTTGCCTCTGTGTTCACAGACAAGGTCAGCTCCCAGACTACTGCACTGGGCAGCACAGAATGGGGAGGAGGGGAACATCCCTCAGTGCTGAAGGAACAGATTCAGGACTATTTTGAAAGATTGGACACACACAAGTCCATGGGGTCAGATGCAATGCTGAGGGTGCTGCGGGAGTTGACTGATGTGATTTCAGAGCCATTGGCTATTATCTCTGAAAGCTCATGCCAATTGGGGAAGGTCCCTGCTGATTGAAAAAAGGCAAATGAAGTGCCCATCTTCAAGAAAGGGAAGAAAGAGGATCCAGGGAACTACAGACCGGTCAGCTTCACCTCAATCCCTGGAAAAATCATGGAGCAGATCCTCAAGGAATACATTTAAGGAACTTAGAAGAGGGGAAGGTGATCAGGAACAGACTACATGGATTCACCAAGGGAAAGTCATGCCTGACCAACCTGATTGGTTCTGTGGATGAGGGGAAAGCAGTGAACGTGATATACCTTGACATTAGCAAAGCTTTTGATATGGTCTCCCACAGTATTCTTATCAGCAAGTTAAAAAAGTATGGGTTGGATGAATGGACTATAAAATGGTTAGAGAGCTGGCTCGATCATCGGGCTCAACACGTAGTGACCGATGGCTCAATGTCTAGCTGCCAGCTGGTCACAAGCAGGGTGCCCCAGGGGTCAGTTTTCTTCAACATCTTCATTAATGATCTGGAGGATGGGGTAGATTGCACCATCATCAAGTTTGCAGATGACACTAAGCTAGGGGGAGTGATAGATACCCTGGAAGATAGGGATAGAATACAGAGTGGCCTAGACAAAGTAGAAGATTGGACCAAAAGAAATCTGATGAGGCTCAAAAAGGATAAGTGCAAAATCCTACACTTAGGACAGAAGAATCCCAAGTATAGCTACAGACTGGGGACCGACTGGCTAGGCAGCAGTTCTGCAGAAAAGGACCTGGGGGTCACAGTGGAGAAGAAGCTGGATATGAGTCAACAGTGTGCCCTTTTTGCCAAGAAGGCTAACGGCATATTGGGCTGCATTAGTAGGAGCATTGCCAGCAGATCAAGGGAAGTGATTGTTCCCTTCTATTCGGCGTTGATGAGGTCACATTTGGAGTACTGTGTCCAGTTTTGGGCCCCCCCACTATAAAAAGGATGTGGACATGTTGGAAAGAGTCCAGCGGAGGGCAACAAAAATGATTAGGGGGCTGGAGCACAAGACTTATGAGGAAAGACTGAGGGAACTAGATTTGTTCATTCTGCAAAAGAGAAGAATGAGGGGGATTTGATAGCAGCCTTTAACTACCTGAATGGGGATTCAAGGGAGGATGGAGCTAGGCTGTTGCTAAGGGTAGTAGATGACAGAAGAAGGAGCAGTGGTCTCAAGTTGCAGTGGGGGTGGTCTAGGTTGGATTTTAGGAAAAACGTTTTCACAAGGAGGGTGGTGAAGCACTGGAGTTGGTTACCTAGGGAGGTGGTGGAATCTCCATCTTTAGAGGTTTTTAAGCTGCGACTTGACAAAACCCTGGCTGGGACGATTTAGCTGAGGTTAGTCCTGCTTTGAGCAAGGGGTTGGCCTAGATGACTTCCTGAAGTCACTTCCAACTCTAATATTCTATGATTAACAAAGAACATCACTGCTGTCTAAGGGTAAAGATCTATTTCCAAAAGGCCCTCCATATCATCTCATGGCCAGTATCTGTCTCCTGCTCCCAAAATGGGAATTCCATTAATTTTAACATTTGGTATTGGACATCATTCTGAGTGGAATAAATGCTTCGCACAGGAGTGCAGGTTGTGAACACAAAACCAGAAGTGGTACTGTAATGTGTGTCTGGACAAACACCACTTTTGACCATGTACCTAGAGAAGATGGAAAACATTTCCCACAATACCCCAAAGAAGAGTTCAAAAAGCATTACATTACATTACTGCAGTTCAAAGAACCAAAAATTATGCCCCAGAAGATCCAAAGCCTCACTAGATTCAGTACAGTGCCAGCATAGATGCATTAACTTAAGTATGGCTCAAGTTACCCTTTGTAGTGTAGACTCTCCCAACTGAGCTAGCCTGGTTTGAATGGAGAAACTCAAGTATGGTAATATGTTAACTCTCCAGTAAAGACATATCCTTAAATGTTAGTTACCTGCTCACTGAGAAAAATATTTACTCATATAAATAAAAAGCCAAGATTTACTGGATCCCAACCAGCAAGAAGAAATCAGTTAAGTTTTTTCTGGAGGAAAATGTTGATGACATTTCTGCCTATCAAGGCAGGTGGCCAGGCTACACCAAAGGTATTAGTGAATGCAACTGTGAAAAAACTGCAAGTTTTATGGAAATGTAGACTTTAGCATACACTTAACAGGGAAGTTTTCTAAATACTTCCGTTTTTTCTGCAGGGGGGAGAGGGTTGCATTCCATTGTTGGGCCCTGGCTTAGAGCATGTGATGATCATAATGTAAGTAACATCACTTAGATGAAACTAAATAAAATGGATCCAGAGAACATAAGCATAGTTTCTTTTATTGTAACCAAAATTTGATTCCACAGAACCAGGGGCTATATCTTTGGGCACCCATTAGAATAATTTATTTTGCCTTTGGAGACCAGGTGCCACCCTTATATCATAGGCCTCTAGTATATTTTTGCTGCTAAGACAGTTTAACAATGGAATAGAAAAATCTCTTTTCTTATTAGAATCCAGAGGAAAGCTAGTATTGAGATCTCCCAAACTACCACCTTCTGTTTTTTTCCTAACATAGCTTACCACTAAATGGTAAGACAAGTTTACATTTAAAGGCCCATTACCAAATAGTAGCACCCTATCAAATCCACTGCTGATTTTCATAAATTTCACAGTCCTAGCGTTTTAAAAATCTTCCATTTCATGATGTTGTAACAAAGCATGAATATGTATTTAAAAACAGCAAAATATAAACATGTAAAACCCTTAAGCATTTCTCAAACTGGGAGTCCCAACCTGAGGGGGTCACAAGACTTTGTGAGGAGCAAAGACATGTATTGCCACCCTTACTTCTGCACTATCTTTAGAGCTGGATGGTTGGACAGCAGCTGTTCAAGATAAAGAAGAGGAGGTGGCAGAGGGAGAGACAGAGGTGGTATAAGGCTTGCGTACCTGGGGCTAGGGGGGTAGAAGAGGCTATAGGACAATAAAAGTGGAAGACAAGTGGCAAGAACAGTGGAGGGAAGTTAGAGGAGAAGGAAAGGGTGAAGATATCAATAGAGGGAGAAGGGGGGGGGAGAAACAGGGTTACTTACCAGTAGTTATTGTTCTTCGAGATGTGTTGCTCATATGCATTCCTCTATAGGTGTGCACTCACCACCATGCACTGGTTCCCGGAACATTTTTCCCCTCAGCAAATCCCGTAGGGTCGGCTTAGGCTCCCGCTGGAGTACCGTGCTCATGCTGCGGCACATAAGACACCACCAACTCTACAGCCCCTCAGTCCCTTCTTTCTGACAACTCCAACAGCAGGGACGGAGGGCGGGTGTGGAATAGATATGATCAACATCTCAAAGAACAACAGTTACTGGTAAGTAACCCTGTTTTCTACTTCAAGTGATTGCTCATATCCATTCCACTATAGGTGATTACAAAGCAGTACCTTGGAGGTTGGTAGGAGTTAACGGTGAGCTGCTCTTAGCATGGCTCTGCTGAATCCTGCATCCTCTCTCGCCTGCTGCATGATGGCGTGGTGGGATGTGAAAGCGTGCACTGACGACCAGGTGGCAGCCTTCAAGATGTCCTGCAGGGGCAGCCTTTCCAGGAAGGCCGCCGCCACCTGAGCTCTGGTTGAGTGCGCTGAAATAGCCCCTGGGAGCGGTGTGTTCGCCTGTTTGTAGCAGCATGTGATGCAGGCAGTGATCCACTTAGAGATGTGCGGGATGGAGACAGGGGATCCTTTCATCCGGTCCGCCACAGCAATGAAGAGCTGCGTCGACTTCCGGAACAGCCTCATCCTGTCTACGTAGTAGGCCAGGGCCTGTCTGACATCCAGGGAGTGACATCTCCGCTCCTTCTCTGACCAGTGCAATTTAGGAAAACAAGGGGAGGAAGATGTCTTGGTTATAGTGGAATTGGGAGATCACTTTAGGCAGCGGTCATGAGGGTCACTCACCAGGAAAGCCTTGCCACAGGTTGTATAAGGCTTGAAACCTGGTGAGCCGGGCATGGCCTGAGCACTAAGCCCTGTTAAGAGGGCTTCCTATCTACACTAACTACTAACTAACAAAGAGAGAACTATCAACTACCAACAAGTAAGGGGAAAGCTACTTGCATGAGGCAAAAGATGTTCCAGTGACGGTTACGGGCGGAAAGAAGGAACTGAGGGGCTGTAAGGTCGGCGGTGACTTATGTGTTGTGGCATGAGCGCAGTACTCCAGGGGGCACCTAAGCCAACCCTACGGGATCTGCTGAGGGGAAAAAAGTTCAGAGTGCACACCTATAGTGGAATGGATATGAGCAATCACTTGAAGTAGAAGAAAAGTTGGTGAAGAGAGTTGTAGGGAGAGCCAAAAATGGCAATTGAGCCCCTCACCATCATCTCTACTTCTCTAGCCTCATACTTGTTTTCCCCTCCCCCATGTATCTCCTCCTGTTCTGCTCCCTTTACAGTCCATCTTGGGGGGGGGGGGCAAGAAGAATCATTCATATTCATGATCACTTCATCTCCCAGCTCTAAGAGAGACCCAGATTACTTCCTCTGATAGCATCAGAAAAGGCAGTTTCTCATCTTAAAGGGTTCTTTTTCAGCAGTTATCTGTTTCACAACAGATGCCTTCTCCTCCAACCCATGGTGTACTCATAGTTTGCAGGATGATGTGACTGGTTCCAGGAACCAGCAAGTTTAATAGCTTCTTTGAATCTGTATTACTTCTACACTAGCATTTACATTCACGTTACCCAGCCAAGGCGGAGACCCAGATTTCATTGCACACTAGGTGCCATCCTCCTCACAAGATCTGATTTCTCTCAAGGAAAGGTCTCATGCACATTATGGCATCTCTGAGTAGAGAACCCCCTCAGTGGATACTGCGGCAAGAGAGGCCTGTTCTGTCCCTCCGCAGGTCCTGCATCCCTTGCAGCTACACTGGTGGTATGGCTGGGTGGGAGTGGCCAGAGGGGGAGAAGGGGAGCAGTCCCACCCTCTACTCTGGGCCCCAACCCGGGGACCCTGTGAGGAGTAGCCTCAAACTGCTTCATCTGAGAGGGCTACTACCTTCCCTGGGTCACCTGTCCTTGGCCCCACTGCTTGTGGTCCGATTCCTGGAACCGGGGTGAGGGTTTCCCCCCGCCTCACTATGGCTCTCTGTCCCTGTGATCCTCCCGTTTGGGTGAGGTCACTCCACCTCAACTCCGTTACTCAGTGGTCTGCGTGGCCAGGTCCTCCTTCAGGCCTCTGTGCCTATTATCCTTGACCCTGCCCAGATAGGCTCCTGTACCTTGTCTTGTGGTAGCAACAGCAATTACTGTAAGTTCTGTAGCAGCTCTGCTCCACTCTGCTCCTCCTCTAAACTCCCTTTGAGCTGCCCCTATCTGCCTGACAGAGAGGCTTTTAACTGCTGGGGTCAAGCACCTTAATTGGCCTCAGCAGCTGGCACTAACCCCAGCTAAATCACCCAGGGAACAAAAATATGCTGATCCTGGGGCTAATATACATACCCTCCAACACTCTCCTATAGCCATGGTTCTGGCCCTATCACAATACTTCAATGAAATGGCAACTTTCTGAGACTAGTCTAGAGGTAACCTACCCTTATGGACTCTGACCATATTAATTATTTTGAAAGCTAGTTGTGTGCATGTACATGTGTCTTGCTGTATAAAAACTGTGCCTAACTGGTAAGGCCCTATCAAATTCATGGCCATGAAAAATGCATTATGGACCATGAAATCTGGTCTTTTGTCTATTTTTATTCTATACTATAGGGTATAAGTATACAAAAGTAAAGTGTTTCTCAAACTGGGGATCCTAACCCAAAAGGGACTGCAAGGGTATTGCAGGGTGGTTTCAGTATTGCCACCCTTTCTTCTGCACTGCCTTTGGAGCTGGGTGGCTGGAGAACAGTGGCTGCTAGCCGGGTGCCCAGATCTGAAGACAGCGCCGCCATCAGCAGAAGTAAGGGAGAAGTATGACAGTGCAGAAGGGAGACATGGTATAGTGCATTGGCCCCCTTACTTCTGCGCTGCTGCTGGTGATACCTTCTGCTAACTCTAGTCTTCCCTCCATCTTCAACCTCCTCTAAGCACAGTAAAGGGCATAAGTCAGAAGCAATGATGAGGCATGGCTGCAGCATGTTGAGTTCTAGCTATCTCTAGCTGACGGATAGTCCCTTTTGAACCATCATTCACTAGTATTAATTACAGTATATTGGAAACTCCTCTAACTTACACTGTCACTGGGCTAAGCCTAGACAGACAAAGAATCAGGGAGCAATAACGGATTCTCATGACCTTCCCCCCTGCTGCCTAAATGGAGCTTTGCCACCTACAAGAATCTGGCACCTTTTCTTTCAGTTTTTAAAAACTTACCTGTACATAAGTTACAAACATCTCGTGCAATTACTAAAACATTTTAGAATCTATTTTATTTTTCATTATCTACACTTTTTGCATTATTCTTAGTCTGGACAGCAAAAACAAACTAGTTAGTTTCACTTTTGTTTCTATTCAAATTCATTTTTGTGTTCTCATATCCTAGCAAAATGCTGAGATCAATATCTGGCTTGCAAACACTGCAGAGGGATGCATTTTAAAAAATCTTACCGTAATTAAGTGTTTCACTGAAATATTTGTATTGACCCGAAGCTTTGTAAAATGTTATTTTGACTAAATCAAAATCTTGGGACAAATGTGACTTAAGGTGCCATGTAAGTGCAAACATCAAGACAAAAATATACTATAAATCAGAATGTTTAACTCCGGTCAAGAACACATTTACGAGGATGTGGAGGGGGAGCTTTGTTTGAGGGCATTCACATGTTCATTTTTACTAAGCTATTCATGTTAGTTTAGTTCCACTCTTCTCTAATCTATTTGCAATTCAAAACTGAAAAACACAATACTATTGTGGCAAATGGTCAGCTTCTCTCTAGTGGGTCTCGCACTTTTGCCTCTCCTAGTGGGCCAGGGTGTCGCTGGTTACCCCGCCTTCCTCGGGAGGGGGGTAGGGACCCGGGCCTGCCCGCTTCTTCAGGTCCCAGCCCAGGGGCCCTCTGAGTAGCAGCTCTGTGCTGCTGGCACCTTATTTGCAGCTGCAGGCTTTTCCCCTGGCTACTTCCCTCCCCTGTCTTTCTGGCTTCTTGAGCCCAGTACCTTCCTCAGGACTCCACCTCTCTCCCACACACCGCTGCACTTTGTTCTGTACTTCTCCACGACTCCACACACTACTGTACTCTGTTCTTCTTCGCAATCTTCACACACTCCTCTGCTCACCATACAGCTACTCCTTCAACTCACACTCTGTCTCTCAGGAGTAGAGGGTTTTTATAGGCATCTGGGTGGGGCCATAATTGGTGTCAGCTGACTAATTACCCTGTACTGACTCTGGCTAGTCTATAGGGAATAAAGTCCGGATCATTCTGACACTTACATAGCGACCTTCTAGAACTTTCCTACTGCCCTCTGCCCTTGCTATATACCACACTACATATATGCAGGAGGAACCATGCCACTGCATGGATTCATTGGAGCAAGCTCATCAGTTTGCTTGAGCAAAGAACAAGCATCATTCAACAAATAACTCTTCACACAATCAGTACTTCCACTGGGACCTCAGGATAGAGTGGCAGGATCAGAGAAGGATGCAATTGCCAGAAACCTGAAAGAAGAGGATGAAAGAATACATTGTCATATACTTCACAGCTGTTGCAGGCCAGCCCACTATTTCCTTGAGCCTGCCATGGCCATAAGGATGATTTTGCTAGTACTGAAGTCTCAAAAGAGTTTAACTGACAGGTCTCAAAAAGTAGTTGTCAATGGGAAATCATCAAACGGGGCTGTTTCTAATGCACTTTGGCAAGATTTGGTCTAGACTTAATTACGTTCAACATTTTTATCAATTATGTGAAAGTAAAATTTCTGTATAGACTCATGGAATGATAAATAATCATTCAGTCATACAGAGCAATCTGAATTGCTTGGTAACCTGGGCCTATTCAAAACAAAATAAATTTAATACAGACAAATACAAATGTCACATCAAGGGACAAAGAATGCAGGTCATACCTACCGAATGGGGGGGACAGTAGCCTCAAAAGCAGTGACTCTGAAAAAGGTTTAGCGGCTCTAACAGACAAACAACTCAACATGAGCTTCCCAGTGTGATGCTGTGGCTAAAGGCTGATAGGATCCTTGGATACATAACTAGGAAATAGCAAATAGAAGCAGGAAGTGATTTTATCATACATATATGTTTATGGCTTTGGTGAGTGATAACAATACTGTGACCAGATCTGGTAGTCTCAGTTTAAAAGGCGTGTTGAAAAACCGGGAGAAGATGGAGAAGGGACTCTGAAACGATTCAAGAGCTGGAAAAAGTAACTACAGCATGAGACTTAGAGATCTCAATTTGTTTATCTGTTCAAATAACTTTTATTTGTTCAAAAAGAAATCAGATTGATGACCTGATTACAGTGTATAAGGGAGAACCTTCTCAAAAGAAGAGACCATTAAAGGGCTCTTTAATCTAGTGGAGAAAGGCATAACATGAATCAGTAGTTTGAACTTAATGATAAACTCCAGGAATTCAATCCATTTATCTTTACCATGAGAAGGTTAAGGGTGACTTAATCACAATCTATGAAGTCTCTACATAAGAAACAGAACTTTGATAATGGGTTCTTCAGTCTAGCAGATCTAATAAAGATTCAATAGTTATAAGTGATGCTAGACAAATTCAAACTAGAAATAAGGTACACATTTTTAACAGTGAGGGTTATTAACTGCTGGAACAACTTACCCAAGGATTGTGGTGGAGTCTCCATCACTGACAACTTCTAAACAAAATTGTAACAGTGAGGGTCATAAACTACTGGAACTTGGAGAATCCACAACATCCCTATCTCTTGGGATTGTTCACATCCAGACAGGACTAATAAACGCAAGGAAGGCTGAGAGATTTCAGGATTTATTAGCAAGATGTTTAGGATAGATGCAAAATTGAAGAGATATGGTACTGCTTGGGGAAACTAGTCTGTAGAAAGGGAATAAGAAGGATGAAATATAGAATCATAGGGCTGGAAGGGACCTCAAGGGGTCATCTAATCCAGTCCCCTGCACTCATGGCCAGACTAAGTAACATATAGACCATCCATGACAGGTGTTTGGAGATTTTTAAGAGCAGATTAGACAATGATGGAGATTTCACAACCTCCTTAGGCAATTTATTCCAGTGATTAACCACCCTGACAGTTAGGAAGCTTTTCCTAATGTCCAACCTAAACCTCCCTTGCTGCAGTTTAAGCTCATTGCTTCTTGTCCTGTCCTCAGAGGTTAAGAAGAACAATTTTTCTCCCTCCTCCTTGCAACAACCTTTTATTTATTTGAAGGCTGTTATGTCACTGCTCAGTCTTTTCTAACCTAAACAAACCCAGTTCTTTCAGTCTCACCTTATAGATCATGTTTTCTAGACCTTTAACCATTTTTGTTGCTCTTCTCTGGCTTTTCACCAATTTGTCAACATCTTTCCTGAAATGTGATGCCCAGAACTGGACACGATACTCTAGCTGAAGCCTAATCAGAATGGAGTAGAGCAGAAGACTTACTACTCGTGTCTTTCTTACAACACTCCTGCTAATATGTGAGGGGTTGCCTAGGAAAAAATGTAAAGGGCACAGAATAGCAGGAAGTAGCCTCATAAATTAATAGCTGATGAGAAAGCTTGTATGAAGAGGAAAAATCTGAATGAAGAGTTACTGACAATGTAAAGAAGGACGAGGAAAGCATATAAGCTAAAGAGGAGCTCGAAAGTCCTGCTGAAGAGTCAGGATTCTGTTCAGGTTGGTATCAGGATGCTAGTAAGGCAGTGCAGTTGATGATGGGTAACACGGGTATGAAAACTGATACAAAAAATCAGTAATAAAACAAGAAGAAACATTCAGACTTAATTTGTTCATTTATATTCACATAATATATTTCAAAACATTAAATATAATTATTACAATAATATCAAGAATTAGCAATTAAATGTATCAATGTACCTTTAACAAGTACAGGCAACTGCACAACGTGGTTTCATTGTGCAAGTACATACGAACCAGTAGGTAAACAAACGGCATCTATTTTCAGTGTCTAGCTAAATAAATAGCAAGTTGTATAAGGGGAGAAAGACAAATTCAGTTTGAAAACAACGCTTTCGTAATAAAAGCATGATCCAAAGCTCAATTAATTCAATGTATAGTTTCCCACTAAATTCAGTGAGCAATGCATCAGACCCAAAGCTAAATAAAATAAGGTTAAAAGATAAATATGATTTTTAAGATTGACACTCTCCCTTTAAATTAAAATAAACAAGTAAGCTTCATTTTAGAAACACTTAATTTCCTTATTTAAAGTCTGGCATATTGAGGCATATATTTAAAAAACACTTTACAAGTTTACATAATCTTCAAATGTAGGTGCCTAAACCTGGAAATCTCAATATATATTTAGGCACCTTAATAAAAGTGAACCAATTTTCAAGGAGCTGAGCACTCAACTCCTACTGAATTCAATTCCTACTCAGGGGAAGCCGCAAGTTCTCAGAATTTCTGAAAATCAGTCCATTTTTACTTAGATGCCTAAATATAGATTTGTGTATCCAACCTTGAGCAGTCACAATTGAAAAAATGTGACCTTAGGTTATAAAGTCTATCCATTATCACTTTTTTTTTTTTTAAACTCTGATACCATAACTATAGTTATTCAAGAATCTGTTAGATGCTGTGCTATCCTAGGATATTCACTGGATTAAATAAGTCAATAGACCAAATTGCTTGTATTCATTTCCAACACTTTTCACATTTTAATACATTTTATAATAAATCATTCTCCTTTAACTGATATCACAGTTTTATCAGTTACTTCCTGATTAGAGATTAGAAGAAGATGAATACCACAGACTATTCACATATGTATGGGAACATTTTCCAAGTATATTTCTTGAACCCCAAAACACCAACATTTAAATAATCATAAACCAGATCTGACTTTACACAGAAGTTTTATCATATAATTATGATGCTGATGATTTAGAACTATCCAAAATGTCTCCAGCTTTTTTAAAGAGCTAAGCAAAGTTATTTTTAAAATCAAACATATGTGCTTTTTCTGTTTATGTCTTCGGAAAGAACATTCTGTATAATGAAAAACACGACCAAATTTTTCACAGTACATCACTATAAAACCCTATAATTGACTTTTTGGGTTGGTTTACTCTATATCTATTTTTGTCCATGTAGAAAACAGCAATGATGTGGTAAAAATACCAAAATTTAGGTCCCATTGCAGGATAAGGCTCCATCCTGATTAGTGAAATAGTATCATGTTTTCTCTGGGAAGCATGCCCGTTTTGTAAGAGGGAATTCAGTCCACACGAACCTCCTCTTTTTAAAAAAACTAATCTTTGTACACTGCACAGATTCCAGTGACTGCTCCCAGCTTTAGTTGGAACAAGAATGATTGTACCGAGCTCTTTCACTAAGTAGAATGTAACTCAATTCATGAGTTTTATTGTATATTTAATTGATGTATGAATTTCCAAGTATTCACCATATTTCTTTAAAGACACAAACCAGCATTAGTTGACATTCTTTATTATTTTAGTGTAATCTAAATTGACCCAATGCTTAACATCTAGTATTTCCTTTGTTACTGCAGATGAAATAATTTCTGTAGACCAATGAACTTTTGGATGGAGAGGCTACAAGAAATTTATGATTTATTGTTTCAAATTCATTCTACATGTTTATTGTCTTGATGTATATAAACCTCTACTTCATTAAGAAAAATATCACACAGCAATAAACAACCTGGGCTAAATAATACTAGTTCACTCCAAGCACCACACTGAAAGCAAGTTTTATGGTTTTCTTTTCACGTGCTATCAGCGTGTCAAGTTTTAAAAGTAGATATCCACTATGTGTCAGGTTATTCAAAAGGTGTCTACGTGCCATTCAGATACCTCTGTGATAAGCAAAGAATCCAAAATAAGATGCATAAATAATATAATATCAAAGTACTAATTAGATACTCCAATCAAGACTGTAGTCCAATTGTGCTAGCCCCAATGAGTCTACATTCTATTGTAAAGTATGTAACAAGTTCAGAGTTAGTTTGAAATTTTGGTAGCACTGGTAGATTTAGCTTCAAGTGACTGGGGACAATGTTGTTAAGCGATACAATTTCAAAAAGTCATTTTGAAAGGACAGAGAGGGTTACTAAAGATGACACCTATGTTGCAAGCTTGAGGAATGGGGAATACGGTGGTTGTGTCAACTGTCAGAAATAGAAGGGATTTAGGAATAAAAGATGATTCTTTGTCTTTCATTACTATTGTCTTTTGAGATGCATTGAATGTATCCATTGTATTGTAGGTGTGTGCGCTCTGGTGTCAGTTTTCCTTACTCACAGAGGATCTGTGCCCATTGCCAAACACCTTACGCTGCTAAGCAAGGGATTAAAGGCCAGACATATCTTGCCCCTTCCATGGTTCTTTCACACCTGAATCTGATGGTAGACTCCAACGTGACCTGGGACTTCCCCGGGAGCAGGGCAAGACCCGGTCACCCAACTTCAAACCTTGTGACTCCTGTGGGAAGGCCTTTCCACTGAGCGACCCTCATGACAGAAGTTCATTGTAAGGAAAAATGCAAGATTTGTAAGGCTTTCAGACCTTAAACCCAAAAAGACAGATCCGCTTGAAAGCCTTACCAATGGAGGCAGCACTCAGAGCAGCCTCTGAAACAACCTGTTCTACTTTGGTACCGAGCATGGCATCAGTGCAGAGCACGTCATCGGCACCAGCCCTCCCTCGGCACCAGTCTTTTTCCTCTCCATCAAGGAAGAAGCAGTGAAAGCAGCACAGAGAGCAAGACGGCTCCCCTACACAGTCCCAGAAAGTAGGGTAGAGCACGGGGATGCAATGAGGTCAGACAGTAGAGACTCACTTGCCACCGCCGGAGCCTATGTCTCCAACCAGAGAGCCACCCCTGACCCCTGGGAGTGGAAGGGCATCTCTGCATCTGTCAACACCAGACGTGTTTCATAGGACACGAGTCCATGCCACATGAAAGGAGCCACAGTGTTGGATGAAGAGAAAACTGTTGGCATACCATTATGTGAAGGAGATAAGAATACCAAACCTGTCATGGCCATGCTGGGGCTATAAGTATGACATGAATTTGGTCCTCCTCTATCTTGAGAAGTAAACGGAATAGGAGAGGATAGAGAGGGAAGGTATAGAGGAGTGGTGCATCTCATGTGATGAGGAATGCGTTTCCCAGCAATCCATGTCCCAGTCCCACTCCGGAACAGAACTGAGGGCAACGAATGTTTTGCAGTGTGGCAAAAAGATCTATAGTGGAGAATCCCCAACGACTGAAGATGAGCTGAAGGACTCACATATCCAGTTCTCACTCGTGATCATGGGAGAATCTCCTGCTCAATGAATTCGTGATGGTGTTCTGGTGTCCAGCAAAGTACGTGGCTGAGATGGTGATATTGTGAAGGATACACCAGTTCCATAATTTCAATGCCTCTGGGCATAAAGAGTGGGACCTCACTCTGCCTTGCCTGTTGATGTAAAACATGCAGGCAAGATTTGTCCATCATGACTCTGACAGTACGACATTCTAGTAGGAGGAAATGTTGGCATGCAATGTGGACTGCTCATAGTTCTAGAAAGTTGACGTGTAGGGTGGATTTGGTTAATGACCATCTGCCCTACACTGTACGATCATGAAGATGGGCACCCCAACTGATTAGGGAGGCATGGGTTGTTAGGATCATGATCGAAGGTGGCTCGAGGAAATGAACTCCAACACACAGATGTGCCTGGGCTGCGTCCACCCAAGTAGTGAGTCCTTGACTCTCACTGGCATGGATATTAGCTTGTGAAGGTTATGTTTGTGGGGGAGATACACTGTAGGAAGCCCCATACATGATGACATCACGTTTGACCTTGCGCGTCTGATCACGAAAGTGGCCACTGCCATTTGGTCTAGAAGTTGGAGGCACGTTCTGGCAGAGATCTGTGTTGCAGCTAGCTTGCTCCCCCCAAAAAATAAAAGCTATTTTAAGCCAAAAAGGGCTCTCTACTAAAAAGCCAGTGGCATTTGCCTCCCAAGTATTAAGAGGGCCAACAACTACCTTTACTCTTTGTTTAAAAAAAAAAAAAAAATGTTGACATTAACATAGGCCTTGGGGCACTAGCATTACCTTACGGGTTCTTCCCCAATTATTTTGCAAATGACCCAAACCCCTCTTAAACACAATGTCCAAAAACATTTTTAAAAAGCATATGTCCAGCCATAAATTAGCTAAATAAACCATAGCTTTAATAAATAAAAATGTAAAAGTCTAACCACCTATGGCTTCCAACAAAGCACCATATGCCCTAATAATTAAGGATGCGGAGCGTAATTGCCCTCTCCCTCCAATAAAGCCAACCCTTTCCAATACAAAACCGATAAAGTTTATAAACAAAAAAAATCATAAAATACCACTGCATAATTTGTTTTTTATCATGCCATATAATTTTGCAGGCCACTGGATAACAGCCAATATAAAAATTAAATATATATAAATAATTAATATTAATAATAAAGTCTATAAATCCTGCTTCTGTTTTGTGGGATTTTTTAATAAATACGGTAGTTATCACACAAATCCATAACGGCACACGAAAGCACAAAATCAAAACATGCAATATAAAAAAAAGTTCTATAGTGTTCTTACGATTGTGGTTTTACTTTTTGTATTTGCTGTGCTATGCCAGTGTAAACAAAAAAATGGTGCAATCTCAAACAAATGTTGCAAAATAGTACCACTGCCCACTACCATGTGGCTAAAAAAAATGCTTTAAAGCTTAAAGTAACTTTCTGTAATTTTAAAAGACAACTCACAATTAAAGTCACCAAAATAAGTAAGTACCCTCCCCTAAAAGCCAGCCCAAATAATTTATTTAAGTAAATTAAACTAGGGGGGAGGGGAAAGACCCAAAGCAACACACAGTTTTAGAGACAAAATTTGTCTAAAGTAATTTACAACAAAGCCAATTTTAGCTATTACTACTTAAAATATATTAATGCCCTAAAAATAAATAAAAAAATAAACCTAACCCTATTAAACCTCACAAAAGCCATAATCAATGCTACCTCCAAAACTTTAGGTTGTATACAAGCCCAGCTTTAAGCTAAAAAAATAAGCGAAAATATTATCCAACAAGGACTTAGTAGACTTATTTTACCTAGTAAAATAAAAAGAATGATTTAAAATAATGCCTTAAATCATTAAATGCAAAAAAAAGCCTTAAATCATTAATAAAAATATTAAATTTCAAATAAATGCTCCGGCTCAAGTAATTATAGCATATACAATAACGACATTTAATGTTCGCATCATAAACACAAGATCTCCCTAAGCCTCAATATAAAAACTAAATTATAGCCTACTAAACACCTAACAAAACATTTTTAAAAAATTAGTTTACCAAACTACACAAAGCCATATTAAAATCAAAATTAAAATATATTTATAAAAAAAAATCACTAATCAATTTATATATCCTTATTAAAAAATTAAATATATAGAATTGTCAATATGCTGTTACCCAATAATAGCATGAATTCTACCAATTTGCACATTAAACAAATTTGTGTTTGTGTAGGCAAGCAACGTACCCAAGTTATAACTAATACAATTTATAAAAAAATATTAATTTTGCAATATTGCAATGTTGCTATATTACAATTATAATTTATAAAATACCAAAAAATATATTTCATTAATAGCAAATATTATTACAAAATACATTCAACCCATAACATTAAAAATCAATATTAATCTAATACAACGCATATTAACACACTCAAACATAACAGCCTGCTTACACACACTCAACAATTAAAAACCATAAATTTAATAATCGAACATAATAAAACTAAAATCAAAATCTTAAATGCTACAAAAGCTGCCACAAAGCACAATTAATAAAAAAATTCCTACTAAAATAGTCCCCCAGTGCCACCGGGCTTTTAAATCTAGCCCTGCATCCCATTGTGCTCGTCTGTGTGTTGCAAATAGTTTCTATAATAGCTGCAGTAAAACTCCTTTAGTAAACAAAAAAATCCCAAAAGCAACTCAAAAGAACTAAAAAACCCCTGCATACAAGTAAGGCAGTGCTCTGCGATATACCCTGCCAGCAAAAAAAAAAAAACCCGATCACTCGAACCCCAGCTAAACTGCTTTGAGCCATAGCTGGAGGTATATATTAACAAGTCATTGTGGTGGCCTATTAAGCTATGGCAGCCAAGGAGGGGAGGGTTGGAGGCCCAGGGCAATCTGAGTTGCCTGACTACTGTCCAACAGGCCTACCATAGCTTTAGTTGCTTATTTTGCTATTCTGACCCCTGTAGCATGACATCTTCCAGTTGGCAAAAATGAATAGGACTACTGAGTAACTTGCAGGTGTCTCAGTTCCTGCATACATAAGACGAAATACACAGCATATATGCTTGCAGCTGCACATAAATAATGGTAATAAAAACAAGTTATCCTTGAACGTCTGGGGGTACACTTTTTCAATGCCAAGGCATATTTTTACACCGCCCTCCTATCACCAGATGTTGTTTTAACAACCCCAATTAATATGGGGTTAAATATGTTTATTTAACATAATAAAAGTTAAATATCAAAAATAAAAACCCAACATAATCAACATACAATAAAAAATAAAAAATGATTAAATAAAAACTATTTATAAAAAAATAATAATTAGCACATAACAAAAAAGCATGCTCCATCAATACCTAACTTCACAAAAAGTGCTGGCGGTTGGACCAAAAAAATCCACTAACTCCCTGGCGGGGCCCCTAAAACAAGCTGTTCCTGTATACATCCTTCTAGAGTAACTGCCTAGCTCTCCAAACTTAATAAATATATTATAATTAATTTTAATCTTCGTATTCAGCTAGTATATCTATAAAAAAAACCTTGTACAGGGTCTAAGCAAACCTTTTGAGGGTACGCTTGAGGACAGCAGACCATCTTCCCCACTTTTTCTGGACCAGTTATCCCACTTCTATCAGCCATGGGCTCACATTATCTTAGATTGCTGGATGCTACACACAACAGGACTGGGATACACGCCTCGGTTCAGTAGTTCTCCTCCATCCCATTTATCTTCCCCTCCCTTTTCAGGGATCTTTCTCACGAGCAATTTCTAATCCAGGAGGTGTGGATACTCCTAGAAAAGGGCATAGTACAGGAGGTTCTTCTGGAACTAAGGGGTAGGGAGTTCTACTCCAGTTATTTCCTAATTCTGAAGGCCAATGGCTGTCTCAGACCCATACTGGACCTTCGAAACCTCAAAAGATTCATGAAGAAGCTGAAGATCTGCATGGTCTCTTTGGCCTCCATCATCCCTTCTCTGGATCCATGGGCTTGGTTTACTGTCCTCCCTTTTAGTCTATCAGCAGAACCTTGGTTTTGACGAAGTGCATGGCAGTTATCATGGCTTTCCTAAGGAAGCAAAGGGTTCAGGTCTACCATTACCTCGACAACTGGCTGATCAGAGGTTGGACCAAGGCCTATATGGAGGCAAATGTAAAGGTTAATACTGTTAACCTTCCGGAACTTAGGCCTGTTGATAAACATGCAGAAATCAACACTCTCCCCTGTCCAAAGGATAGAATTCATAGGGGCGGTCCTCCACTCGCTCCAGGCCAGAGCCTTCCTTCCAGAAGCCCAGTTCTGGGGCCAGGGCTTGATCACAGAAAGCCTCAGAAACTACCCCATCACCACAGCAAGGAACTGCCTGAAATTCCTGGGGCATACGGCCTCACGCCTTTATGTGGTGAAACATGCAAGACTGCAACTCAGACTTCTTCAAAACTGCCAGCGTCAGTGTACCAGCCAGGCTGGGATAGTTTGGACATGGTAATCACACTTCCCCCTTCAATGATTATCACCCGCCTTTGGTGGATGGATCTGAGGACAGTATGTTCAGATATCCCATTGTCGAAATCACAACCATCAATGGTCTCCAGTCACCAATGCAACTGCACTGCGTTGGGGACCCATCTGCCGATCCTCAGATCCCAGAGCCTCTGGTATAAGGCAGAATTCTCAATACACATCACCGTGAGGGAACTCAGACCAGTACGCCTCGCCTGCCAAACATTCCAATCCCACCTGGAAAGCAAATGCGTATCAGTGCTTACAGACAACACAAAAGCAATGTTCTGTGCAAGCAGAAAGGACAGACTGCTCTCCTCTCATCTATGCCAGGAAGCTCTATGCCAGTGGGAATTCTGCATATCCCTCAATCTACCTTGAAGCCTCATCTCCTGGAGCACAGAACAAGCTAGCAGATTGTCTCAGCAGATTCTTCTCCAATCACATGTGGTCCATCTACCCAGACCTCATGAAAGACATTTTCCACAGGTAGGCAGCTCCCAAGACAGACTGGTTTGCAATGAGAAAGTGGCTACAGTTCTGTTCCCTCCTGAATCAAAGCCTGGGCTCACTCAAACACATTTCTCCTTCCATGGAAAGGCCATCTCTTCTATGAATTTCCCCCATACCACTATACCTTTCATAAAAAAAGGTCCCGCTCAAGGTCAGAGAGGAAGGAACAACCCTGAACCTGATAGCCAAGGCCTGGGCTCGACAACACTGGTTCACCACCCTTCTGGACTTTCAGTGGTAACACCAATCAGCCTACTTCTTCCATTTCCAGATCTCATCTTCCAGGACCATGGCCACTTACATCACCTGAACCTCAAGTCCCTCCATCTCACAGGCTGGAAGGTCCATGACTGAACCCTTTGGAGCTAGCTTGTTACGGAGCAGTTCAAAAAGTTGTTTTAGAGAGCAGAAAGCCATCCACTAGAGCTATGTACCTGGTAAAGTGGAAAAGGTTCTCAATCTGGTCGATGAAGAAAGGTGTCTCGCCCATGTGATCATCAGTATCATGCATTCTGGACTACTTGCTACACCTGAAGCAGCATGGGCCATCAGTTTCATTGATTAGAGTCCATTTGGCCATGATCTCAGCCATTGGTGAACAGCGGGTCCATATTTGCAAACTCAATCTGTAGTCGTCGTCTCAAAAGGGCTGGACAGACTGCACCCCCAAGTAAGACAATCTATCCCACCCTGGGATCTCAACCAGGTATTATCAAGGCTCATGGGTCCCCCATTCAAGCCCCTGGCAACGTGTTCTCTAGTCTACTTGTCCTGGAAGGCAGCCATCCTAGTGGCCATTATCTTGGCCAGAACTGTCTCAGAGATTACAGCTCTTACTTCAGAAATTCCATAAATGGTTTTCTCCAAGGACAAGATCCAACTGAACCCTCATGCAGCCGACCTCCCAAAGGTGGTGTCACAGTTCCATAATAGCCAGTACACATTCTTCCTGGTCTTCTATCTGAAACCACACAGCAATAAACTGGAACAGAGACTTCATTCACTGAAAGTCAGGAGAGCACTTGCCTTCTAAACAGAAAGGACTAACTTGTTTCGGAAAACTACTCAACTTTTTGTTATGGGTCCAGAGAATGAAAGGTCTTCCAATCTCAGCCCAGAGAATTTCATTGTGGATCACTTCTTGTATCTGCACATGCTATGACCTGGGAAAGGTCCCTGCTTTGGCCCTGACAGTACATTCCACAAGGGCATGAGCATCTTCAGCTGCAATCGTGGCATAGGTCCTATTCAGGACATCTCTAGAGCGGCAACATGGTCTTCAGTCCACACTTTTGTATCTCACTACGCCATCACTCAGCAGGCCAGAGACTATTCCTGGATGTGGAAAAGCGGTGCTACAGTTTGCTTGTCAATTAATTCTGAACACTCCTCCTGCACCTTCTTGGGACTCATCTACATTGGAATGAACGTGAGCAAACATTAAGAAAAAACAGTTACTAACCTTCCATAAGCATTGTTCTTCGAGATGTGTTGCTCATGTCCATTCCAAAACCTTCCCGGCCCTCTGTTGGAGTTAGCCAAAAGAAGGAACTGAGGGGGGCAGCAGGTCAGCAGGGTCCTACATACTAGCACGGAGGGCACAATTCCAGGGGACACCAGAGCTGACCAATGGATACCACTGAGGGAAAAGCTTTCTGGCAGCAGTGCTCAGGGTGAGCATACACCTACCTTGGAATGCGCATGAGGTACACATCTCAAAGAACATCACTTATGGAAGGTTAGTAATTGAGGGGTTTTTTTTGGTTTTTTTGTCAGTGCCTTTGCAAGTTGGAGGGATGGATGCCAGGATCTACCACAGCATTTTCACTAGGTCAAGGAGAGCCTCATTGATTGGTAATATGATCTTATAACAAGAGACTGTATGCAGTTTATGCTGCTGGTCCTTGACTTTCTCCAATGTAATCCACAGGGAGAATGCAGTCCTGCAGAATAACTCTTGAAAACATCTGCAGTCGTCACCAGTTGTAGGGAATGAATGCATGCTAGCCTTTTCAGGAGAAAAGGAAGAGAAATGTAACATTGATGGAGTTTCTTTTTCCTCCTCCTTCTCCTATTCTTCCTCCTCAGTCAGTATCGGCAGAGGTTAAGCCTCCAGAGGGTGAGAAACCAATGGAGAAGGGAAAGGTTTAGATTTCCAGCTCTGCTCCATGGGAGGTTTCCTGAACTATGCCCTGTACATGGCCCAAGGGTCCCAATATGGCCAGTGCGGAGAAAGTGGAACATGTGGTTGCATCCATAGTGGTACCTACCAAGATTGTGGACCAGATGTGGATTGTGCATAGTGAGGATGAGTAGGTGGAACTTGTTTGGTAGAAGAGGGTTTGATGGAATCCTCTTCTTCCTCCTCAAAGTAGGGGAAGGGAGGTGCAGGAGATAATGTTCTAGCGGGCTGTGCCTCAGAGTATGAGGAGGAAGCCCATTTCTTCTCATCAGAGTGAGAAAGAGACGACTCTCTTCAAGGAACGTGGGGAATGAGGATAGGCAGACAATCTGGCAGAGCATGTGGGCCTCTCAAGAGGGGAGTCCAGGCTCTGGTCCAATGCAGATTGCGGTGATTTCTCCATGAGGAGAAATTTTAATTCAATATCCCAGGCTTTTCTGACTCTGCCAATCAGGCTGTGGCAGTGGGAGCATTTTGGGGGGATATGTCCCTCTCCCCAACAGCAAATACATTGAGAGTGGCTGTCAGTTACCGGAAAGGTGGCCCCACAGGAGATGCACCTTTTAAACCCAGGGGATCTGGGCATAAGGACGAGGGAACAAAGCTTCCCAGTCGGGAAGGACAGCAACAAAAACTTAAGCTATGAAATAACTGTAAATGTAAAGTTAAAACAAAATTTATTTATAGACAGAAGAAAAAAGGAGAAGTACTAACTACACCTCAAACAACAGGTAAGGCACTATCTACTGAGGGAACAGGAGAAGAAGGCTCTGTTGCGGTTTCCATCCCAGACCAAAGGCCATAGAGAAGGAACTGGGGGCAGTAGGACCACACAGCACTATATATACATCCCGCTCACAGTGTGAGAAGAGGGAGACATGCATGTGCAGTCTGAAGGGCTCTGCTGATGAAGATCTCCAATTCCAGGTGCAGGGGGCACTGCCGCACCTACAAGTGGAGCACCCATAGGGACGTCACTCAAATAAAAATGTCTATGTTGCTATTACATATTTTTAAGAAATAGACTTATGTTTCAAAGCATGAACCCATCATAACTGATAGTCAATAAGAAAAGATTTCCCCTATTGTAGACTACTGCATAACTGTCCTCTACAGAATTTTTTGCCCCTTCTTTCGAAGCATCTAGTACTTGCCACTATCAGAGACAGAATACTGGAATAGATAGACAATAGATCTGACCCACTATAGCAATTACATTTTTATGTTAACCAGTAACTATGTTAAGATTTGTACTAATTATTTAAACTCTCTCCACTTGAACTTTAGCAATGCTAAAATTTTCTCATAATATTTGTGTAAAATTGATTAGTTTTATTTGTCCAATAACCGATTTTAGTTGCAAATTGCCAATAATGTTATCCATATCCCTATTTTATCCATCATCTCTCCTGTTTCAATCTGTTTTTAAGCTATTAGCAAGGTTAATGAGAATACACAGGCTTCAGTGTATTGGTTTTTCTGACAAATTATTTCTATTCTTGAACCACATCTGAACCACCTGGAGCAATTAAATAAAAAAACCAAAACATATAAATGAACTTGGTACACAGAAAACAATAAACCTAAATAAAACTATTTCCATCAAAAAGCTCTAGGCACAAAAAACCCTGAAAACTTGTACATTTGATTAATGTGTCAAAGACAATTTAAAAGGCTTTTACCGTCAACATAACACTGAACCCAGCCAGCCCTCACACTATAACACACATCTAGACTATCCCTCGAAGTCTCTCTCCGCCATAAAACAAATTGCTTCCTATCATCCACCCTAACTAACTTTATTCTTAGGAAAAAATACCTGAACAGCTGACCCCTGCAGCATGTCCTGAAAGTCACCAAATCTGAGCTTTGGCAAACCCAGAAGGGAAACAAATTCCAGAGTTGAGGAATCCAAATTGTGAATGCCTGGTTCTAGCAGTCTATTTTAAACTAGGGGAAGGTAGGTAAGAGATGCAGTTTTAGAACTTCATATGTTCTCAACTGCCACGATATCACATGGATAAAGGTGCGACTATCTCAGACAATCGTGACATTGCACAAATTTTACAACTAGGCCAAGAGGCACCACAGAAAACTCTTAAATGAGGAATCGGAAGTTAGGCATTTTTATCTCATGCCTCTGGAAACAATCAGTATTCAGAAAAATAGTATTGAGTTTTACGTAGTCATGAAAGAACCACATACAATTTGTGTGGTCCTTCAGTAATCCAAAAAACGATATCAATGCTTTGAATAGGGTTCTGAGTGTACTATGGATATGATTAGATGCATTTGCAGCCATCAATCTTTCAAAAGGAAGTTTTGATTTACTATTCCACTGTGTTGAAATGTTTGAAAAAGAAAACATTAAATGTTTGACTATAATCATCATAAATCTGTGACGATACACGGATAAATCAGTCCAGATGGAAATGTGATAACATTTTGTGTTTCTAATCTATAAAGAGATATATTAACTTCATCCTCAGGAGTGTGTTGAAGTGTGGTTGAAATTTAAGATGATACAAGTTTAAAGCCCAAAATGTAATAAGACATCAAAAATTATGTGCTGCAGCTTTAATAGTGGGGATGCTCACATTAAGGTTTCAATCTATATTGTTTCCCCATCATATTAAAAAATTTAAGTTAATAGTTATTCCTTACCATAATATTAAAGACTGTTTCCTTTACTATATTGTTCATTCCTAAACACATTCTTTAATGGCCAGCTCTTGGTCCCATTGAAGTCAATGGGATTAGGCTTCGGTCCCAACAGGTTTTATTACAGCACATGTTTAGGAATTAAAGTTATACAGTAAGACATGTCTGAAAACTTTTTTTTTTTTTTTAATTAAGTAATCCTGGCCCAAATGCTGCTCATTTTACTCATGGCAGTGGTCCCACAAACAGGATCCTGGTTGCCTTATTTTCATAGGTAGTCATGTTGCTTTCAATGATACTACTTCCTTAAGAAAAGTTGGCTTTGGGGCAAGATTAGAAAGGGCTTTCTTATAAAAAATGTTCAAAAATGTATTAGAAACAATATTTGAAACAAAGAAAAATAAATCTGTGATAAGCAAAAATCTGTGTTTGCACATTTGTTAAAAAACTTAGAAGGTACTATTCCATTCTAAAGGAAAGTTTTAATAGTCCATATAAAACAGAACTGACCCATTACTGAGAGAGACTTCTAATTTCATTAGCTAATTAATTTATAATAAATGTTTATATTCTGATTACAAAAAACCTGTCAGAACATGACTAACAATTTCTTTGTTTTTTATCTTTAATTCATCATACATATTAACATTTAAAGTAATTGACTTTAAAATATATTCAGTCATTAAATAGTGAATTACAACTGAAACACTATGTGAGACATGCACCCTATAACCCAACCAATATATTTTTAAAGAAAAATCTGACGACTCATCTTCATTTTCTTAATAGTCATTTAAAAAATAAGGAAGAACTTTTTTTAACAATCTTTCCAGAATGCAATTCAACCAAAAATAACTTCTATTAGTGCACTATGTAAAGTCCACGAACTCAGTTTTTATTGTAAAATTATTTGTAATGAATTGTTAAAGATTTAGAAAGAAACATTGTTTCAGGGTTAAAATACTAAGAAGGTTTACAAAGCCTTAACATTTAAATTAAATTTGAAAAATGTCAGACTATTATAACCTGTGACTGTTGGTACACATGAAACTCGTTACAGGAAGAAAGCAAAACAGTAACATGAACAATATCTTTTTGTTTAAAAAACACCACAAAATTGAAAACTAAATTTGGATAACTAAGATGGTTATAACTAAGTCCATACATAGCAATAAATACTGTGTATATATGCATGTTTTAAAACACTAAAGTAGAATTATGGTATATTTATGCTTCTTAGCTACTCCACGCACTACACAGCTAAAGGACTTCAACTGGTCCAGTGTTTTTATCCAGCAATAATATAATTTTTAAACAGCATGTGGTTCTATAACACAGATGGCGCTATAGCTATCTACCGTTCTTATACGGCCCCCATTGCTGTAGTATCTGAACCCCTCACAATCTTTTATATATTTCCCCTCAGAACACCTTTCTGAGGAAGGGATGAGTAGATGGAGAATTAAGGCACAGAGACACAAAGGGCACGTCCATGCTGCAACTGAAAGCGAGACTCTCTGCCCAGGCAGACAGAATCTCTCACTAGTGAGGTTCAAGCTACTGTGCAACCATGAATGATGTTGCACTGGCAAAAAGGCTCAGTCTAGCCACTCAAGGTCAGACAAAGTCAATCTCATGGGTCCATACTCAGGTGGTTAGCCCAGACTTCTGCTGGTACAGAATGTACATCCACACTACTATTTTTAATAATAGCTCAGGCCTGTCTACCTGGGCAGGGAGGCTCATTGCCAGCTGCAGAGCAGACATACCCTTTGTGACTTGCCAGAGGCCAGACATCTGTAACAAGGACCTGAACCCAGGTTTCATGAATCTTAGGCTAGTGCCCTAACCACTGAACCATCTCTTACACTTACAAGTGCATACAAACATACACACAGTAACTACAGTTCTATAGCTTCTTTTGAAATAGGTTATTCTGCAAAGCTATTTTAAAATTGCCATTAAAAGAATATGTAGTAATGCAAGTCAGTTTTGAACCACTTATATCCCTTTATCTTCCATGAAAAAGTTTTCTTTTCAAAGTGATGGCTAAAGCACAAAATCATAATGCATGGATCTATATGGCACTTGGAATGAGCAGGCATATAAGATTACCAAGCCTCAACTGTGGACTTGTAGGCAGTAAGAATGATTTAAGTAGCAATAATTTAAAATAATTGTTCAAAGTTTCTGTTCTCCAGAAGACTTTCTATCCAGTGCATACAAAACAGATACACACATCATGAATTGAAGATAGAAAAAAAGATTAATCACCTTTCAACAGACCAATACAGTTTTGTCTTCACTCATGAATGATCTAAAATTAGACTACATAAACAGAAAACTAATGTCATTGGCATATAGCCTTTCTTGCAATGTTTAATTTGACAATCACTGGTAAAAAAAGACTCTGCTCTTTGACAAAGAGCTACATGGGAGATGACATCAACTTCTTTTGGCAAATGAGCTCAGCGTGCCAGCTAGCTGACAAATTAGCTTCTAAAAACCACTAACAGTAGCTTACAAAGTCACAGCTGTTATCCTATTTCTAACAACAAAATGTTGATCTCAGTTGAAATGTCTTGTTTTTCAAAAGATTTGTAAGTGCTCTTCAAAGCACTGTCTTTTACAGAGCAGCAAGTTACACTGACTACATCACAAAGAAAAAGTCTGTGACTATACTATGACGACTTTATGGGTGATGTCTGACATAATCCTGTTTGTTACACACTTGCTTACATTTTATATTAATTCTTTAGTTAAAAAAATCTGAGACTAAAAGATCAGTAGCAACATAGGGCCAGGAACATAGAAGCAGCAAGGTCACTAAAAATTCCACTAGTTGACTCAAGCAATGACCAGGAGATTAGCTCAAATGCAGGGCCTTTGATAGGGTAAAGAAAAGTAACAGAAAAAAAGACTTCCAGGTTTCCAGAAGAGATCAGTATATATTCCCTCTAAAAGAAAAGCCTGTTACATTCTGAAACTTACAGGCTTCCCTTTTGTACACTATTTAACTAAATACTTTGTGGATTCAGTAACAAATATATGATTCGTACTTCAACTGTATAAACACTGTACTTCTTCAAAGAGTTTTATGGCACAAATATTAGCCAATGCTCACTACAGCATTTTCAATTAGATAAGCACTAATGGCTCCATTAAATACGCATGGGCACTGATTCAATCTTTGTCTAGGTAATTATATGGATTTCACCATAGTCTATCACAGCAACCTGAGAACCATCAATAGGGTACATTAAGTTGATCTGCCTTAAATCATATGTAGCTGAGTCTGTAACCGAACCCAGATTGCAAGTCCCAGTCCAGAGCCTATCCACTAAACTAGTGGTCCATCTTTAATATTCTTTAATACATCTTTAATATTCCTCGTGAATTTGTCATTTCTGAAACCAAAGGCATTGTGATACAGTGCATCAGATATTGTTTTAGGCATCATGACAGCTCTATTCTAATCCTGTTTCTAATACTAATTTACTATGTGAGCTTTGGCAAGTCACTAAAGATCTGATTTTCACAAGTGCTGAGCACCCAAAACTCTCACTTTTAAGTGTAATGTAAGTACAGATTATTAGCAACTCTGAAAACCAGACCCTATAACTTCTCAGTTGTCATCTGAGAAACAGTTACCTGCTTATTTTCCAAACAGGAGCTGAAGATTGTGACTACTGACTAGTTAATATTTGAATATATTAAGCATTCTAAGTATCAATATTGGATGTCCTGTTTAGCTGAATGAAGCAGAAGGCAGCAATGCAGAAAGAAACATTTCACTTCCTGTATCGTAGCTCTACCACCTTCCAAAGCGATCTGAGAAACATTTTCTGTAGACAAAGAAACAAAGAGAGAGCAAAGGTACACACTCTTGCAATTAAACTTTTACACTTCTGCGGGAAGAAATAGCTTGGTAATTTACTTATCTGTTTATCTTAGGTACTTATATTGCCCCCATTACTAGAGTTTCTGAGCACCTCACAATCTTTAATGTATTTATCCTCACAACACATCTGTCAGGTAGTGAAGTACTGTTATCCCCATTTTACAGATGGGGAACTCAGGCCCCAAAAGAACAAGTGACTCACTTATGGTCATATTACTGTGAAAGTGCAAGGAATTGAACCCAGTTAGCAGTCTAACACACCAACCATCCCTTCCTTTATACAGTAAATTAAAAATATTTGGTTTTCTTGAAGCCACAGATTCAAATCTAGGCATGATTACCTCAGCTCTTAATCCTAAAAACAGATACACAATAAACATGGCACATGGAAATCTCTGAATCTTTCTTGTATTTTAATCAAAATATTATTCAGTACCAAGTCAAATACTATAGAGAAGTCTAAATATATCAACATCATTATCTCTATCAAGCAAATTTGTAATCTTATAAAAAAAGTTGGTTTAACAATCTATTCTCCATAAATCCATGTTGATTGGCATTAATTATAATATCCCTTTAATTCTGTATTAATTGAGTTTGGTATCAGCTGCTCCATTCTCTTTCCAGGATGGATGTCAGATTAATAGCCCTATAGTTACCCAGGTTATCCCATCTATCCTTTACCATCAAAGTTAATAGTGGAATTTCTCATTATTTATAGAAATCCCTCCTCTTTTTTTTTATTCCTAGTAAAACCTTAGCTTTATAGATAACCTGTGGCAATGGGTCCCAAAGGATTCCAGCTTCATTCGGTGGACAAAATAGATCTGATCTAGGGATGAATCAGGGTTGTGTACGTAAAGGAGGCTGTTGTTTTTAGGATCCCTGCCTCATTTGTTGCAGAAGACAGAAGGTGTAAAGATCCTGGGATCTGATTTGCAGAAGTGCTGAACATTCACAAGCTTTGAACATATAAAGTGCTATATAATGCCAGGTACTCTGAAAAATAAGGTCCTAAGCATCTCAAATTGGGCACCCAACATTAGTGAATATTTTTTGCCTCAATCTCTCCGTGCTACAGTACCCAATCTTTGAAATGGAGATAATACAACCCCTTCACCTCACAGGTATGTTCTGAAGATAAATTAATGTTTCTTAAACACTCTGATATAGCAATGAATGCCACAGAAAAGCCCAAGAGGAAATAAAATATTCTGTCTTCATAGCAAAGTTTGACTAGTGTGCTACAAATGAGGCATGTGGCCACATATTGAACAAATGGGGATAAAACAAAACATTGAATAGCTGTTCATACAGTGAGCATCATCCATTTTGTGTATTGAATGAGGCACCAGTCTGTGGAAAAATATGTGATCATGTAATTAAAGACTATTATAATGCATACACACAAGGGGGTTGATTTAAAGAGGTGCAGGCAACCTTAATTCTTGCATTTCTTAAATGCTGAATGCTTGACTTCACAACTTTAACATTTTTTTGCTGTAGGCTTTTTGTGTGTAATACAAATTGAAAGATGCTTGTGGCAATAGCTCATCTTCTATTTACCAATTGTTCAGATTTTGTTTGTTAATTAACACACATTTAGCAGAACATAGGACAGGCCTCTCATATAACTCTGCTAGCTTGGGCTGCCTAGCTCCCTCTTGTCTAATGCAAACAAGCCACTAGTGCACCTCTGGGAAAAGAAAAGTATTTCATGAAGTATAAAAGCATGAATTTTTCTAGTAAAAGATGCATCATTCTAAGCATAGTTAAGAGCATAACAGCGTCATATATTTGGGAGTACAATTTGATCCAATTACCCAGAAGGAAAAATAGTTTAAATTACTGTAGCTGCCACATACAGAAGTCAACAGATAACTACCTTCATCTACCCACACCATAAAACATAGGGATTCAATTTTATGCAGTAACCAATTGGATTTGTTCTCCAGTTAAAGAAAAATAAATTACACCAATTCAATGGTAAAACAGGAGCTACTTCACTGAAACTTTTGTCTGAAAGACAACCTAACGTTATTTTTTAGCTCTTTGATTATGATGTTTAACTTGTAAAGATGCCACTTATTATTGAAAATATTCCATTTCTCAGAAGACTGGTATCATTTTTCCTGAAACTGAAATATAAACAGACTGCTGCAGAGCTGTTTCAAACCCACACAAGGCAAACCTGGACCTCACAAAGCAAGAAAATCATATCTGTTTTTTTCTTAAAAAGTAAAAGTGTTAGGTGACAAGACTAAAGCCTATTACTGTATTAATACTGCATATTATACTTTGACCCACGTCAATGAAAATGGCTATAAAGGTTCATTACCGCATTCTTTCTGGAGTGAAAAGATTTTCCTATAATAACTAATGATATAGACTGTGAATGACAGGGATTAGGTTTTTATTTGCTTAGTTTGTTTCAATGAGCACAGTCACTTCCCCAAGATGCCAGCCTTACAATTTATTCCAGGAGCTAGACTCATGCTCATGCAGAGCCCTACTTCCTTCAGCACAGGGGTAGGTATGAAGGTTCTAACAGCAAAGAGTAAATTACTTCAAGACCCTGATCCCGCAATAGAATCCACTAGTGCAGACCTTTACATCCACAAAGAGTACCTCTTAAGTGGTACTCCATGGCATGTAATTGTCCTAAGAGGTATGGGATCCTGTTGTATGATCAGAGCCTCCTATCTATGAGGAAGTAGACATCATGAAGAGAATATAAACATTACAACCAATCCCACCCAGTGGCTGTGTAATTCATCTATTACAATACAAATTAGTTTAATGTACATCTAAATATCAGCAAGCCCATCATTCCCCTGAACTAAATATAATGTAAATTTTAATTTTCTGGGTTTTTAAAAATATATTAAGAAAAAGTCCATTTAATTTAAATTACTCTGGTCACGAAACAATAAAAGGTAGATAAAATACAAAAGAACTGAACTATTCCATAAAATATTAGTTTAGATAAATTATCAAACTGATTTGTTACACACACACACACACACACACACACACACACACACACACACACACACACACACAGTTAAATATGCAAAGGAGACATTTCTTTGGTTCTCTAATTTATTTATTGTTAGCCCAAGTGCTGAACTTGAGTCTGAAGTTCTCTTAATCCATGGAATAGGTACAGTAGCATACGAGGTCTGCCATTTTCTTGCAAAAAAAATGCTTCAAACCATGACCTAAAGGAACCCTAGAAATGGTCAAGAATGTGGTTTATTCTCCATGCTACTTTAGTTAGTTTTTGACCCCGTTGCTGAAACTGGCAACAAAAGTGATTTTTAGTACACTCCAACAGGTAGACAAAACATCTATGTCTTGAGTTTGAAAACTAGTATTGTTGGGCACTTTTTTCAAGACTTTGATCAGTCACGCATTTACTTATTCCTGTCAAGATGGTGGATCAGTTTTAATGGTCTTATTGGGTTTCATAATTCTCTGAAGGTAATTCTTCCCAGCCACTGAACTAAACTGTTCGTGACCTGATTGGACACTACACCCACCTTCTGTCCATGGTCACTGCCGCTCCACTTTCACTTCTCATCTCATCACTGTAGGTTATATCTATATTGACATCCCAGTTATTAGAACTATCCCAACTCCGTTTTCTTCTATGCCTAAAAGATCATAATTTCCTTGATTTCCTATAATTCATGTTATTCCTCCTTGCCTCTCAGGTTCCTTGCATTTATCACAAGTTAATGTTCTTCTTATTCTTCAACTTATATTTCAGAACAACTCCACCTTTTACACAGATTTCTAATGTACGAAGTAGAGCAGACTACATTAGTTAAGTGAAAGCTTTGCCTTTGATATCTAATGTAAAGCTCTCTGTATCCAATCTACTTTCTGCCTTAGGAGTGGAGCCCATTTAATCCATGTAGGATCACAAAAAGCATCCTAGTGCCCTGTACCCTTCCAGCAACTCATATCCATTGCCGGTAGCCAAGATCCTTTCTATTTCTTCATTTGCACTTGGCTTCAGAGGATTTTCTTGAAAGATAACTTGTGTTATAAGTTCTCTTCTAAGCTTCCTGTTGTGATTTGTGATAACAAATCATAATTCATTGGTGTGGTTTGCTCTCAAATGAATTGTAATCAGTAGGAAATACTCAAAATTCTTTTGGATGCCCAGTACTCTTGTCATACCATCATCGGCTTTTGTGCCCAGAAGTCATCACAATTATTTTGTTGTATCAGGGGCAATCACCCCAGGTTCCTCCCTACAGTTACTATGATTATGTGCTTTCTCTTCTTTGCTGATGGTTCCATTTCATGACTTTCTGCTGGATCATTGGATGGGGTATTTTCTATGTTATCAGCTCTCTCCACAAATAAAGAACACCTGTTTCTGCTTAGAATGAAAGGTTCCTGTCATGGTTGCTGGATAAGATGTACTTTGATCCCTCACTCAATCTTTCCATGAGGACCCTTCCAAGTGATAGACCCAGCACCTGCACTTCTCTTAGACTGGAATCCAGTGATTCATCCCGCTTAAAGACTGGGTCTCCAGATTACACAGCTCTCTTAACCATCATGTTTCCTCATTAGGTCCAATTGGGTTGGTTCCCTATTATAGACTTCTCTTCTTGAGCTGTGAACAGTAGGAATACACACTGATACCAGTTTCTTCAAAACATAGTATTTATCCATGAAAATATAGTAATTTATCAGAGAATAGATTAAATAAAAATTCTACATGTATATTGTCTTATCTAAGCTTTGCATTTCCGTCCAGACTTAGATAGGTCTGACTTCGCCCTGGTGTGTCTGCTCTTCTGAGGACCAGTGAACTAGGAACCTTTTAGATCACACCCCTAGCATCCACACAGAGATATTACAGTGCGGCTTGCTTGCTGCAATTCACATCCTTGTAATCCAAACTGTGGGGCTAGGTAGACAGTCTAACTGAAAGAGGCACAGCCCACACATACTAGTAATCTAACTGACAGAGACATATGTTACATTCGTTAAAAAAAACCAGTATCTCATGTTCTTCACAGCTCCATTGATGTTTGCCCTCAGTTATAGTTGCCACAATCTTCCATTAGTTTCTTAGCCTTCTGAGAGAATCCTATCCATTGTGTCAACTAGTAAGGGGTCTCTGATAGTTCCTTTCTTTGTGATTCATTCAATTTTTGTTCCTTGGCTCCTCCTACTGTCTTAATCACCCTCATCAAAAAATTGCCATGTTACCGAAAGGCAAACTCATTCAAGAATTAAAAAATACTTCCTTATCCCCTTCTCTTCCTTCTCTTGTCATACCATCAATTTTACTCCTTCTGTTCCCACTACTATCCCCTTTCCACAGCATATTTCCCTCTTTACAAGCATACAAAGCTATTCTCCACATACCTGCAATACATTTTTGAACTAAGAGGGAATGGGTAGGATTTTCCCCAGATATGGAGTTGTGCAATAAATACAAATTCTGGGGACAAGAGCCTTGCTGATCTATTGGGAGGAATGCAGGGTAAAAAATGGGAGGAAGGATGAAAAAGATACAATAATGTCATAATTTAAAAAAAAATCCCTTTCAGTAGTTTGACAGCTCCATTTTCACTGCTTTCTCATACAAATTTTAGTTTTCTGCTTCCACTGAAGGGACTAAGAATCTGATATAACATCTCTGTTGCTACCAAACAGCTTGAAGTATGTGAATAGAGCAAAAGTACTACAAGGAACCAGAATTCAGAGTTATATATATTCACAGAAATATTGAGAAAAAAGAGTAGCTGAAAGCCTTGGCTCCTGGGCCAAGTAATCCACCACCCATGCTGTCGGCCCCCATGAAATTGTTGCATGCCAGTTAGTGTGATGATTGGCTGTTACCTCACTATCACAATGGCCCAGGACTCCTGACACGGCATAGATAGATGCCTTGCTGTCGCAAGTGTGTAATCTGTAACGTTAAAATGGCCAAAAACTTAAAAATTATATGGTTAAAACCACGAATCCCAATGACAATCGAACCTGGTACTATTCGGAACAAAAGGGGCTCTCGTCTATGCTTGTAGCTGTTTCCACTGCTTCACAATGACTCAGACGTTCTAGGCGTTAAAATGACAGTCCTGGAATCTTTGTGTAAGTTCTCTCTCGGTCGTTTCCCCCCCCCACACACAGTGATTATTGCCTCTCCTTGCACTTTGATTGGATGGCCATAACCCAATCAGAATACAATTAAGGTCTAGAAACCACTGTTTTTCCCCACACCTGAAAAGAAAGCTCTCTCTCTCTCTCTCTCTCACACACACACACACACACACACACACACACACACACACACACACACACACACACACACACACACACACACACCCCAAAAGCAAAACCAAAAAGATACATGGTGACTATCCCTAATTGCTCAAAGCACTTGCTTTTCATTGCATACTATCCTGCCCCCATTTCCATTTTTGTTTTAGGTGTTTTGTTTGGTGGTGGTGGTTTTTTATTGTTAGCTCTTCAGAGCACTAATTTTGCTGTCTTATTTGTTTCTAAAATCCCCTGGCACAATAATAGTGGTATGCAAAATTAACTAATAAAGAATAACAAACAACATATGGCCGTGAACCAGCCACACATTGATTATGCCAGTTACTTTGGGAACTGCAGAACTCAAACTGTACAAGTACATATGCACAACTTCTGAACAGTTTATCTTATTCCATCTCAGTATTGTGTTTAAATTTCTCTGGAGTATTTTAAAAACAGCTGTTCTGAAAGATACCAAATAAATACTGTTTACCCAAAAACCCTACAGGGTCTTCTAGATTGTCAATTAAATATACATTTTAAATATGTATTATCCAGCTAATTGTCTAGGTAGACATTTAGAATATGTAACATTTTATATATGAAAAATACTGTGCAGTGATTACTGTATAAATCAAGTGGAGATTTTAACTTCAATGTTTAATATCTTAGCAATTTAAAAAATCATTCAACTTTTATTAGGCTTACTGAACAAATTTCATGCTCAAATATACATCCTTTCAAACTTATATAAGCACAGATGCATCTGAATGGGTATAATTTTAAATCCAGAAGCAAAATTTAATCGCTGAACTATGCCTCAGAAAACAGTGGCTTAACAAGAAAACACTGACACCAGCTCTGAGCAGCATGAATGCTCTGCTATAATGTTTTTTAAAAAACCTGTCTCCTAATCTTGATCGTGGTTTAAAGAGCAATCCTGTAGTTTTCCAGTGTAAATGTTGTGCAAAAACTTTACAAATAGAGATTTAAATCTGTAATTGCCATTACTAAAATAAATGAAAAATCTATATGAAGCAATGAAATTGGCATGCAAATAGAGGAACTGTCAAGACATATATTGCCTAAAATAAGCTTACAATAACTATTTTAAAGGCTGTGTGTGGTCTTACCCATATATTTTGGCAAGATGCACTTTCTCCAACCACAGCTAGATTCATCCAAAAGCAGTGGCACTGGAGAGTCTCTGTCTCACCTGTCAAAGTTGAAGAACGTTGTTCAGCAGACCACCATGAGTCCATGGATAGGATCCATAGCACTACAGCAGCTGTTCTTGATAAGTGTTTAACTATGGGGGAAAATACTTCAAAAAATTCTTCCATAAGAGGATCACCCTTAATACACATATTTAAAAACAATGAGAAACAAGGACACTGTCATTTCTAAAATAAAACTCTTAGGACATTTATGCTGAAATGACATGAATGTCCAAACAGGTATCACTATCATTTTTTAAAATACTGTTTTAATAAATTATTACAAATATGTAATTTAAATCATAAGAGTAAAATATTTATGTACTTTATAGATTACCCAAAGCATACTAAATGTCTATTAGATAATTTTATGAAAATTGTCAGCAATCAAATAAAACCTCACAAAGTTAGTCTGTCTTCCTATATTACATGAAAAGTAACAATAAAATAAATAAATTGTTCTTTCTTGTTAAGTATTGCATGAACAACATCTTCCACACACAAGTTAAATATTTATCATCATCTCTTCTTTTGGGAGGAGAAAGGTTTAGGTTGCTTGGATATGGTAAAGGTAGGTAAACTCAAGTTATATAAGTAAGACCAACCAGAAAAAAAAAGTTGCCAGTCTCATGAAAATATAGAATGAATATCCACAAAAGCTAGCAAAAAGAACCTATCAAAACTATGCATATAAAAAGAGCAACTTCAACAACTATTAAGCAGCATTCTAGCATTAATTTCCACAGAGATGAGTATTTTCTAAAAATAATTCACTGCTTTAACTACTGAGATCTTCCATAGTTTAATTAGTTGTAGTACTGTATCCTATAAGCAAAAAGGCTCTAGACAGATTACTTTCACTTTTCCCTAGATATATTTCATGTACTAACTAGCATAGTTAGGATATTATTTTTCTTTGGTTTTGTCAGTAGCATGTTTGAAATAAATTTTATTAAGTGGTAGTGTATGTAACATTGCATTGTGGGTAGCAGTTTCCTGCCTTAACCTAGCCACATCCTCAGCTGTTATATGAGACAAGTTTCCCATATTTTCTGCAAGTTGCCTTTTTTTTTTTTTTTTAAAGAAAAACAGACCAGAGAAAATGCAAAAACTTTATCATTTTAAACAGCAACTACTGACTTCTTATTGGACTACATTCAACTAGAATGGCATTCTTACCTGCTGTACAGATTAAGAAATAAATGTATAGAGAACAGAAGAACACCAATGATAATCAGAAAAATGACTGAGCAATAATGTACAAAAGCAACAGTCAATAAGATATATTTGGCTTCTAAGATGCACAACCTTGCCCTGGATAGCAGCCAAAGTTTTTTATTATTGTGGTTGAAGTGGGCATTGGGTGACCTTTTTTTACCACATAATGACAAATGAGGGTTATTAACTCAAGGCAATATGAAACAATTATGTTAATTACTATTAAATTAATCACTGATTAACAGAGATTTACTCTGATCTCAATCTATAGCATGGATTTCTGCTTTAGGTTTAAACAGATCTTTAGAGTCCAAGTAGAAGAAATCAAACAACCAGCATTTGCTTACACTAGAAAAAAGGATAGTCTGTGCTTCTGTGTGAAAAATTATCAGCTTCATAACATTCATAGTAAAATGAATAATAAGGAGAAAAGGGAAGAGGTTAACAATGTATATACAAGAAGATCATTATAAAAACATGCTGAAAAAAATAGGCATTTAATTTGTTCAATATCCCAACAGTATTTTAGCAGGAATGACTAAGAAAAGCAATACAGGTTGGCATAAAGAAGAATTTTTACTGAATACCTTTATATTAAATAGGTTTTTTGATCTTCTGATAAATATAAGTTAATGTTTGTTATGCTAGGTTAATGTATGGGATAATGAATCTACTTCAGGCAACTGTAACAATGTTGGAAGTATACACTAGTCTATACAATGAAGTTTTCCCAAAACGTGCAAACACACCCTACATTGTAAGAAAACAGTAAATATATGAGGTAGGAACTACCATAAAGTAAAATACAGCACCACTGAGAAAGCTATAATCAAAATGAGGATGACTTCTCTATGGATTTGTGAAACGTAGACGCCAAGCAGAGAGGCTTCATGCTGTCAGAAACAGGAAAATGCAGCACTGTTTGAGATAAACCTTAAGCAGCAATATCTGTGGGTTTGAAGCATCTGAAGAAGTAGCATGAGGATATGCCATATTAGAGAAGTCTCCCATTCTTCTCTCATAGCAAGTTGACCACAACATAAAAACAAACTTTTTTAGTACAAATATACTCCCTATGGTGTATCATATAGTTTATATGCTGTATAAAGTAGGTGACAAAAAAAATGTTTGGAAATAAGATAACGCAAAGCTTACAGGTTTTCAAAACAAATTTCCTAAAAGATAAGGAATATGATGGCATTAGTTATATGTTGCAATTTATTTCAATTTCAAAATGACTCTTAATTTGTCATTAAAGAACAAGACCATAATTTAGAGCAAATTCTTTAGCTTGATACTTTATGTCTAATTATATCAGTGGCTTAAAGTAACCACCATAGAATTTTTTTTAAGTTAACTTTGCTTTCTATAGTTCTGACTTTTAAACAAAAGACTGAAGTACAAGTCTGCAACCAAGACACAGTGACTTTTCAGAATTAATATATCTTCATCACATTAGTCTAAGCTATTTTTGAAGGAACAAGTTCATAGGTATTACATCTATACATGTTTTTGCTTGAGAAAATTCTCATCATATTTAAAAAGATTACGCAAATAAAAAAATTTTTTTTACACTGAGAATACAAATTTAAGTTCTAAATGAACATAGAAAATGTCTAAAACTACACTTCAGTCACACATTAGTACAAATATTTTTCTACAGTTTGACTAACTTCACCCTGCTAAATGGAGAATTTATTGTAGTGATCTTAATCTTGGTATCAGAGATGAATAAAGTAGCCTGTTGCTGTTCAAAAGAGCATCTTATTTAGGTAATGTAGTGAAAGGGAAAGTTAGTGGAATACATTGCAGCTTTACAAGTCAAGGCAATAAAAAAACTTCATCTTGGGTCAGTATTATTTCTATTTAGAGATCCAATTCTCCATGGCGAGTACGATTTTCAGTTATTAAAGAAATGAACAGCAATGAATACTGAGGCTTCTGCAATTTTAGAAATAAAGATTGGTTTAAATATGTAAAAATATAAGAGTCTGCCTCCAAAAGTAAAGTGATCTACTATATAAGGTAACTGAATATACTTACCATAATATATCTTAACTTTTTTGATGTGTAAACGTATTTTCAGAGACGTTTGTAATTACAATTTGAAATTCCACAAATTATAGGGGCAAAAACCTCCAAATGCTTTTAATACACTAAAAGTTTATTAGAATTCTAGTCCACACAAGTGAATTTTGTTAATATAACAGAATTAGTGTTCTACTTCATCATTGTTATGCCTTTAACTGCTTTCTCATTGATGGCACTATCATACAACAAAAATATATATATATCTAGGGTACAAGAAACCCATCAATAAAGAAACAGGTGGATTTTTTTGTTTGGTTGGGTTAATTTAGGTTGTACTTTTAAAATAACTGCTACATATCAGTTTATTCACTGAATAACAGGTTCTCATTTTCAGGAACAGTTCTAGAAATTTGGCAATCGCTATAGAACAGGGAAAGTGTTGAACTGAATACATTATAGTTTACATTCTAATATACGTTATGTTGAGATGTTCAGAAACAAGGATTGGTTTTATGTTTCTCTGATATGTATCTGCCAAAGAAAAGCAAAATGTGTAATAGTTTTACTGAAATACTCCTTTCCCATCTCTGCTCTTCCACTCCACCCACTCACACAAAAAAAAGGAGAACTTGATCTCCACCCATTTCATGAGATTAGTTTCACACCACTTCAACAATTTCTTATTGCAGAAGCATGGGAAGAGATAAAGGGGGAAAGGAGTGAGGGAAGCCAACTGCCACAGACATGCTTATGAGGAGTGCTACAAATAAATGATGAAAAATGTTTAGAAAATTCAATGTCTATATTTCTTTTTTGCCATTCTTCTGCCTCACTCCACCCCCTAAAAAGATGGAATTATAACATATAGCGCCTATACTATACAATAATGGTAACAAGAAAATGAGTTCTACACAGTTACATGTCCAAAAGGAACAAATATAAGATAGTTTAAAGATGTTTCCAATTTTGTTGTGAATTTGAGTGAGCAAATCAAGGCTACTAATACACACTGTCTGTACACATTATTCCCTATTACACACAGCGTTTTGCAATTTATTTCAAAGTCTCTACTATAAAGAAAAATACTGCTTTTGTTAACACACACTGTACTGATATAGTAAAAGCTTATATTACACAATCAGTGTCAAAGTTATAGTATGTTAAGTATATAAAAGTAGATTACACCTATGATATTAAGTGTTTAATCCTTACATATGCATCAAAATTATGTTTCATTTTCAAAGTAAGTTTTGCATTTAATTGCAGAATAAAACTCTTAACAGTATCACCCAAAAAGTCTCATACAGTACTGTTTCTCTGAAACAGAATTATAATAAGCAGTTGATGTAAGCAATCAAAATTCTACAAGCAGTACAATCCATATTATTCGGTAACATCCATATTAAATTCTTGAAAAAGAATTTTATTAAGAAAACAATTTATAAGAGTACTGAAAGTAGTTACAATATACAAATGATAGATTCAGCAAAAAAGCTAAGACTGATATATAATTGAATTTAATTTTCATTATATAAGGCTGCCAGCTAATCTTGAAGGTACGTAAGCAAGACAGACATGATTTAAGATTTGTAAAGGAATCCCCAGACTAACACTTCTATGACAGCCAATTACAATACAAAACAGCCCAACAAGCAGTCTGCTACCAGACCTTAGGAAAGGTAAAGTTTCTTACAATGAGTTACAGATTCACAAGTATGGGAAGACAAGAAAAAGAAAAACAGAAGGAATCCAGCCACCCAGCAAATATGAAGCAGACCCAAGATCGTGATACAATCCGAAGATGTAAATTATTTTAAATCATCACTGTTGTTTAGAATTTCACACAGCCACTTGCGCCAATTTTGCTTACTTCTCCACAGACACAATAATGAACAAGAGAAAGAACAGGGGGAGGAAGGAGGAGAAAAAAAAAAGAGGGGGAGCCTGCACTGAGAGTACAAATAAAGTTCTGCTGTCCATATGCTTTAACTGTACAGGAGTTTGGGCTCTTTCAGCATTTTGTACTCTCTCCAAATCCTCATGAGTCACAAAAATTAAAAAGCTATATCCTTCTGGATGCCAGGAAGGGCCTTGCCACAGCCTTTTGTCAAAATAAAATTAAAAAAAAAGAAAAAAGAAAAAGCCACAGTGGTAGGCAGTCCCACTTTACTTTGAGGACTGTGATGTCACAAACCACATGATTCTGTCTCTCCAGTAACAGTGCTTGCAAAAAAAGGAGTTTTAAAGCTTTTGCTTTTTTGGATTATGTGAATGCTTCATTCGCCTCACAAACAACCACAGAACCACAAGTGCGGTGCAAACTTTCTCCAGGAGGACAGCAGGAAGCCTCTGGTTTTTAAATGGTTAATCTCCGCAGGTCACTACCAGCCACTGAGACCAACAAAGTCAGTAAGTACTCTCTAACCACAGTCTATGCAGTAATAGTAGGTCCTTCAAATATTTGCTCTCTCTTTTTGTTTTGTTTCCTTGCTTTTCACATGTTACCAGTGCTACACAATTTTTTTTTGACAGAAAAAAGGAAATACAGAGTTTATGCACTCAGGACACTGTAATACTAAAACTAGGTTTGGGTATGGTTTGTATTTTCAGTTTAAGGCTTCAAGCAGTATTTACATCAGAAGATACAAGTTGTGTGTGAAAACAGAGGGACTATGGCATCAAACAGTCTGTTCAGCTCAGTGACACCATGTCAGCAAAACTTCTTTTGGGGTAAGTGTGACAATGTTTATTTAATTCTACAAATGATCATTGATTGTCATCAAAACAAAAACTTGTTACAGTTTTTTGTGTTTAATACACAATACTTGGGCATACTCATGAAAAAAGAGGTTACCATAAATAACATATGCAGATTTAAGAACTAATTTTGTTAACTGACAAGCTAGGCAAAGTGAAGTTGCTATACTATATTCTAGGATTTGACAGCAGGTGTGCTCTCACTTATGTAATTCAATGTTTCCAGTTATATACATTTAGAAGAGTAAGATGCTGCTCTCCACTAGGTAAAACACTTGCTAAAGTTAAAGTATTAAATGAGTACAATCAACAATATCACAGAAGACCACCAGGTGAAGAACTTGGGAGGAAAATGTGACATTTTGCAGAGCTCCAGCTTCACTGGATATTCAAATCTTTACAATAGACAAATGAATTACTGACTTAACACTTAGTTCTCTGTATCTGAAGAAAATCAGTAAAATACAGGACGTAGCAACCTCTAAGACACAACTACCCTACCAATGTCATAGATGTTTTATAAACTAAGAATCTTCATTTAATGTATACACCAAAGTATTCAGTATTAATCCACAGTCAGCCCCCAAAATCTGTTCGTTTCCTCTCTTTCACAGCAAGCATGTTTTAAAATGCATCAGCTCTTTAGAAACAGTTTTTCTACCTACATTTGAGTCATGAATAATCAGAGATCATTTTTCCATAAAAACTATGCCTCTGTGAAAATAGAGTAAAATGGAATTTAAAAATATGCATGAAATTCAACTTGATTTGTAGTAGCATTTTATAGGGGCTCTGTTTAACACTATGTTGCCAAATATCAGCTTAGATATTCCGAACTGTAAATGTCTTAAAATGTCTTCATGAAATCATATCATTATACATGTATGTATGGTTTATATTTACATTCATGTCCATAGAGTACACATACACTGTAAAACTACACTGCTAACATCACTTTAATTTTAAACCTTCCCCTCAAACCTGCTTTTAAAATCAATATAAATTAATACATTTTAATCCTCTGAAATAAATTATCATTAAATAAAACTGAATAACTTTTTCTGATTTCTATAAAATTCACAATGCAACTGACCTTTAGTTGAAAGAATAGACTGCAAAAAGCAAAACCATGTTAATATATGATCAGTGGTCATTTATATGTGGAAAATTTTTTTCACTGAAACATTTGAGACAAGTCAGTAAAACTATCTGAATTATTGAAAGAACTTCACAAGAGAAGCGTATGAAAACTTACAAGATTTTCTTAATGCTGTCCATCATGCTGAAACTACGTTGGGATTGCAGCTGAACCTTTACCTCCCTTACCCCACCCCCACTTTAAAAAATAAAAACGATGCTAGAAATGCTTTCAGCACATACACATAGATTAATCATATATTGTAACTAACTGATGGTTGGAGTTCCCTTTACCCCTCCTACTTCACACATTTGAACTAGCTAGTAGTTAAGCACATGAATGTACTGTGCTTAACTCAGCACACTCAGACAAGAACAAAGTTCATATTTAAGGAATAGAGAGACAATTTCATTTAGGATATACAAAGACATTGATACTACTACATAGTGCTACTTCTCAGTACTAGCTGTCCGAAAGTGGTCATGCTGAGGTATGTTACGCATAGTATTGAGATAAAACGTGGATACACAAAGTTTTAAATGGTCGACAGCATTTCTACTAAAACTGCTGTCTTAATGAAGCACAGCCGAAGTGTAGCCAGACCACATTATCCCAGTGTTTACAACAGGAAATACAGTTTACATGTATAGGGACTTTCTTTTGCTTTTACTTCCAAAAGAGATTAAGAGAAATTTAGTTGGCTAAAATTATCATAACATGCAGTGCTGACTGCTTAATTCATCTACTTTTGGTCATCCTTTAAGCTACTGAACACTGTTGCAACATGCTTCAAATTCTGCATGTGTATGGAAGGTTGGACAAATAAATGTGTCCTTTGAAACAAACTACAATTAATTTCTAAAGTAAAAGTGGAATGTCTCTAACTTTATATTTAATCTTAGAAAAATACTGATTGCTATGTCTTTGCTAACCTATAATATAAGAATAGAAGCTACAAGATCCATGTTACTCATCCGTTGTTTCCAAACTAACAAAATGGTGTGGCTGTATATCAGAATGCATAATCCAACTAACATTTTCATTATAGTAATATCCAGCATTTAGTCTCCTCCAGTTCTGTTCTCTGATATATTCCTATTGGGCCTGTTAAATTTGATACAGTTTTTCTTAAGAAATTACCTGTGAAACTAATGATGACTAATGTAGTGCCATGGAAGTAGAGTGCATCAAACTTCTGATCAGTTCATCAATAAGTTTAGCTGAATCTCTACAAATTATTATTTCACCTGATGCAGGGATCTTTTGTAATTTCAAAAACCTATGTTCCTATTTAATCTAATAAATTCCAAATTATCCAGAAACTGTGTTATGAATTCAAACTACTTTTCTATAGCACAGGTACACTCAGAACTAAAGCCATGTTCTGTGTTCTGCTTGTGTATACTTATGCATTGAATCTTTTACATTTAAACCTTTTAATTTTGGGTTTACCAAGACAGTTATATTTTTGTACCTATAGTTAAAAGAACAAACTGCTCAGAATAAATCCTACACAACTAATAAACAGCACATAGTTGAAAAATATCCGGTAGACATGATTTACAAGGGATCTTTCAGCTCATGTAGTACTTCTGAAATACATACCATATCAGTTATATATAACAGGAACCACATTCTGCACTGATGTACGTTAAGTGCATCCTCACTGGCTTCAGAGACGTTGTCCAGAGTGTAAATCAGACAAGAATTTGGCCAATACTCTAATCTAACCTTTTGTAATTGACCATGATAAACAGACAAAGTGAAAATGGAATTTATCAAGCCTATAACAAAAAGTTGTACCATTTATATCATGATAGTACTCAATGAAATGTATACTACTAAAAAACTTTCAGAACTTATTATGAGCTGCTCTAACACTTTGTAATAAATTTAAACTTTGCATTTATATTTAAAAAATAGATAATTTAGAAGAGGATCCAAAATACAGAAATTCAGAAAGGTATATATTTCTGTGGACTAAAAGAAGAAAGCATCTATAAATTCCACCTCTAGATATCAATCATAAAAATATTAATTTAATCAATTTTAATCACCACGTTTGTTTGTATTAAAATATAATGCAAAGTGATCAGAATAGAAAGTATAACATGAAATACCATGAATAGCGGACTATTCTCATTCAGATTAATAAGACTGGATTCCTGTCACTACAGCTTATAAGCATATTAAACACAAGAAATATACATGACACACTATTTTTTAATAGTTTGTAAGGAATAAAATATATTTATTCATTTACTTACTTTGAACTACCCACTGACAGTCTGGATTGTTAATCAGCCATGCTGATGTAAAATTCACTAAGATAAAAATGTTCCAGTTTGTTAAAAGAACATTGAATTATCTGATGGTTAAATAAACTAAGGAGGGAAAAACACCCTAACTCATTAGAAGCACTAAGATTTTATCAGGCATACAGGATTAATCTTTATTGAATAGAACCATTCACAAATCAAACCTTACTCTACTTCAATACTTTCACAGAGCGCTAATCAATTACAAACCTTTTCTAGTAATTCAAAATCCATGTGCTTTTAATTTTATACACTGGTGGTCTAAAATATAGTACTGAGGCCGAGCTAAGTCATTCTGTATTGCAACTTTGCTTTTTTCAATAAATATTCATCTAGAGGTTTTCTTAGAGAGAACTGCTCACATGAAGACTGTGGTAATATTTTTATACTGTACCTCCTTGTTGAAGCAGAAGGTTAGGGGTTACCTAAATACCTCAACTGTATATACAAAAAAAGGAAAAGGTAAGTATTCACATGAAAAATCCAAAGGGACTATATTATTTATTTTTGCATTTCCTATGATTAATGATGCACCAGTGCATACTTGAAAACTCAAGTCAAAATAGGGTAACACCTCAAATTCTTTTACAAACCGTACAAATATCAAACTTCCATGCTGTATTAACTACTCTACCAGAAATATTTAAAGACTTTACTACCCCCACATTAATAGTATAACAATACTGAAAGTTCTCCCAAACTGTACGACTTCTTGGTGGTGGTCCGACTAATACTAATCTCAAAATGTATTTAATATCATAAAAATACCATTCCTTATTTTTTATTTATTTTTCTAACTGATTAGCTATTAGATCATCATCCAGTTTAGTACTTTTTATGGCTAATATATGTTCAAAACAGTCTAAATCAGTAATGGAGACAAACATTTATGCTTTCAGGTGTACATGGAAAAGAAATCAATATGCAAATTACTCTTGCAAAGAGGGCTGAACTATATACTGCAGCTGGTTCCTACCTTCAAGTAAAAGCTACAATATAAATGTGTTTAATGACCTGTAATACATTATGTAACACACCTATGTCCAACAGACTTCAGTGGAAGTTAAAGAATACAAGGCAGGGCAGAAGTAGGCCATACTAGTCGAATTCCAGCAGTGCTGAGCACCCACAGTTCTCCCCTTCAGCTACCATGGAAGACAACAGGAGCTGTGGATACTCAGCATCTCTGAAAATTAGTCCATATGTAGGTTTTACTCTATGTACCTAATAAAATTCAACACTGTGTGATGGAGTAGTCTCTGAAAACTCATTAAATTAACTCCATTAATAAGAGTTACAATGAACTCCCACATTTAGCATTCCCTGGAGTATAAAATATTTTAATTAAAGGGGGCCTCTAAATAAGCAGCAAACTTAACCTGAAGTATTTTAAAAACAAAATATAACAAAAACTTGAAGCATCTTAAACTTAAAGTACTGAAAGAATCAAATTTTCGTAGTTGAACTGCAGTGTAAAAGTATTCAATTTAAAAAAAAAAGGTTAATTTAGATTATTCAAGAGGAATAAACACCAAGCCGATTTATATTATGTTGATATATCTATTTCAATCTCAAAAAATAAATTAAGAAATCTTACACTCTCTTCAAAAGGGGATTCCTTGTAAATTTTGCCATCTTTAAGGGTTGACCACAGGTTTTTGTCCAGGGACAGCAGAGATCAACAAAGTGCATCAGATGTCCACCCACGCCACCAGAGGACCCCAACAAAGCCAACAAGCCAATTGCATTTTGCTTATATTGTTTACAATAGCTTCAGTTTTTATGGTCTCTCTCTCCTTCAAAATTCTCTCTAAAAAGGAACAGAGTTGGGATGGGGATGTGCGTCTTTGCTCTCAGGTGTCTGCTTTTAAGTTAATGAAGTTTAAATCTAACAGCATTTTTCCTTTCATAAACATGCTCTCTTCCACAAATAAATGAAGATTTGCCACTTAATATGTTGGGGAAAACCACCCTCCCTAAAGAGAATATTTTAAAGATGAGCACAGGGACAAAATATCCCTTTAAACTTGAGCTAATGTATCATAAAACAATAAAACACTTCCAATTTAAAAAACCCATTATTCATGCATCTGTTTCCTGTATATTTTTTTTATTCTGCTTGTTAGCACATAGTACACTGATCTAGCCTTCCTCATGTAGCTATAAGTTTCCTATTTAGTGCATAAACTTGTTTTCAGGAGGAAAAGGTTTTATTTTTATTCACTGACTGCTAAAATCATTTTAAATTGGTCCAATTAAGTCACTGAGTGAATTATTCAGTATTTCTTTAAACTATTCTAATTTACCAAAAAATATTTGTTAAATTTTATTCCAGTAAAACAGCAAGTCTAAATATGCTGGTCTCTTTTCTTTAAATAAGAATGGTACTTTAGAAATTCAGACATTTTCACACAACATTTACTATATTCTCAGCAGTTTATTGCAAGACTATTTTCTCATCTTTTTTAATAAAAGAACCTTTACTATAACAGTGAAGGTTAAAACCATTATTTCCTCTGCTGTCTGGTTTTCAAGAAATGTTACATTCATTAAAGTCAGGCAGTCCCGGAATTAACAATAGTTTTAACTTGTAACATGTTCTAGCTAAAAACCCTGTGGCAAAGAACTTTTGGCAGGAAGTCAATCCAACAGGGTTTGTTACAGTATTTCTCTGATAGACTGATTTTTTTTTATTCACATACTATATTTCATTAGAATTGTTAGTTTCTGAGACTAAATTATAATTTAATATTCATTTTCTTACAATAGAAAGTTAAAACTCAGGAACCTTACATCCATTTATTCCCCCTGAATTTATCTGAATCATAAGTGTGCCAAACCACTGTTTACTTATCCTTTTTGGTCAGCTATCTTACATCTAAATCCATTTTGTGGTTTAGTAAAAGAGGAAGACAGAGGCTGCCAGTTTCACAATATTTTATTGTTCAGAACAAAACACCTAACCTATATCACAATGAAAATCAATGATAATATTAACAATGTGTATGTGCACATATACAGAGGCTTTTTATGAGAAACAGTACACAGATACATGTTCGTATTTTTATATATATATATACGTGCCTATTTACTTCTGGAAGCCATATTTTTTTTCAAGTATCTGTATACCGCTTAAATAAGGATCAGAAATTACAGCATTAAAGGAAAAAGAATATTTTAGTTTGTCTGTGTGGTACAACAAATGGTAATATTTCTTTTGAAAAATGTTAATTTATCATCTGTATATGTGTAAACATGCATGCACACATGTGAAGGCATATATACAGTTATATTTACATTTTTAAACAGAAAGATTACTCTGACTAATACCATACAAAAATTAAAATACTCTGATTGCTTATTTTAACTCTATATTTTCCCATTTGCTTTTCTCTAAGCAAAATATCTAATACTTCAAGTTAGCATCCAGTAGCTTACCACTGTAACTATACAGGGATGGAATGTACTACCACATTCAAGTTTGTTAACAGTCAATTTCAAAAAAACTGTTTACAAACCTTCACAATGCTCAGCTTATTCTGCTAACTTATTAGGATATATCTCAATATGCGCTTTTTTTGGCAGGAATCTTGTCTTTTTATCTGTAAAGTGTAATGTCTACTGATAGCACTATATAAATAACAGTTATAGTACCACAGTAAGTGATGGTTCAACTACTATATTTAAAAATATTTTGGCAATCCCTCTGGGAAAAAGTGTAAGTAAGGGAATAGGTCTATCATGATACCTTAACCTTTTCTAATAGATACTCAAGAAAACAAAATGCATTTGTGGATATCACAGTTGGCCAAGTTGAACTCAACCAAGAGTTAAAAATAAAGTGACACCACATTTTCTTAACCAAGATAGTCTTCTTTGCTATATAGCTGCTCTCTATGACAATATGCAATACATTATTTCTGTGATTAATTTATTTAATCACACTGTATTTAGTTTTTAAATATTTTAATGACACATAAGGCTCTCTTCAACCATGAAAACATGACTTCTCTAAATCAGTTTTATTAATGTCAATATCAGCTTTACTGCAGAAAAAGCAAAAGTCAGCTTAAGCAGTGAAGGAAATAGCTGTAGCTGAATAAAAGTTTACATCTAAACTGCTCAACTAACTAAAATTGTTTATTCTGAGACAACAGTGAAACATATTATACAGTGCAGAATGCACATTTATATATTAATTGTAATTACTCTCCGTAAATATCACATTCCACATAATTAATTCTTAAATAGAACACACTTAGATAACAAAAGTCACAGTCACTAAGATATTAAAGGAGTTGTACAATACACCATGGCAAGGCATTATTAATGAAAGTTTATGTGGACTTAAAGTTATTAATTGAAGTACAATGCCCAAGTACAGCAGCAGCTTTGTAATGGGAACACTTCTAATAAATCTGCACTGTATGTGTATTCTAATATAATCTCTGCATCTTGCTTCCCATAGGTAATGCCACCAACAAATTTACAACAGAGTTTGTCTTCTTAGCTTTCCGATCAAGGGTATCAAAGTTTAACTCAAATATGAGAGTAACTAAGCTATAACAATGAACGGTTTATTTAAAATTGACAGGAGCAGAAAGCAGCGACTATTTACATAGGCAGTGTACCTTAGTATACACCAGTAAAAATGTTCTCTTTTCCCAAAAGGATTTTATGCATAAAGGGCATTCACTTCACTTCCTTTCCATCACAATCTCATCCAACTTTCTACATTCAAGACTATGTTCTGTATTTTTTGTTATTATTCAGGACCCCCTCCATCTGCTTATGAGGCATAAATTGAAAGTCTGCAGAAACATTAAAAAATTCAAAGACACAAGCTGATATTTTTACTGACATTTTATTACAGGAAACCAACAGCTTTCAAAAATCCAAGCACATGTTGATAATAAAATAATTCACACAGTCTAGTTAGTATCAAATAATTTAATTTAGCACCACACAGGAAGAGCCTGTGTAATTTTTTTCACTTAACAGACAATTTCAGACTGTAGCAAGAATAAATACAACTCCAAAACAACAGTGTGACCACATCATACATATGCAAGGTCTGGAGTGATCTTTTAATTTTACACCACATTAGGAAGAGGATTTGAGTTCATAGTCTGCCATCCCTGTTATGAACTGGAATTCTCTCTCTCTCACACACACACACACACACACCCACACCCACACCCACACCCCCATCTTTTAAAGTAAAACTCTGCAATCGCATCAGGAATATGCTTTAATATGGGTAAAAATGTTGTACAAATCTTAAAAAATTCACAGTATTCACTTAACTTGTCTAGACAGAGAGAAACCTCTTCTGTATGTTTAGTACAACATAATACATTATATCGGTATATAAATGGTATTATGTAGGTACAATATGCAGGACTGAAAGTAAAAGCTTTATTTTGTTATGCACTCCGAGGGATAAAATTATTTAGTAAATCAATGTTAAAGGCACATGTGCAATGCACATGTATAAAATGTACTTGATACAACTAACTTACGAATACACATGAAATGGAATGTTCCAATTCTGATTTAAAATGTGCATAGCCAGATATGAGTTATTCACTGACCAAATTTTCACTACTGAGAAAGAACTTGAAAGATAAAAAATCCAGTTATTAGTAGTGTGCGCTTTTTACTCTACAATCAATGATTTTCCCAGTTATTTTAAGATGTTTCTAAAAATCTAAACAGACCCTCATCTCACACTCTTAAAAAATAAATGAGTTTGCATCTAAAATATTCTTAAAGAATGGACAGCAAAATTTAAAATATGCATAAAATCTGAGCACTAATCCCAATGACAATCTTGAAATCATTTGATATACAGAACATATTAGAAGTGCCAATACTGTAGCAGCATAACAGATACCCAGAATAAGACACAGCTCTATTTTGCAATAGTAAAATACAGTAGCTTGTCAATGTGAAGGCTTTTAAAATGTGATTAGTCGACCAAAATAAACTAGTCAAAATGCAAAATTGCCTACTGAACTGCCCAGAGGGATACGATAAACATCATTTAATGGCTGCTTCATTTTATAATTTTATTATAAAATTAGAGGAATGCAAATTAACTTATAATTGTTGGACAGCTTAAGATACTCATTTGTCTCAAAATTGATTTAAAAGACTTCTCTAGCATTTTGTGCTGCATTTTGTCCTTACATACCTGGTTCTTATCAATTACTGAAGTATCTTCACCCTTCTTGTTGCAAAAGAGTCCTTTAAAATTTACAGCATACACAGTACAATATTTGAGACATATATAAATAAAGACTTTGAAAATACTCTTATTTTTCAGTAGCTCAGAAAACCAGACTTTTTTTAGGCTGATGATATCTTCTAGAAGAAACACAGAAGTCTGCATACAGTAAGAAGCCTTTTGAGTAAGCCCTTTTTGCTGCACCATAATGATCTGATCCAGAAATTCAAGGGTACCTTAAACAACGGGCTACCTGTTCTACTCATGCTTAGGAATGTGGCCAAATCATTTTTATTGATTTAACCTTTATAGGAATGCTACATATCCTTAGAGCAAAACATTTCTAATGCATTTATAATACGATACACCTCTGAGAAGGTATGAAAAAAATTAAGACAGATAGACTAACCCTCTCCCCATTATTTTTTCTTCCAATCTATTGAGCAGCAAGCATTCACAAGTTAAATTATTTTGTCAGTTTGCATTTGTCTGAATTGGTGAGATAAAGTAAGAGTTCAGGTGCATTTACAAAATTAAGAATATCTAGCCTATCTTTGTTTAAGAAATAAAAACTTGTGAACTGATATAAGTTAGCCAAAATTCTAAATACTCCTTTCATACTAAAATTACACATCAATCATGTTACCTGCAAACATATCAAGTTAAATATTTCAGAATTTACAGCCCTTATTGAACAAACTAAGCTGCATGCTAGTCATATTCAGAGGGCTTACAGAGAGAGGTTTGTATCTCTCTCAAGAATCCCAAGAGTAGCAATTCTGAAATTCCTTCAACAGCAAAGTTTCATTTTTTACTTACATTTCAAAACAATAACTTCATGATATAATGGTTCATCATTAATGTTTTGGAACTAAGCTTTGAAGAGGTTATATACTTTTGTATGTATTCTCCTCTTCAATATTATGAAACATACTTCAGCATTCCCAGGTGTGACTTGTTTTTCAGACAATAAGGTAATCTACTCACTTGCTGGAATTTTGTGTTGTTTTAAAAGCTTAATATAATAAAACAAGTGTGAAAATAGTGCCTAGTACAATTACTGTCAAAGAAAGTTAAACAAAATAGTAACACCATTCAAATGAATGGAAAAATGTGGACACTGAAGTGATGCTTTTTTCAAGAAATTACCAACAAAGACAACTGCAGAACTACATAGTATATTCTTCCATACTGCAGAGAAGGTACACTGAAAACCATTTTAGATGGGCACTGTAATATACAATAGAGCAACCTGTTTATCTTTTATTTCCATTAAACATTTTTCTCTTTCCTGAGGATAACAGTGACTACAAAGTACTGACATAAAGCACTTTTTCTTCTAGGTACAAATACATATCCAAGATTATAAACAAAATTAAGTATTTCAACAAATTATTTGAATAAATGTCTACAAATAAAGTACAGCATAGTTATTAAGCCTATGTTAAGACCATGAACTCTGTTAGAGTAATACCTGCATAACAAAGAGAATTTTATAATCCATTTATGCCTATATGCAATTGCTCTACATGTCTGCATTTTTTTTTAAAACACTTTTTGGAATTAAACATAATTGTTAAGAATATATACCAATACACATGTCCCTAAACCAAAATCCATTACCTCAATACCTTCATACTTTCCAAAGACTCTGATCAGGACCTAAACTTTGTGGTTTATTGCTATCACTGCAATACACCAAAATAAAATCCCAAATCTGATGCGTAACAAAATTAACTTTTGAAGAGAGCCCTATTCTACCACCTTTGGTCATGCTGTGCAGTAAGATTTCAGTGGGACTTCTTGCAGGGTACTATTTACTGGACCTGAATCTGCCATAATTACTCATGAAGTCTGCATCCCAATCCCATCTAAAGATAGAAAATCTGGTTCAGACATCTGTATCAGTATGGCATTCCCCTTCACCGACTTGTAGTGGTAAATTAAGTTGATTTCTGAGTTACCTGACAATATACAAGATACTAGGATACATCATGCAGTAACCCCTTTTGTACTCCCTGAACAATATCATGTCTCAAGGGTGACGGTATCACTGAAGTCTAACTTTGTTTTCATCAGCATTTGTGAAAAGATAGTGGGAAAAATCCAAAAGGTATAACTGAATCCAAGTTTGCAGGTATCTAGGTGGTAAGTAGAATTTGAGACCTCTGTGAAAAAAGAGTAAATTATGAACTAGTCCTCTTGCATGTTGACATCTGTTCAAGTATCTCCAGGATATCATCTTTTACTGATGTTTCAAGCTCACTTTGCAAGATTAACAGACAAAGCATCTCAATGTGCCATCCATGGTTTAGAAAAGGAAGTACCATATTCCTTGTGAGACAGTACCTCACTTGCATCTCAGTGACTTAATCTAAGTTTAGTTTTATTTTCAGCCCCTTCTCTTCCAAGGATACCATTATAGTATAAAATACCTATCATCTCTTTCCATATGTGTGGTACATTGTAAATTTGGGTCTGCTCTGTGCTTGAAAATTTTACCAGCACATCTAAGTTGGTATTTATTTATTTATTTATTTTTACAGACAGCTACAAAAGTATAATAAGCTCTTTTATATATGAACGTAACTGTATCCACACTAAATTATTTTGACAAAATAACTATGCCAGCAAAACCCTCTTAGTGTAGACAGGGCTTAAGTCCACAGCATTCTCAAGCGATCTTACAGTGAACAATTTAGATTCCCAACCCCAAAAGAGCTACGCCTCCATTAGAACTTGGTCAGAATGGGTGTCTACTAGGGATCTGCCACTGAAACAGTTGCCTTCATGTTTTCATGCCAGGGAGCTCTGTAAATTACCCCAGAAATGAAAGTCAATATACTTGACTATGCAGAGTTCACCCTATTAGAAAACATTTATGGGAGATATGTTCAAACCCCCTGAAACTTTTAACTTAAATTTCACTGACAGAGAATACAAATGAGGTGATACAAACCTCTAGAAATGTGTGTTTTACTAGGGCATTTGTAAACTACTTGCCTGCAGTACAAGTAGCCAGAAAAGGAAGAAGACAAACTTATTTTTTCTTCCTTTGGGGAATCCTGAACCAGCAAATTCAGCTTGTATGCTTGAGATGTTACAGTAGTAATTGAAATGATCCATATCTTGGTCAAGTGCAACCATGGTTGCAAATGAACTAGGAAAATGTAAGGAATTGTGAATAAAACTATTCCAGCAATAGAGGCAACACTATCTGTAAACCTGTACAGGACTTTCAGTTATTCAAAATTAAAAAGGAGAACTTTTACCATTAAGAGGGATTCATAACCACCAATTATGTCTTCTGTTCACAACCCTGAATCCAAGGCAGAAGAAAAGAAAGATGGCCAAACAGTTAAAGCATGCAATTGAAAGACAAGAAAACTGTTCTATTCACTGCCCTGCCAATAACTTAACCCAAGCGACAAACACGCTGTATCTCAGTTTTCCCAGCAATAAAATAGGGATAATACTCGTCTATATCAGAGGATTCTGAGAAAATTTACTAATTTGCTTTTGCAAAAGAATCTGAGTATTCGCCAGAAGTTCCTAATGAAATACTATGATGATACTGTACATTATCAATAATCCAGATTGCCTTCCCTAGTTTATAGTTCCTGATCACTCTGACAGGCTTCCAGAGTTCCTTAAAAGTTTAAACTGGTTAGTTTAATGATGCTGTCGCTAATCTTTTAACTGCAAAAGCTGCAGTCTCCAGGACTGCTTCCTCCTTACTGAATTAGATAGGGCTACCAGCAAAACGGTCTCTCAGTGCTGCTCCTTTTCCATCTTGGTTCCTTTATATAAGTGATGTGGCTATGGTTTCATTTATAATGCCTCACTGCATGGAGGAGTAGATGCCACTCAATCTTCAGCTTGGCTCTCCTCCAAAAAATATATCCAAATCCTGTAATAATTGTTAGTTACCATTTAGTTTCTTCTCTCTTTTGGTAAAGTTTTTCAAGAAAAAGGCATTCAGTCAATTTCAAGTGAACTTGGAAACCACTGTCATCCCATGTGGGCTCCAGCTTTCATTTGAAGTTGGTCATGAATTATCTCCTGCTAATTTTAAACTAGACACAAGTTGGCCATTCTGATCTTGCCACACACAGATTAACCGAATTTGCTTCAGAAGAGACAACTCTGCTTTTGTAAAGGGACATCATGCCTTTTGAGGAGGCCAACAAACATGCGGAAAAGGCTGATCCAGTAAATATACAGTAGCATCCTTAGACTTTCAGAAAGCCTTTGACAAGGTCCCTCACCAAAGGCTCCTATGCAAAATTAGCAATCATGGAATAAAAGGGAAGGTCTTCTCATGGACCAGTAACTGGTTAATAGACAGGAGACAAATGGCAGGAATAAATGGTCTGTTTTCACAGTAGAGAAAGATAAACAGTAGGGTTCCCCACAGGGATCTGTACTGGGACCAGTGCTGTTCAACATATTCATAATGTATCTAAAAAACAGATCAACAGTGAGGTGGCAAAGTCTGCAGATGAAATAAAATTACACAAGTTAAGTCAGTCCAAAGCAGACTGCAAAAGTTTACAAAGAGATCTCACAAAACTGGCAACAAAATGGCAGTTGAAATTCAATACTGATCAATGCAAAGAAATGCACACTAAAAAACATAATACCAACTATGCATACAAAATGATGGGGTCTAATTAGCTATCACCACCCAAGAGATCTTGGCATCAGTGTGGATAGTTCTCTGAAAACATCTGCTCAATGTGCAGCAGCAGTAAAAAAGCTAACAATGTTAAGAACAGTTAGGAAAGGGTTAGTAGGAAGACACAATCTATCACAATACCACTATATAAAGCCATGGTACGCCCACACCCTGAATACTGCATGCAGTTCTGGTTGACCCATCTCCAAAAGGGTATATTAGAATTGGAAAAGGTACAGAGAAGGGCAACAAAAATGATTAGGGTATGAAACAGCTTCCATACAAGGAGAGACTGAAAAGACTAGGATTGTTCAGTTTGGAAAAGAGATGACTAAGGGGGGGATATGATAAAGGTCTATAAAATCATGAATGGTGTGAAGAAAGTAAATAATGATGTGTTATTTACTCCTTCACATAACACAAGAACCAGGAATTAGTGAAACTAACAGGCAGCAGGTTCAAACAAACAAAAGGAAGAAGTACTTCACACAATACACAGTCAAACTGTGGAACTTATTGCCAAGGGATGTGGTGAAGGCCAAAAATATAACAGGACTCAAAAAAGAATTAGGTAACTTCATGGAAGATAGGTCCATCAATGGCTATTAGTCAAGATGGTGAAGGATGCATCTCCATGCTCTGAGTGTCCCTAAGCCCCTGACTGCCAGCTGCTGGGACTGGACAACGGGATGGATCACTCAAATGCCCTGTACTATTCATTCCCTTTGAAACATCTGGCATTGGACACTGGCAAACGACAACATGCTGGGATAGATGAACCATTAGTCTGACACAGTGTGGCCATTCTTATGTTCTCATGTTGTTGCTGTGACAGGAAATCATTGTTGCTTGATGTGACCTTCAAGTGGTTTCATTCCTACCTAGAAGATAGAGTCAACTGGTGGTCTTGGCAACAATAATAATTAATAATACTTTTCACTTCCATAGCATCATAAATTAGAGGTACTCAGTGCACTTTGTAACCATTTATCAACTAAGCCTCACAACACCTCTAGGTATCTTCATGTAGGGGTTTAATATGCAGCACTTCTCAAGGCTCTTTTTTCCCGTTCTGTTTTAGGTATACATGAAAAGATGTCTAAACACAGGGTAAATATCATTAGGTTGATGATACATAACTGAAGGACTTTGCAATTTGTCTCTGCTCTGGAAAAATGCCTAGAGGATATATGCTTAATCCAAAGAAAAGAAAAGTGTTCCTAATGGGACAAGGGCAATGTTCCATCCTCCTTCAGGTCTCTGTTTCTTGAGGAGATGTATCTGAAAATAGCAAGGTTAAGAATCTTGATGTCACTTTCTACCACACCTTTTCCTTATTTTGGATGCAATATTAAATGTTTTTTCCAGTCTACAATTTATGTAGAGAGAGTAAAATTTCCTAAAGCATTTAAATCACTTAAGTGTTTTTGAAGATGTTACCATGTGGACTTATTCTGTCCCAATAGCAATGTATGACATTGTGACCACAAGAATTGATGTGCTGAATGAAACCCTGATAAGAAAAGCCAGCTATCTCAAAGTCTTGCTGCTTATTCAGAATATAACGCTTGATCACTGTTTTACACAACCATGATCATGTTCAGCTCCCTATAAAATGATAAATTGATTTTAAGATGCCATTGTTGTTTTAAAGCCTTAATACTGTAAGTCTTGCCTACATGCAGTGTCTCCTACAGGAATCTCATCTTGATATATCAGTGCCATTATTGGAATAGAAATGGTAGAATTATCAAAAAAAACAGAAAAGTCATAAATGTTTGATAAATATTTTTGTTGTGTAATTTGGGGAAATATCACAGATGCTGTGGCCATATCTTTCCATTCCACTAGTATCTCAGGAGAATATTAAAGAGCAGCTACTAAAGTTCGACATTTTAAAATCAGCAGGTCTGGGTAACTTGCATTCAAGAGTTTTTAAAGAGCTGGCTGAGGAGCTTGCTGGATCATCAATGGAGATTTTAAATAAGTTTTAGAACACAAAGGATGTTCCAGATGACCGAAAGAAAGCTAATGTTGTGCCAATATTCAAAAAAGGTAAACGGGATGATCAGGTTATTACATGCCTGTCATTCAGGCGTTATTCCTAGACAAGATAATGAAGCAGCTGAAACAAGACTTGATTAATAAAAAATTAAAGACAGCAATATAATTAATGCCAATCAACATGGATTTATTGAGAATTAGTCAAACGAACTTGATTTTTTTTTAAATGAGATTATAAATTTGGTTGAAAATGGTAATAGAGTTGATGTAATACACTTGGACTTCTGTAAGGTATTTGACTTTGTACCACAGGATATTTTGATTAAAAAAACTAGAAAGATAAAAAAATTCATGACACATTAAGTTGATTAAAAGCCGAGAGGTCTCAAAATGTAACTGTAAACAGTGAATCATCACTGAGCAGATGCGTTCCTAGTGGTGTCCCACAGGGCTCATGTCTTAGCCCTATTCTATTTAACTTTTATTAATGATCTGGAAGAAGACATAAAATCATCACTGAAAGCTATCAAAAACTGGGGGAGAGGAAAATAATGAAGATATAGGTCACTGATACTGAGCTACCTGGATCACTTGGTAAGCTGGGTACAAGCAAACAATATGGGTTTTGAGACAGCTAAATATAAATGTATATATCTAGGAAGAAAGAACGTAGACTACACTTATAGGGTAGGGGACTCCATCCTAGGAATCAATGACTCTGAAAAAGATTTGGTGTGGAAGTGGATATACAGCTGAACACAACCTCCCAGTACGACAGTGTGGCCAAAGGGGTCAATGAAGGCCTTTGATGCCTAAACACAGGAATCTCAAGTAGGAAGAGAGGGGCTATTTTACCTCTGCATTTGGCACTGGTGCAACCACTGCTCAAATACGGTGTCCAGTTCTTGCGTCCACAATTCAAGAAAAATTCTGATAAATTGGAGAAGGTTCAGAGAAGAGCCACAAGAATGATTAAAGGTTTAGAAGCCATGCCTTAAGACAGACTCAAAGAGAATGTGTTTTAGCTTAGGAGTGACTTGATTAAACTCTGTATGTATCTACATGAGGAACAAATATTTAATAATGGGTTCTTCAATTTAGCAGAGAAATCTGTAACATGTTCTAGTGGCTGGAAGTTGAAGCTAGACCAATTCAGACTGGAAATAAGGCATACATTTTAACTGGTGAGAGTAATTAACCGTTGGAACAACTCATCGAGAGTTGTAGTGGATTCTTTATCCCTGACAACTTCTAAATCAAGACGTGGATGTTTTTCTAAAAGATATGCTCTAGGAATTATTTTGGGAAAGTTCTATGGCTTATGTTATAATACAGGAAATCAGAATACATGATCACAGTGGTCCCTTCTGGCCTTGAAATCTCTGACACCTACTTACAGTCATATGTATAAGACAAGAGTCTGAAATAAATATAAATGAAAACTAGATTTCTAGCACGTGAAAGCATTATTTGGTTGCAATTGCTTTATGTGAGCTGTAGCAAATACAGAGAAATTATGTGCAAGTCTCTAGGGAAGGGAGTAATTAAGTGTTTCAAAATACATGCATATACAAGTCCAAAATCTAACATGCTCTTCAGTATTTTAAATAAAACCCAGAAGCAAGAAGGAACTGAACTGTCTGCATTTGGTACATAAACTATCTTGGGAAGAGTGCAGTACATGTGTATATATTTATTTATATAAATGTTCATGATTATACTAGATATACAATATACAGCAAGGGTGAAAAAACTGAATGTGTGTTTAGTGTTGCTCTTATCTAGTGATGCACATTGTTGAGAAGAAAGTTTAGGTTTTCAGCTGAAGTCTGTTTTCTGCTTATGTCCCAAGAATAAAGAAGCCTAAACTTTACATTCTAAAAGTGCACTTTAGAGTCAAAATAGGGGGAAGAAGAAGAAAAAAATCACATAAATTGATATATTGCTTCTGAAACACAGTGTGGCAAAGTAGATAAAATAGGTCTCTCCTATCAGACACTGGGATTCTATTCCCTAGATCTCCATGAAGTGACTCTGTACAACCTCTCAGGTATTTTATCCATAGTAGTTGCCTCCCCTAAGGTAGAGGTATGACGGCTTGGCTAATAAGGTCTGAGAAGAACACACAGACACACTTAGGACTAGATCTCATGGTTTCCTGGCTTGCAGCTCAATGCATGTTCCCTTAGACTACAAAATACTACATTAGGGAAGTTCTCTGTCTCTCTCTCTCAAAAACATGCAACTTTTTCCTGAGATGTGGGAAAGAGTGATATAAACGGGTTCATTTGTGAGTTCACAAGATACAAGACACTCGCAGGGTGGTCAGTGTGTATTTGGGTTTCTAGAAACCCAAACATGCATGTTAGTACTATATACAATATTGGTGTTTTATTAAAGATTTATTGGCCTAAGGTTGCCAAAGTTGTTTAAGTACACTATATTACATGTACCACATTACTTACAAACTACTGGTATTAGTATTAATAATTAACACTTATCTGTAATAACATAAATGTGTATATGTGGAGTGCATGTGCAAATGTACACATACACACAGTTCACAGAAACATACGGAATTAAATTGTGCCCTCATTTACATCCACTAACATAACTGGCCTTTTAGTTGGGCTATGTGATGAACTGAGGAAATATTTTGTCCTATAGTGAGATATAAACACACCTATGGATTGCCAACCACAATCCAGTTGGTTGAGACAACTTATATGATCTAGAGTACAGCAAACTGTGTGTAAAGTGCTGAAAAGTTGTAGCAGACCAAAGGAAATAGGGGTAAATTCTATGTTAACTCAGTCAAAATTTTAATTGAAATCTCCCTGAGCAAGGGCTGAATTCTCCATCATTAAAAGGGTGTTACTACTTCCCTAACTCACCGGAAAGTCGGGAGGATAAATACATCACCATTTGTCAGATGTTCAGAAACTGTGGTGACATGTAGAGCCAAGATTTTCAAAACCAGGTGCCTAAAGTTAGGCTCTTACATCCATATTTAGGAACTCAATTTTGAAAAATTTGGCCTGTATTTTTGGAGTTTTCTGACAATATAATTATGGGATTTTTTTTATTTTGGGTTGGATTTGCTTGGAGGGGAAGAGAGAGGAAAGAGGCAGGGTGTTATGTTAAAAACCCACAGATGAGACATAGCCTTTCTCTTCCCAGAGCCAGGAAGATAACTCAGGAATCCAGATGCTCAACAGTCAAGTGCTGTGTCAAGCACAGTTGGGTAAACCACTGGCAAAGGGTGTGTCATGTCTCCCTCAACAGGCTGATATACATAGATCATAGCCTCTTTCTTTTCCATCACTAGTTACTCCTATAGTTCATGTGAAAAAGCTCTCTGTGAGGGATCTTCAGGTTGTAAGTTTGAGCCCATGTGGTGAGACAATATAACTCTTCAAGTTAGTGTGAGCTCCCTAGAATAAAGTTAGTTATTTTATATTGCAAAACATTTTTCTTAGAAGTGACTATGCATGTTGTGTTAATATTTTTAATGTTTATTTTTAGTATTTGATTCTGGTTAATGGCAGCTGTCACTTTGAGATGGTGTGGACTCTTAATTGCAGATTTTTCTTAAAAGACACAGTAGTGTGTTAGAGATGTTGCCTATGTAAACTCCAAAAAGGTCAGCGCTTGATTGAATAAATTTATCTTTCCATAAAGCAATCTTCAAAGGTGTAACATTAGCATTTACTAAGGGATTGGATACCTGAGAACACTGATAATAAGTCACAGAGCCTTTTACCTGTAGGTCACCAGTTTGAATCTATCCCAGTTAATCAGGAATTAAAAGCCTGCCTTATCTAATAGATAAGATTGGTGGCCCCTACATGGGGTGAGTTAATGTGTTTCAATTTCTACATCACAAACTCACTAATTGGCAGATTCAGCAGAGGCCTAGAAATGCCTTGGGCATGGACATGGAACCAACTCTGTAACCCCTAGATGAAATCACTCTATGATCAAAGGAAGAACAAGCTGGCAGGACAGTCTGTAGAGGAAGCCTGCCCCAGTGCTGCCCTGCAGTTAAAGAGGGGAATTAATTTACTGGGGTTCTCACGATGATAATTTCCACTACCACTGAATCAATGCTTTTTTAAGGTGAAGTAAATGTCAATAAATTACATAACAGTTTAGCATTAAGCAAGAGGGGGTGCATTTGTGAGATAGGCAAGTATTATCATCACTTTACAGATGACAAAAGAAACACAAAGAATGAAGTAATCTGTCTGGGCGACAATATGGTCTAATGAATTAGGCATGCTCCTGACAGGCAGGAGATCTAGGTGTTTCTGACATCAACTTACCTGGTTACTTTAAGGAAAGTCAACTGCTCCAAAAACCTAGTTTCCACATATGTACAATGGGTATAATTATAGTATTTACTTCTCAAGGAAATTGTGAAGCCTAATCAATGTTTGTGAAGTGCTTTATAAGTTAGATTATTATCTAGGCCAGTGAGTTAATGGTAGACATGAGAGTAAAACCTGTACTCATTCCTCAATGCCAACTAATTTCAAACAGTCAAGAGGCATACAACAGGAGGAGGAGAAAGGTAGGCAAGGAATGCTACTTTTAAGAACTGTTGAATATTCAGACCAGATGACTAGCCTTTTCAATAGACAATTAAGCATGCATAGACACTGCATTTAAGAGGAACATTAATTTTTAAATGATGTATTCAACTGCATATGTGCAAACAAATATAGTCAAACTGCCCAAAGCAAGTATGATTAAATTAAAGGTTGCATAAATGCAAAATATCAAGTTGAAAAGCTCCTGGAACTTCTGAATTTTTCCCATTAAAAACTTATTTTCTATAAATATAATTTTAAAAGGGGAAAACATTTTTCATAACCCCTTTCATAACACAGTTGGCTAAACAAATTTTACACAAATTTTCCACCACAAAAATTTGCTTTTAGTCATATACCAGCCATGGCATATTTCAGTTCTAAATGGTGAATGGTTCTGAGAGTTAGGAATTCAAGAAAACAAAGAGTTAACAGAAAACTGGTCTGCAGCCTAAACTGTGGCGTCAAGTGTTCTCAGTGTATGAGAATAAGGCCAATCAAATATTACCTGTGATAGTTTTAACATGAAAATGCCTCATGCATTTTAATCAGATAATGAAAAGTGCATTTTTTACTCAGCAATGTTCTTTTACAGTAATACACAGAACTACTTTGACGTCTACACAGTTTAAAATATAGATCTGCATTAGCTTTGTTGTCTAGCAGAAAAAGAAGTCATAGGTTAGGGGGCCACAATCAACCACACTGAGGCATACCTTCCACAGGGACTACATATTTCCTCCTCTCGTAGCTTGGCTAGTGACAAGGAATTTCCATAGAAGAAAATTAAATATTCTTTGGTAATTTTAGATGGAAACTAGTTACTAAGGCCAGTCTAAACTTAACAGCTTTGCCAGTGTAGCTATACTAGTATAGCTACACTGGCAAAGCCTCCCAGTATAGATGCCGCTTCTATCAGCAAAACCATACTTTTGCCAATATAATTTATCCTGGTACAGTAAACAAAAACTAAAAATATTATCCAAAGTGCTTTTATGCTGATGTAACTGTCTACACTAGAGCTTCTGCTGATTCAGAAATATATATCTATTATATATATATGTACTGCACACTCCTTACTTTGCTATAGTGGAGGAAGTTTTTAGAGTAGACTTGCTCTCAGATTATTGCCCCCTTAGAAAATACCTTATATGGATTACTCAACTAATTTGATGACTAGATTAGAGAATTAGCTTGACAGTTACAATTACTGGCTAGTTTGTTGAGCAGTTACAAATAAGGACCATATTTTGTACAGAAGGATTTTATTTTTAATAGAAATATTGAATAAATTATTTGCTATTAAACCTATTATGGTGTTTCATGTGTACCCACATATTTATTATAATGGCCAAACAGAATGTAAAGTATTACTTTAGAATTTCGTAGAATAATAATTCAGTGCTATACTGCACTTTTAAAATTGTCATTGCATGAGACCATGATGCCTAAGTCATCTTGCTGTCTTTACAAATATTTAGGATCCATTACACAAGTTGCAGGCTTCATATGCAAAACAAGACGACAAATACAGACTGATTCATAGCTACGTATTACCATAGTTTCACATTTAGCACTCAAGAATTGTTTCAGTACTAAAAAGTACAGCACTTCAAAATATTTTATCCAAATGACTCTGAATCATAGTCAGAGGAAACAACGGGACATCTGTTAACAATACAAGAATGGCTCAACAGAATGAATGATTATTTAACATACCGTCCCCTCCACAGACACCACATAATCTGTTAAGGGTCTTCAATGTTTTCTCTTATTGGGACTGTCTATTTTTTTTAAAAAATAAGCAAGCCAGTGATTCTTCAGAAATACTCATTCAAACTAGAAAACTGAGTAGTTGTGGTTTTGAATCATCCTCCATTTCTAAAGGTTGTACAAATCATGTTACTTGGGGGGAGAAAAAAAACAATCTAAACTAAAAATAAATTACAAAGAAACAGAGAAGGGAACATTAGGTCAGGAGCTACTGCAGCTTAACACCATAAAATTTCTGTTTGAAAACCAAACCAAGAAAAAAGATATAACCACCACCACTAAATCAGGAGAGCAAACAAGTTGTTTGTTCAGCATGTTTTGAAAGAAAAATATACCTTTAAACACAGAGTATATTTTTGAGTTGTTTTTTTAGCTACAAAAGCATGACTGCTAATGTGTTAAATATAAAATAAGAAATGCTGCCAGTATTACTTTGTAGAATAAATAACCAATATGTCATTAGACATGCTAATTCATGTTCCTTTTTGGAGGAAAATCAGGTAGAGGGGGAAATGATTAAATAAATGAAAGGCTTGGTGACATCATGGCAAATGAGATGTTGATTCAAGCAGCAATGCTGGGGTCAAATTCTGAAGTTGGTCTCCAAGAGCCAGCAAAGGTGTGGGAAAACTAAAATTGATGTTTCCTGCTCTTTGCCAGAGTAGGCTTCCATGAGCTTTCTGACATACAGCAGCAGCCCAACTGCTAGCTGATTATTAACCACTTTAGCAGCAAAGTAACAGGAATAGCATTCTGTCCTCCTTGCTGTATGTTAGCTTGTACTATGGTAGTACTCAGACCAGGGTCCCATTGTGTCAGATGCTGTATCAATGTATACAAAGAGAGTCACTAAAGAAATTATAATCTAACCCGATACCCTCATGCTCACTTGAGTCTTGTATGTCTACACTGCAGCTGGGAGGTGTGATTCCCAGCCTGGACAGACATACACCTGTTAGTTCTGCTTGAGCTAGTGCATTAAAAAATAGTGTGGTTGCAGTGGTACAGACAGGCAGTGGCTCAAGCCACCCAAGTACATACCTAAGATTTCAGACAGAGTTGGGCTCTTGCAGCTAGCGAAGGTCACCACCTGTCCCACCACAGCCACACTGCTATTTTTAGCACTCAAGTAGAGCTAGTGCACTTATGTCTACCTGAGCTGGGAATCACACCTCCCAGAGGCAAACCACAAAGCCTAACAACATACCATACAAGAGAAATGAGTGGCCGGGATGGGGGGGAAGAGAAGAGAAGAAGAGAGAGTATTAAGGAAGATACTTTAGGATCACACACTTACTGGTACATAGTTAACCATGTGAAGATCTTGATAGCTCCTAGTAATTTCAGAATATTTGGGGGTGGAAGTGAGGGTTGGATAAGCAGCTGATATTATTTAAGACAGATGTTTAACTTAGCCATCATTAGATGGCTGAGTTCTGGTAGGTGTCTCAGCAGCTGGGGGTATTGAGGAGAGGACACCAAAATTATGGACTGATTCAGGGAGGATGTTACAATCTAAATTACTATACTGAGTGTAAAATGATAGAGCATAACTTTTTTTTTTGACTGATAAGCACGCTCTTCTGCATCACCTGAGTAAAACCTCAGGGAAATACCATAGATGACAGCCTCTTCCCTCCTGTGGCTGTTCAGCACTGTTGACTAGAGTGTGTGCAAACACCTCCCTGAACTCTTCAGAGTACCTAGTTGGAGTGAGCAGAAGCAGGACTTGCATTCAGGGGACTACAAATACTCCAATTCTGTCTTATCTTTATCTACAGTCCCAAAACGTGATCAGAAGAGAATATTCTTTGTGATTCCCCCAACTTGCTCTCCTACACAGGGGCAGGTCATAATCTGGCCCTAAATTTCTAAAGTTGTGATCAAATTTAATTGTAAATAATTGAATTGTATAATGCATCAGGAGTGCATAAAAGCAAGCACTGGCTAATTACAATCTTTGTCCTTACTACTCCATAGGAATAATGTTCTACAACAATAACAAATATTAACAGTATGATCTGTACTGTCAAGTCAGACAGTACTAAAATTATCAGGTTGAGATAAACAGTGATGCAAGCAAACGCAGCTTAAAGATTTAAGCAATGTGAGAGAGGTAAATCCACCAGTCATGGTCATAGCTCTAATCAGGTTGGATTTTCAGATTCAGTCTGCTGGTACTAATTTATTGCAAAGTATTACAGTGGAAAAAAGTTGCATATTTTACAGACATATAATTAAATTTATTAGTCTGTGGTTTAATCTGTAGAAAGACCTGTTTCAATTAACAATGTGTACATATATTCACTTAAACAGAAAAGTTATTTGGAATATTCAGAATCTTTTGACTGCCACACTTTTGCATAATACATTAAACATTTTTTTCTAAAAGCCTAAATTAAAATGCTATTATCAAGCACAGAATTTGTATTAATATTTAAACTGTGTGTTTTTACAATCATAGAAACTACATCAGAAGTTACTCTAAATCAATTACAAGTTAGTTGTGCAAGCTAACTGCCTGACCCTATAAACACCCCTCAGTTATTCCTGATATCTGTGGGAGTTGAAGTTGCTCAGCTGCTCACAGGCTGGACTCTGAGTACACATCTATATACTGTGCTATGCCATGCAGGTTTTTATCAAAAGTTGAACCTTGGTCCCACACAAAGCCAGATGACACAGAAGACATCGTGAATAAGTCTATACCCCTGCCTAAAATTAACTTTTTTTTTTTTGGAAAAAAAAAAGTTGAAAGTAACTAGTTACTATATTTTCTGTAATTTGTACGTACTTATTTTTAGCATACGTTTCAGAAAAATACTAGACGAGTGCCAGATTTTAAAAAGGTATTTAGGCATTTAGGTATTTACCTTTAAAAATCTGGCACAAGCTCTACAATGCTAAGATACTTGGCTGAGGGCTCATCCATAACTGATTAATTTATCCACTCTATTTTTATACTTCTCCGATTTATTTTAAGAGAATCACACCTTGTTCTTTGAGAACACAATCACTGAACAGAACTGTGTGTAACCAATCTTAAAATAAATACATCTGTACACACATGGATAGAGTTAACTAAGTAACTTCAAAATCTTTATTGGACTAGAACCACCAGGGGGGAGGGGGAGGAGGAGAGGAGACGACGGGACAGACACACGACACTGAACACCAGAAAAGCATAGACATTAGGGGACAGACATATCCCAATCATTTGGACCTCTCTTCCTCTGTCAATGCCAGATAAATACAGAATTACAATTAATTATTTCATTTCACAAAGCAAGATTCACATGCAATGTTTGACAAACCCACTCACTTATGGCAAGAGAAAGGCTTAGTTAGCGATCAGTTTCTCTAGAATCTATGTATGTTTGGAGTTCCTTTAAACACACATTTGCTAATTCTATGCATGGGGAGAAAAACCTTCCAAAGGTGAAGGCAATGTTTACTGATGCAATTTTGACTCAGACTGCCTGAAACAACAGAGGGTTATACTGTTATAAGGCCCACAGCATTCAACCTCAGCTGCCAGGATAGGCACTAAGGTAGTGGTTCCCAACCTGTGGCCCACGGGTCTTTCAAAGTGGCCCTCCCACTGGCTGCAGAAAGAAGCTGCTACCTAAGGACCCAGACAAAGTGTTGCCGCAGGGCTACAAGACCAGTGCAGGCTCCTTGCTGCAGCCAAGGGGTTGGGAGATCAGCACTTCCCTCCCTCTGGCTGTAGCAGGGAGCATGGCAAAGTGCTCTACCTATGTCTTTATGTGCTGGGGAAGGGTGCACTGATCTTCTGTCCCTTGGCTGCAGAAGGGAGCCACTGCCTAGGGACCCAGGTGTAGCATATGGGGCTATATAGGATGTGTGCAATTTCCCTGCTGCAGCCAGGGGGATGGAAGATGAGCGATGAGGCTCAACTCCTTCCATCTGGCTGCAGTGGGAGTGGGAGGCTGCTGGCAGAGACTGGCGGCCCTTCAGGGTTGTAAAAATGTTATCTGTGGCCCTCGAGCCAAAAAGGTTGGGAACCACTGCACTAAGGAGTTCCTTTGAATTACAGAGGTATCAACTACCTATCCCTTCATAGTTGTGGGCTGTTAATTCCATAATCTGCATTGGTCTTAGTTTTACTCCACAAAATAATTACATGTCGGGAACTTAGGGTCTGGGAAATCTCAGTCCTCATGACCTAATTTGAGCACTGGAAGCAAGCAGAATAAGCAACAATTCCTACATCCATTACAATATCCAGCATACTACATTGTGAATATATCAAAAGACATACTAGAACATCTATAGTAAATTAAATGTTAATGGTTCACAGAGAAATTGGCAATGGAAAAAGTATCCAAACTGGTAAAGCTCATATCAACTATAAAAAGACTTGAGATGAGGATATGGTAAAACAGTATCACAAAGACTAAATATATGGAACTTCACTTAATTTTCCTTCTCACCCGCAATACCTTTCCCACAGGGAGACAGTCCCGTGCGCGCGTGCACGTCTTTACAACTCTAATGAACGTTTTCTCATATTAACCCTCATAGCTCCAAGACAAAATCATCTTTCAGCATATAGTCCAAAAGAGCTCAAAAGACATACAAGTCTGATTTCAAAGTGAACTCTACAGGAAAAGTTCCCAGATCAATTTGGTTACACTCAGCAATTTAGTTTTTGTTCAATTTAGTTTTTGGAACAGCGTTCTAGTATAGCCTCTATCTAATTACAATCTTCCTCCTCCTTTCTCCACCTCTCCCTACCAGGAACAGAGCATTGAGTCAGATACAGGAGATTTAACGACAAATCACCAGAGAGGCAGAAGGAAACTGTCTTGTGTCTGACATAAAAGGGAAGGTACATTTTCTGTCCAATTAAAGCCTACGCTCTCATATTTTCTTACTGGGGAAGATCACTGCGGACTCAAAATGAGATCTCTTAACAATATTAAAAATGGCAGATCTGAATTAACCAAAATGAAGCAATTAAATAGTTATAAAATTACCTTGGACTAAAATCTATTAAATTTGTGGACAATTTCCCTACAATAGTGTGCTAGATCCAGAAATAAACATCATGGAGAGCTATAAGATCATCTCTCTCTCTGTTCCTCCCCAACAGTGTCCTGTCTATTAGGGATGCTACCCATGGAATGGGAATTCATATGGCCTTTTGTATGCAGTGTTGTTTCTTAAATCTCTCCTACATCTATCCTTGTAAAGATTTATAAGGCAAATTTACCACTTAAAAAACAAAGTTTAAATTAGCATTAAATATTTTTGTCAGTTTCCTTAACTGTCCCTTTATGCTTTTAAAAGCATCCTGCATGAAAGCAAGATTTCAGCTCAATTAGTTAAACTGGTTATTTTTGTACAATGCAGTCTCAGCAAAATTCTGGGTTCAAATATGGTAAACAAGTATAGAATGGAATAGAAAAATTCTTTACAACCCCAAATTACAGTTTGGTTAACCAGCACACTTCTAGGCCAGATCATTACTGCTGTTTCCTTCCAATATCATCCCAAATAACCTCTCCAAAGTCAGAGATGATTTTACTGATGGGCTTCAAAAACAAAAAAATAAGCAAGTCTCCTGAAAATGACTGAAATTTTAGGAACATAACTATAAGAGCAAACAGAATTATTAATATGCAGCAAACTAAAGTGCTGCCATTTCTTATTTGTTATATGTAAAAAATATCTAAATTCTGCACCACTTTTAAATCCATCCTTTAATTTGTCTGCCTATCCAGCAGAATTTCTCAGTTCCTGCATTTGTTCACTTGTTTCAGTAGAATGAAGGCCTCAAAAAGCCCTGGACCCTGCATTCCCCAAAGCCAATACTCTCTCAATACTCAATACTCCTTTTGTTAGCTGAAGAACTGAGCCTGTGCATGGAAGTGTGAGGGAAAAACAAGGTCTTAAATCCATGCTTAAAACCTGCCTAGCTTGATTCACACGATCACGCCCAATCCTCTTAATGGATCTTGACATAACAAAGAAATACACCAACCACCATTCTCAAGGCCGCCAAATCACAACAAAGAACTAAACACAATATCAACAACATGGTCCATATCATGGAAAAAACAAATCCCATAGCAGTGCTGATAACGTAACAGAGTTACCAAAAACAGTCTGCGTATTCTAAATAGCAAGGATTACAAATGTTTCATAGAAACCGAGTACCTGGAAAAGAGATTGGGATATAGCAGTTAGAAATCAGCTAAAGAAAATTTAAAAACTGTCTTATTAAACACTATTGTTTGTGTTCTGAAAACAAACTTTTTACCATTAAATTATTTTTGCAGGCAGAACGGAATGTGTATTGGATATTTTTTTAATTAACATGTGATATAAATTATTCAGAGATTGAATAATTAATTAGCCATCTTTAAGTGAGCGTCAAAATAGCCTATTATATAGTTAAATTAACACATAAAAAACAACCCAATCTGGTATTGTACTATATTGTCCATGTCTCAGAAACTGCACATTAAATATATATGGCTTACATTTCTTAAACAGTGTGAGCTCCAAGTTACCAGAACTTCCTAACTCTGATTCCAATATTACTATTCTAATATTGCGAGGTAAGATGAAAAACAAGAGAAAACAGATTTTTATATAAAATCACTCAAGGCCTGATTTTCAAAAAGTGCTGAGGATGCACAGTGTTCTTGATTTTCATGGGACTAGCAGGTGCTCAGCAGTAATGAAAATCAGATTCCAAAGATGGTAGGTGTGGGATGTTCACAAGCATTCAGGATTGACCTAACTCTGCTACTACTGAAGTAAATGGGAGTTGAAAAGTCCTAAATTAATAATTTAGGGCTCAGTCCTTTCAGATGCTTGAGTGTTCTCCGAAAAGAAAGGAGTACCCGTAACACCTCATTAAATCAACCATTGTGGGCTCTCAGGACCTCCCTGTTTCAAAACAGATTCCTTTCCACTTGCAGGTTTGTCATAATAAAGCTTAATAGTAATAAGAAAAAAAAAAGATTTTATGCAATTGAATTATGTGGAGAAAGGAAAAAATAAATACCCAACACCACCACAAACTCATATTCCAAAACAAAAAAAAAGAATGTTTAAACTTTTCATCACTCTCAAAACAGCAGAATACACTAAATAGGAATTTAAAAAGAAAGCAAGAGTTAAAGCACTAAAAAGCCACTGTAGGCAGCAGGGAGCTGCAAACAAAGTAGTTAACAGAAAACAGAGGAATTTTCTACCACCACTCAAAAGTAAAAAAAGCTATTAGTCGGACAGACAAATTCCTAGTCTTTACAATGAGCCTTCATTGTTATTTAGCTTGCAACCCAACTTACTTTTTTCAGTTTATTTGGAGCCATGGATTTGATAATACAATACTCACTCCCATGTTTTTGCATACTTTGGCATTCAAAACTGTTCTAACAGTTGATAGTATTTCCTTTTTTAGGATTCTATTACCCCTTTTCAATTACTCAACCAGCAAAGGCTACTGAAACTGAAGAAACTCATTTTGGAAGTCCCATCTGTGTTTTTTTGACAGAACAAGGAACTTCTTTGGCTAACAATCTCTACATATGTAAATATTTTACATGAGGATTTTTTTTAAATCATCTTAAGTTGTAAAACTTAGTCTCTGCCATGTACAGCTCTTTAATTACTTTTGATTTACAGTACTTACTTCATAGTTTTATAATGACAATAAAATGCAATACCTTACATCTGGAACTCCAGTCTTTTACAATACAAACCACAAATAAAATCATTATTTAGAGTATACAATGTCTATTATTCTCAAGTAAAACCGTTCATAATGTAACAGTTTTATATGTCTAGTCATTCACTAAATAGTTATCGATTGACCAAAGTTCTGATCCCACAAACTCTACTGGGCACACTAAAGTGGAACCTATCACAGGTGTTTGCATGATGAAGCTGCAAAAAAGCATGAGAATATCTGCAATTTACTCAATTTAAAACCTTGGAGGTTTGCAATATGGGAATTATTCTTTGAGATGTTTCTAGTTCATATTTCCTGCAGTATTTTGATGCAGAAGTTTAAAAAAGTCAAAAATTATATATATTTTAATAAAGAACTTTTTTTGGGGGGGGGGCGCTGCTGGGAGGGAGAAGATCAATTACTAAACCTTCAGTTCAAACAGACCTTCAGGTTGAACTTCTCTAGTACCAAAGTTCACAGGCTCCAATTAGTTATTTCTTTGGGGTAATTATTTAAATTTAAGCCATGCTATAAATTATCCAAATTCTATCCAGCTTGATCATTATATGCAATCCACTCAAGGGAGTTATCTACTGTTTTTAAAAATGAAAAATTGTGTTTAGTTCAATGAAAACATTGTCTTATGCTGTGCTTGGATACTACTGATTTTTTTCATGTCCTTACTTGGATATTTTTATGCTGCACAACTCATGAGAGCATCAGGTTCATCCACTCATAATCAACAATTAACTTTCACAGTATGAAATTAAGCTAACTTGGCTTGGTTCATTTTTTCTCCTTTGACAAAAATCTTATAATGGATTAAAAATAAATGACAGAGTTATTAATGTTTAAAACTTTTCCAGTATACTAAAATCTTGAGGAATATACTTTTAACGTAGGAATGTTATTTAGCAACATAAACAGAGTAAACTGGCAGAATTTCTTTGGGGACAATGGAACAGAAACTATGTTTGCATAGTTCTTTTCACAATGTAATACACTACAAATGGACTTTTAAAAACCCTGTTTGTGCTATATTACCTAACAAACATGATATTGGCATTATTAGAGTAGAAAGTTCAACCTTAGAACTTTATCGTGCCTTTTAGCTACTACCCTGAGTTGGGAGCAATGTGGAGGGAAACTGGCTCAATGAGAGCTCCCAGACATACAAGGCCTCAGGTAGACACTGACTCCTGGAGATCCAAGGGACTGTAACATATGCGCCATCTTCTGAACCAGTTTTGTACCAGACATGGAATTTATGCTGCAATGGAATTTTGATGGCATTTTAGAGACAGTCCACTATGTCAATGTGGGCAGCCACAAACCTTGACACACGCTGTGGCAAAATGACTCAATTTCCTGGAGATCTTTGTGCCTTCAACATTGTTGATAAGAATGCTGTGGCTTGGCTTGATTGAATTGCATACGCCAAATAAATAAATAAAATTTAGAGTGTGTGATGTGCGTTCACGTAACAGCCCTGCTGGCTTCTGAGGGGGCAAACACAGGCCCCATGACTTCACTACTTCTGTCTTTCCCTTTGGGAGCAAGGAGACACTCTCTGCTTTCCTAAGAGAAAGAGTATGAGCATTCTAGATATTAACTTCGGAACTTTCCTGACTTTTAAATGATTGATTTCTCAGCTTTACCATTGCACAACTGCTAGTTTTCTGCATGGAATTGGTTTGGGTTTTTTTGTTTGGGTTTTTTTTGTTTGTTTTTTTGGGGGGGGGGGAGCACAGATGCAAGAAGAGGGGAGAAAAAAATTTAGGCTGCACATACCCATAGAGCCTTCTAGAACTTGTAAAATTCAGTGTGCACAGTTTTGCTCTATCATAAATTAACATGAGCAATTCCATGTAAAGGAGCAGGCCTCCGATTTGGAGGCTTTGATTAAGAAGGCATCAACTAGAATAGCTTTCATGGTATCTAAACACACTCTTTACTCTGACCCTTCAAAATTTAGGCTTGCTATCTTAAATGGAATTATTCATGTTAATTTATGGTGGAATATACTTGCATACATTGTTTTTCCTAAAGATAGTTGCTATCTAATTTACAGTAATGATCAATTGTCTATTATTACCCATGATGATAATTTTTAATCTGAACTGCTAATTAGCATAGTCAGCCTGCTTTATAACTGTGCTTAAAACTCCCAACTTCAAACAATCTTATTTTTAAAATGTACAGCGCCATTTTTCTCAAATTTAACTTGAATATAATGGGATGATATAGGATATAGATTACGGTAGCTGAACTGATGTCACTAAAGATCAGTTTACAGTTTAATAAAATCCCTCATAAACATGCCCTTAAATGGGTTTAAGTGCTGCTGCTACATTAGGGGTTTGCACCAGTGTAACTAGATCAATTTTAATTTGCTAGATCAATTTCTAGAAAAACTGTTAGATTTAGTTTACTAGATCAATTTCTATTTAGTTGTACCAGGGCAACTTTTCAGAGTCTTAGAGTTTAAGGCAACAAGAGACCACAGATCATCTAGTTTGATCTCCACCAACACCACCCAGCACACACACACTAAACCCAACAACCAAAATTAGACCAAAGCATTACAGCACTACAGGAGACTAGACTATGCCACAGAAAGAGAACAGGAGGGACTGAGATGCACCAATGCCCAAGGCTCCTCCAATGGCAGCAATATGATTCAGTGAGATATATCCAGATAATTCTGGCAAGTGACCTATCCTCACACTACAGAGGAAGGTGAAAAACCCCAAGGTCACTGCCAATCTGATCTGGGGGAAATTCCTTTCTGACACCACATATGGCAATCAGTTAGACACTGAGCATGTAAGCAAGAACCAGCCAGCCAACTATCTGAGATAGAGTATGCACACTACCACCTCAGAGCACTGGCCCAGCAAGTCCAGTGTCCCATCTCCAGCTGTGGCCAACTCTGATCATTCAGAAGATGGCAACATTTTAAAAAAATCCATACCCAACCCAAAGCTTTATATCACAATAAGATCTACAAAGTAAGTCAAAACAAGTTTGAGGTTTCTACCTTTAACCACTCCTAAATTATTTCAGCACACTTTTCTAAAACACAACATATAACAACATGTATTTCATGCTCAGATAACTCAAAAATAGCTGAAACAATTTTGCGCAAATGAAACTTGAAAAAAGTTTGAGCAACTACTACTAAGAAATAATTTTTGCCCAAATGACATTTGTCAGAGAAAATTACAAGCAACTGAAAAAGCGTTTATTAGGCAGGAAATTTAAACTAAATCTTAACAATTGCATGTGTTGCCTACCCATGCTATTTAATATAGCTGTCAATTTTAAACATTTCAATAGTCCCCACTGCCAGAGTAGTTTAGCGTGCACACACAAACAGACTAAAAATACCACAGATTCATGAACTTTTAATCTGTTTTAGATTCATATAATTACAGATACACAAACACTTCTTCTCTGTCTGTGTGTTTTTAAAACATGGTATAGGATTTTGTTCCAAGGTTAGGAATTCCAGGCTTGAGTTTTCCTGACTACTGATTGTTCATTCCAATCAGTCTCCAGTCTTCATCATTATTTGCTGTAGAAATGGGTAAAACAAACTAAGCAGCTGACATGTAGGCAATCGTTTTACTGTAACTTTTGCCTTATTCACAATTAACCTGAGAATTCCACAGATTGAAACAGTGACTGTTCAGCAAAACTCATTTCTTGGTTTTTTTGTTTGTTTTGTTTTTTAACCTTTTCCTACATAAAGTCTCATATACCATAAAGTGTGTTTTGAGGTGGGGATGGGAAAGACTGACATATATGACAGTCTGTATACTAATCTATTTCTCCTGCAGGCTTTGAAGGAAAGATAAAAATGTTATTTCTATTTTTAAATACTGGAGAGGTGCTCTGATATACAGGCTCTTATTTCTGAAGTAAGTACCTTTAGAACAGAGCTATCTATTCTCTGAGTCTCATTTATAATGAAATATGGGTTCACAAATAATCCCATTTCAGACTAAGAGCTCTCCCAGAAAATTTTCAGGAAGTGAGGTACAAGTAGAAGCTAAACTATCAAATGATTTCAATATGTTCTCCAAAAGTAAAAGAAATGTGAGCATTTAAATAGTAAATCTGTAATGTTTCCCACTGGCATAATCTTAAACTAAATTAGAAATGGATATAGGTTTTTATGAACAGAAACATGGGAGCAGTTGAAAATAAGAATTATGGAACTGCTACACTTTCACACACTGAGGAAGAACAGTTTCTACTGGGCAATAGTTCTAAATTCAGTATTAAGTCAATAAATATTATTTTGTCAGCAACTACGGAAGTAAAATAAATAAGAGCATGTTAGATAGAGTATCAGAATGTTGTTTCTAATATGATTATATTAATCCAATTCCATTGTGATACAAAGTTTACCATTAACAAGAGTATGAAGCTGTTCATAGATTACATTAGTTGCAGATTGTTCTATTTCTTGAACTTAAATCAATATGTGAAAATAAAGAAACCTGTAATATACTGATTTAGGACCAATACATAATGCAAACTATGAAATAACTAGTATAAGGACTAATATACTGCCAACTGCATGGAATTAAGCAGTAATTTCATGAAGCATTTCTGATATCATAGACCACAAGAGTATAACCCAAGTTGTTTGTTCATGTCACCAGAAACCTAAAATGGAATTACCACCTTAATTTACGTACATTTTGGGAGTTAGTTAAAATTGTACTTAGTGGACACAGAAAATATTCTAAGTACTCACTCTCCACGCAAATGTTAAAGCCTCGCCACATTTTTAATTTCTTTTTTCACTATGACTAATGGAATCATAAAAAATGGAAAATTAAATCATCCTGGCCATCTTCTTGTCAACAAGTGATTGTACTCTACAGCAGACTTCCTAGTGTTTAGTTAGAAATACTATAAACTTTCTACAATCCCCAGTAGCTCTAAAGTTGCTAGAATGCTGTGGTGTCACTGAAACACTTCTAGATGTGTTTAAAACTTTTTCTAACAAATTTTCTTCTTCTTTTCCAACTTCTATTATACATATTTTAGGAAAGTTTTAGTCTACGTGTGTACTCTGCAGTCTTATGACATCATCTTTTGACATCAGAAATATACTGGTGTTAGAAGTAATCTTTAAGGCCTTGATCCTGCAAGTGATCCAAGCAGACAGATCTCTGTACCTGCAAAGTCGCTCTGACTTCAAAGCAGCTCTGCATGAATACAGGTTTCCTCCATATGGTATCTTTGCAAGATAGGAGCTAAAATAAGAGATAGGCTGCAAGTGCATCAATTGCTCATGTAGTTCCTTCAAAATAAAGCTAAATGACTACACAAACAAAAGGGAGCAGGAGAATTGTGGTTTAATAGAAAACTGTATTCGGAACTTTCCCAGCAGGACAATGAGGAGCAACAGTGTCAAACAATATAAAACAAGAAAGACAGCTTTTAAATCAAAACAGTCTTTGCTTAAACATATATTGAGGGCAGTTCAATGTTACCCAAAATATACCGGAAGCAATGAGTCTTCACAAGTTAATCCACATGTAGATGTCACCAGTAGAGTTGATCAAAATTTTTCATTTGAAACTTTTAAAAATATACATACACATAAAACTACCTTTTTCTTTTCCAAAGAATTTTCCATGGGGTTTGTCCATTTAACTACATTTTTTAGTGTTTAAGTTTTTGGCGATCAAAATTTTTAAAAAATTGATTTTCAGGCTAACGTATTTGGTTGCGGCAAATAGACGGGAAAACTAGGTTTTCACCTTTGTGATAATAAAACTTCTTTGGAAAAAATTAAAGAAAATGAAAACTTTTTCGGTTTTTGTCAAAAATTTTCATCAAAACATAACATTCCCCAACCAGCTCTAGTCATGGTCATCAAACATCTTACCACTGCCTATCAACCTCCAGGACGGGGCATTCAAAGTACACGATGCACCACGCACGCACAGATACATATATACACGCACACGCACAACCCCAAAGTATTTGCATTTTATACAGATTAATTCAACAAAACTATCAACTAAATACCTCTCCAATGAACATCAATGGGACTATTCATGTGTTCTCTTAAGCATGTGAACAAATAAGGCTTGTAGGATCAGCTCGTTAATTTGTGCACCATTAATATTACCATATATAAATACCAATTTTAAATACATAATTCTTGCTACTGGAATACATTTATAGACAAGTAAGTTTTGAAAAGTTAGTTTGTTGGCAGTTAAACTAATTTGGACCCCTCCAATTCAATATTCCTGATGCACCAAAAGTTTCACTGGAGAGCTGGGTGTGTGCAAGAAACACAGGATCAGATTCTTCATCGTTTTTGTGGTTTAAAAATCATAATTAATTTCAATGATTGTGCCCAAATGGTTGCAAATGATTTAATCTTTTAAATAGATTTGGGCTTGCTTACAAACAAAATTTAATTCATCAAGACCTTTCACCGAAAAAAAAAATCTAATGTCCTGTAGTTGTTCAATATTTAGAATATTATTACTGGTGCCTGAAAGTCAAACTATATGCATCTTATTTTATGTCATAGATGATGACTTAGACAAGTTACAAGTGTAAACTGGAATTTTAACTGCAACTATGGAAACATCATCTCTCCCTGGGCTTAAGCTAAAATTTAAATGAAACAAAACTCAGAGCTTTAACAGTTTGGAAATAGGATGTAGATCAAACAAATTACATTATATACAGTAAGACAAGCACTGATTACTGGATCTGATGTAACTTTTATATTATTTTTAACACTTACTACTATACTAAAAGCTCTAAAGTTACCTAGTCACATATCAGATGTGATTAAAAGATATTTGGGTCAAAGCAAGATCTATATAGCATTAAGGTCTTTTAAACGTTTACAAGATAAAATATCCAATAATTACAAAAGCCTCACATTAAAAGCTAACATATCAATGTCAAGTTACAGTTCGCACACGCGGGCATCCTAGAGAGCTCACTGCACTACTTTTATTTACCTCCATGTGCCGCCAAAAGTCAGTGTAACTAATTACTCCCCAAAAACTTTACAGATAACAATTCACATACTGAACAAAATTAGTTGTGACTGATATTACAATTTTGCCTCATATAAGCAAATGTTAACATTTTAAATCAACAAAAACCTGGAAAACATTTTACTAGGTTAACTCTCTTTCTGCTCTATTATTCATATCCAGAGAAGCAGTATTTCTATGGCCTTATGGATATTTTTTGTGTTCTTTGAGAGTTAAAAATAAAGTCAAACCCCACGAAGGGAGGAGACTGTTCCACTCTTCAGCTCGAAAGGGAACTAACTTCTCAGTGATACCCTATGGATTGCCCAACAGAGGTGGTGATCCTGCACTTAACACACACACTATTCTGAGCTTGTCTACACAGCAAACTACTGCCCAGCAACCAGGGTGTGAATTTAGACTCAGACTCATAGGTCAGAAGGGACCAATATGATCATCTAGTCTGACCTCCCGCACAAGGCAGGCCACAAAACCCTACCCATACACATTTATAACAACCCCGAACCCATGACTGAGTTATTGAAATCCTCAAAAGTGTCCTGTAGTTGTTCAATATTTAGAATATTATTACTGGTGCCTGAAAGTCAAACTATATGCATCTTATTTTATGTCATAGATGATGACTTAGACAAGTTACAAGTGTAAACTGGAATTTTAACTGCAACTATGGAAACTATGGAAGCTTGCCATGCAGTAATGTCCTGTGTGGATACTGTTACAATTATCTTGTTGCATGGGGTTTTTTTATTTTGATTCTTTTTTTTAAATCAAGTGCTATTTTTTTTTAAAAAGTTCCTTGTCTCACACTGTATTTCTCCCATATCCTAAAGCTCCCAAAATCTTAAGATATCAGTCTGACTCTGTCATAAATTGCTTAATGGGGAGAATCTGTAACCTCCTAAATTACGTAGTTTATGAAAAATGTCAAATTTTGTCAGAGCCTAGAAAGATTCTTTTAAAGTGGTAACTTCATCATAATACACAAGCCAAGAGAAACAGTTGTAGTTTTTCTGTCTATATATGGCCCATCCCTAGCAAAATTTTAGCAGAAAAAAAAATACAAAACCAATAAAATTTAATTTGAATAAACTGATTATGTTGGAATGGTTTCTACCATGTCAGTGAAACTGTTTATGAAAAATATCTCAGAACACAGAAGATTTGTTTATACAGTTTTTAAAGTAGCAACTGAACAAAGTCTGAAACAGAAGGAAAACGTCTGTTTCGTCCACTTACATGGCCAACAATAACTTCTACATTCTGACAGAAATCGTGTGTATGCTGGCGGCGAGGGGAATTTCAAAAGCACTTAATCAGGAAGTGACCAATTAAATAAAACATAAGCTCCTCAGACACTGACCCAAAGAAGCTGCACAGACTTCTTTCACCCCCTAGACACATGATCTGCCCTTGATTCTAAAGCCCAAAAGGTGATCAGTTATGTTTGTTCTTTCTGTGGGGAGAAAACATGCATTTTCTTTGCAGACAACTGCTATTGTAGGTTAAACAAAAAAAATTATACATATAAAAATGTCTCCATCAAAGAAAACACACTAAGTCACCAACATTCTACATCACTAAAGATACACAAAATAGGAGATGCCTCACAATTGTGCTAGCTGGCAGTCAGGATTCTTCTAGCTCAAAAGGGGCAGCATGTAGAAAACAGAACATTCCATTTTAATTATATACTGAAATACACGATATGTATGGTTCATCAACCTACAAAATGCTAATACTTCCACCCCTATTGACTAACTAAAAACAGATTTAGACCTTCCACTTTTTGTTAGTTACCACTAAATACACTCTAAAGAGGGGAGTAACTCTTCCCATCTTAATTACCAAGTATGGAAAAGAAACTTCAGGGAATGGCACATAACTAACTATTGTTGGGGAGTCCTGTCACGCCTTTCTTTATCTGGGAACATGCTCTTTTACAGTAAAATGCAAACATAGATAAATGGTCAGTCAAGCTAACGTTTAAAGTTAGATACGCCACAAAGTAAGCTTTTTAAACTCTGATAGAGCTCCTCAATTAATAGAAAAAACAGGAGGAAGGAGAAAACTAAGAGCAGAAGATGCGTGATTTTCTTCTAATGTGGTTATTACTACTAAGATCTGATCAATTTCAGTAACATTAAGAAGCCAAGTGCAATGTTTACCCAGATGAGCAACATTCAGCTTTGGAGGCTTTGAGATACACAATGTGTTCTACAGAGGACACGACAGAAATAATACAAGTTAAAGTTTCAACAGGTTTTATGAAGCTGATCCTCAGTACCTACTATCTGATAGGGAAGGACAAGATACAAGGTCTAATTTACCAATATCCAAAACTTTGTAATTCTTTGCAATACAATTTATTAAAACATATATGTACACATATATACACACACAGAGAGAGAGAGACTTCATCATCATTCTTGACTCCGATTTAAAGCGAAAGGCAGAAAGAGTATCAGGATCAGAGCTATTAACATCCTAGAAGTGGATTGGGTATTTTAAAAATATTACTCTTTGAGAGCTACACTGTAAACAATGCACCAGCCAGAAGGTTGACTTTTCAGCTATTAACCTTTTTGTCTGAAATTAGACACACAAAATCTGTAGATGTATATGAAACTACATATTAAAAAGTTTTCAAGTTCCACCTACTTCAGCATTTTCAAGGATCCTGCCAACGAAGATTAATAGCTCAAAATGTACCCCCTGTTAAAGCCATCTCACCTTGCCTCATCTTATTTTCTATCGAAGTATTACACTGACCATTTTCCAGAGCTGTGACTTCAATTTCAGCAACTTTAACTAGTGAAAGGAGCCAAAAATGGCCTATATGATCTTTTAACAGAACAGGTTCACTTACTGGCACTCTGGTGCAACCATTTCTGCTATATTTTATATTAGAAATTAGTGGAGAGAAAAAAATCCTTCTAGATACTTCAACAAGTTTTCATACAGCACAGCCCCCTTTAAGTATAGCTGAACTCAGCAACTCATACATGTATACACTAATTTCCACCCCCAATCCCCAACATCCCCACTACCCCCCCACAAACACAGTAAGATATAGTCATAATAATATATAAAAGAATTGCACATAATTTGGAGTTGGGCCACCAGCCCAGTTCTCCATCTGCAGATTTAACGGGGATGTACTCCAGCCTTGGGCTGAAATTTTATTTAAACAGCCTGATAAATCAGGAATAATGATCCATAGGGAAAGAAGAGCTCATGAGCCTGAGTTCTCCTCCTCTTCACAGATCAATGTGTCCTGGACTCATATAAAAGGAAGAAAATGGTATGCGCTGGCAGATCCAGCTCTCTGATGGATAGGTTGCCCTCCGCCAAATCAAGATTTGCAGCCTGGCCCAGTGTAATAGGCCACTAATCAAGTAGAACAGAGTCTTAGGTAAGGAATCTTCCTGATTATGCAGTGACATAGTTTGAGTGAACGTCTATCTAAATGTCTTGTGAGATTTTAGAAATTCTCAGCTACAAAACCTTCTAATATCACCTCTTAGAACTCTGGTTAATCAGATTTCTGAGTTTCCAATGGCATTTAAGTAATAAATAATTTCTCTTTATAGCAATTTTGCTCACCAAGACTAAAATGTAATCAGTTCCAACTGGTACACACATGTTAATTCCATAATAAATAGCATTATCTCACCAGATAACATATATTTCTGTATTAGCACCAAAAGCTATTGAAAGCCATAATGAAAAGCTACTTTTAAAATAAGTTTGTCAACAATATCTTATCTTATTTGAAGATGAATTAAGAAATGTAGGTCTCAATTTATTTTCACATACAGAACACAAAATATATTCCTTATTTTGCAAGATTTTACATCTGTTTTTAGTTTAACAGAAGTAGGTAATATTTTATTTACCTAAAGTGTCTTAAAAATGTAAACAATGGGATAGCCATCATATGTATCTGGTCCTCTATAACCCTATTTTCTTAGAGAATGACAAAAAACATTCACAATATAAACCGTCCAAGGTATTTGGACAGCTTACTTACATCATACTTTGCAGTTCAGGAGTGAAGCTTGTTGATTTCCCTGTCCCTCTCCCGCTGCTTGAAGAGGCAACATTTGACATTGGACTAGCTGCAATATTGCTCATCTGAGTAAACAAAAAGAAACAGAGCTTGCAAATGTATTTAATTTAATAAACCCAGGATATGGGAAATGGCAGCAATTATAAACCACTTCACCAAGTGTATCTGGTTTAAAATATCCATTCTACTATACTACATTTCATGTTTAAGTTGATGTCTTTTACCCAGCACTGCAAGAAAATGATTTTTTTCTCTATTACAGGACAAATTGAGAAAACCATATCATTCATTTTAGCAAATAGATACAGAGAGGAATCAGTAAGAACTGTAATAGTTTCACCTCAATGGCTTCTATGTATGCTTGCTTTACATTAGGGATTCAGAAGGAAAAAAGCAATTCAGGAAAGACGTGAGTGAAAATACAATACTTATAAAACCTTTTTCAATATAGAATAGAAGCCTATTTGAGTTGCCACCTATATTATCCACAACACATAAAATGCAGTCAGCAACCACCACAACTAGCAGTCATTCAAAATGTGTCCTGGGTTCGTATTTGTGTTCATACTTCTCCAGTGGCATTTTTTTATTTTTTAATTATCTCAGGGAACCATTGGGTTCTCAATCCAAGAAGCATCAATACAAGATTATCTCAATTTCTGTTCAAGAGCTCACATTATTATGGGCCATATATGTGGCTTTCATAGGTCCAGTCTTGCAACAGAAGCAAGCACATAATCTTAGGCTCATGCAGCAACCAAATCCCATAGGGACTTTATTCAGATGGGGTTTGTCTACACAGGGAAACAAGCTGAATTAAACAGAGATAAGCAGTTAATGTGCATAACAAGTTAAAGTGCATTAAACCAAGTTTTCATTCAGAAGGAAAGTGGCCTTAGTTCACTATAGCTTAATCCTCCTAGGAGTGACTAAGACCCTAATATACTGCAACCAAATACTGAATTCTTTAATTCTTTGCGGGTACACAAGACACAGGCAGGGGATACCTAAGGAAAAACAGAGTGAAAGGGAGGCAGTCGGCAGCAGCCCACTTCCCACCTGGTCACAGCTCCCAGCTGGAAGGCAGGCGGTAGCCACTACTTTCTGGGGAAGGCGGGTAGCAGCCCTCCGCTTCCTGCCAGGTCCCAGCTTCCAGGTGGGAGCCTGGTGGCAGCCTCCTGCATCTTGCGAGCTGGGCTCGCAGCTGGCTGGCAGCCACCCACACCCTGGCTCCAAGCCAAGGAACAGCCTCCAACGCCCCGGCTTGAAGATGAGCAACAGCCACTTGCCCACATTCCCAGGTCTCAGACAGCATGAAAGCCTCCTCTGCCCCAAGTCGGACTGAGAGGTAGTCACCCACCTCCTGAGCTGGCAGCCAAGTTGCAACCACCTGCAACTTGCCCAGATGGCAGCCCCCCTTCCCTGGCTCAAAGCCCAGTGCCCAGAAAACTTGTCAATTTCACTGCTCTAGCTGAGCAGTGAAATTGACAAATATTACAGCCCCAGATTTCACCAATTAAGCTCTCACTCTTTCCCCCTCCCTCCCTCCTCTCAAATCTATGACAAAAAATTTGGTGCGGTGCTTTATATTCCCCAGCATTAGCGTGCCGCTCAAAGTCTCCTAGCTTTGGCCAACATCACCTCTAGCCCAGGAATATATTTGAGTTGTGCCCTCCTGATGTAACCCTACCCACACTAGACCGGACATCTGTCCTATCACGGCCTTATATACTCAGCCCTTCTTCTAACGTATGGCTTACATTAGTCGGTAAATATAAAATCGCGTGGAAAACTGAGTGTTGGGGTACTTATTAAAATATCAGAAGTTGAGGGTACTTGCTACTTAAAAGGTTGAGAGACTCTGCTTTTAAAAAAAAAGCTGGGTAATAAATGTGTATGAATTCAATGGTGAATATTCAACTTTAAATCTGATTTACCCACTTAGGACTTTTAGCTGAAAATGGTGCTATCAATAAAAAGCAGGAACACAAAATGAAAAAGAAACTTTTAAAATAATATTCAATGGTTTTCCTGAGAGAATTCCTGTAAAATAAAAAGGGTTTATTCCAACCTGAAACCTGAATACACAGTTCTACTCTAGCCAGATCACATAGTCTAAATTTAGCTCAGGTATTTTTTCTCTCTAATAAAATGCAAGTCAAAATATCTTTAAATCATATCATTTATAATCTTAATTTTCTGAAAACTAACAAAAGAACTATCACACTGTGTAACATGAATATTTCTTGAAGACCACCAAATAACAAAATCAATTTAATGAACAGTCAATATAATTAAAAACCACACACATAAGTTGTTTTAAATATCACTCATTAGAAGCAACAGAGAGAGTCAAATCTTATCCAAGTATATTTCTACATGCAAAAATATAGTCAAATACTCTTGGGTGTCTTGTTTTTACCTCCAAAAAACAGTAAACATTTAGCAACACTAAAACTTTGCTAGCACAGTATATTTTTTCCTCCTGTCTGTTTTTCTAAGAAATGGTAAACCTTCAACTTATCCAAGATCTAATCATTTCTTATGTTGTTGTTATTACTAGTAGTTGTGATAATAAAAAGCAGATGTTAATATTATTTGTTTTCAGTCAGACATATCCCAGTTATAATTTTACCTTAACCTAAGCTGCTTTTTTTTAAACATAACAATACAAAGCGTATACCAAGATCTCTCTCCAACATTAACACTCACACTAGACATGGTTAATTATGTAATGTTTTAGTTTTTGGTTTTTCACAAAAGATATCAAGTCTTTAATACAAAATGTAAGATATTTTCAACGGGTAATGTTTTAATTATGGTTACTTTTAAAAGGTTAAGGATAAATAGCATAGACATGTATCAGAGAGAGAGAAAAACTTGTTATACACACCTGTATCTAAAAACCTAGATGGACTAAGCTGTTTTATATTAATGCTTTCATGTATAGTATAAGAGACTTTCACTTATTCTCCGGAACATTGTAATTTAGGCCCCCACCCTACAAACACAAGCCCATGGGTAACTTTACTCACGTTTAGTCCCACTGAAGTTTGACTTTAGTCATATGACAAGGCACACACGCAAATTTAAGTGTTCGCAGAATCAGGACCTTGGCCAGGAGTTACCATATACTCTCATAAACCTAAAAAGTGAAATTAGTGAGTTTAAAAAAATTCAGTAAACATGTCTATAAGTATAACGGAAGATTATGTGCTACTTCTAGCTCAGTGCTTCCAAACATGGAAGATACAATTGGATTATGCACCAAAACACAGACTTGGAAATTTAAATCAATAATATATTTAATAATTACTTTTGTTTTACACTTACTACTCTATTTTATTTATCATTTATATAACAGTTAATGTCTAACTTTTCATAACTCAAAATATGTATATCCAGTCATGGTAATGTCAATATTCTTAAATCAAAAGGTTATAGAGAAGTAGAAATATATTTCAGTAAAGCTGTGCAAGGCATTAACACTAGTTTCTGGCTCGAATTGTCTTGCCCTTACAAATTTTTAAAGAAACTATGATTAAAATTAATAATATAAATTAAGGTCCCAATCCTGAAAACACACATGCTTAACTTTAAACATGAATCTCATTAACTTCATTGGAACCAACTGTCTGAGTAAAGTTACACATGCATGTACGTGTCTGTGGGACTGGGATCTTAGATTGTAACATTTTTGGGCTTGTCAAAAAAAATTAAGTATACAGCATGCAGTCTTATTTCCCTCCTCTTCACTCACCAAGTAAGGGCCAATCATACAACCCTTATTCACATTAATAATTGTTACAGACATGGGTATCCCAGTGTGGCCACCCCTCATGATACTTGGTGCTTTAGTTAAAGTTCCACACATTGCAGACAAGTGATTATGTGATAATCTCAGCTTTTTTATTTTTTTAAAAGTTTCTAGCCCTTGGGGCTGCAGTAAAAAGCTTGAAAGTATGACTCGTGCACCCTAAAGCTCAGAAAAAAGCAAATAAAGACTTGGAAAAAAATTATGCCCCATGATTTTTTGAGCTAATGATTTTTGAAAATCTGAAGCTGGCAATACTGCACTACATACAAGTAATCCTACTGACTTTAATGGGACTTCTCTAAAAATAATTGTGCACCCACGCCACAATCCTGCAAAGGGTTCGACCCAGAAGTCTACCTTTCAGAGTGCCATTTATGCTCATGTGTTTTATGTCAGCACAATTACTTGCTAAGGCTCCAGTCCTGCAAACACTTACACATGAACAGTTCCATTATATCCAGTGGGACTACTTACCTGCATAAGTGTTTGCAGGATCAGGTACTAGGAGCATACCACTCTACCCATTCATTAAACCACTGTCTTCCTACTGAAACCAAAATATTTAACTTTCAAATCAAGCAGGTGTACAGCATTTTCTTGACATGATGAACCAACAGCTTATGAGGCCCTGTCATAGCCTTTAAAATAATTACTTCCCCAGCCCACGTTTTGTTTGATGGTTTAGATAATTAACTTCTTTACACATCAAAGTCCCATCATCTGCATGTTCTATTTCCTTCTTCCGGACACTAAAATAAGTCAAAAGCAGAAGCACTCTCAAATCAATTTTCTCCAATAAATATAGCTAACATGGAATTGAAAACCTACTGTAATCATCAACGGGTCAATGTACTACAGTTGTTTTAGCTTTGAATTGAAATACAGCTGTTTGCCATATTCCACAAAGTGAATTCAGATGTTCAGATCGGGTCAGATTATTTCAACATGCCATAGTTTAATCATGAATTCTAGCAAAGAAAAGATAACTTTTGATTAACATTATTTAAAACTAGTAATTATGAGGCCCTATCTAAATCTATGCCATACTAGCAAATTATTTTCCTCTAAAGAAAATCTGGCATTCAATTTAAATTAAAAAGTAAAGAAGATAAATGTATATAAATTATTTTATCAATGAAAACACACGCAAAAATACCAATCCTGACCTCTCAACATCTTTGACATAAATTAAATATACAATCACAAAAGAAACAAGGCAAGTAACTCCCTCACACCGCAAACAACCTGGACTGGACAAATGCTAAGTCTTATCTGGTTGAGTTTAGACCAGCGATTCTCACTAAGGTTGAGTGCCTACTGTTTCGTAACTTGCCTATTGAGTCTATATGATATTGACACCAGTGATTGACTAATCTTTAGAGCACAGTCCATCTATTTACTCAAGCTTTTGGTAAAGGCACATAAGGGCTGATATTTTGCATTTCCTCATAAGCTTATATAAACAGATGAGCTATGCATGGTGTCCTGACTATCTACAAATTTGGGCTATTCTGGATCAAGCATGGGAAGGGACTATGTTCTAAAATAAGGGGCCCCTCACAGAAAACATCATCAGCATCTCCCTATCTTTTACAGTTAGTTACTCAAGTGCTTTCATCAACCACTGTTCCAGCAGCATCACAAGGGTTTCTCAAGAAACAAAAGGATAGGTTACAGAACAAAAGGCCCCCCAAAACCTCCATTAGCTCAATAAAAAGTTACTGACAAATACCACCATAGAAGACTTAATATTTGTCTACTCTGGAATCCACAAAATCTCTGCAACCACAGCAAGGTCTGAATCCAGTCAGCTTTACCTAAAAAGTCGCTTCACAATGGGAGGAACCTGAATCAGAAAAGGCTCATATATAAACACACAATGAAGGGTTTAAAAATATCTGCCACTGGACTATGCAAAAAATTCAGCTGTGTTTTCTAACAGAAAGTCTTCAACTGGGTTGTTTTTGTCCTGGGAGCCCAACTCCTCTCCCATTTACACTTGACTTACACAACACCTCTGAAGTCAGTGCCATTAACTATGATTTACATAAAACGATGGGAGAACCAGGTTATATACTTCTGTGAAAAATAAAGAGGCAGATATTATAAAACTTTACAAAGTTCCAAGAAAATTAGATGCTTCCATTCAGCATGAGATATGAAATGTGTATTTACTACCTTTCGTACTTTAAAGATGCAAAAAAAATTGATACAATAATTCTTTCTGCAGACTTGCATCTAATTTTTGGTTCTGCATCAAGCCCTCATTTCACTTCTTCCATAACTACATTTTGCATATGATCAGAAATAATGCAAACTGGGATACATTTTTACTTAAATAAAACTCATACAAAACATGAAGGAAGGAAACCACTAAATGCTAAGATGCTTCTGAGCAAATACTGCATTAAAATCAGTGTTTTTGTTTTAAACATTCTAGTCTTTACTGCAACTTAAACTTATACTTGAAATACTTTATTGCAACTTATACTTGCAACAAAACCAGAAATGTCACTATCAAGTATTGTATTCTGTGCAAATGCTCAGCGTTGTGCTAGATATAGTAAAAGAAACAGTTCCTGCTTCTTTGGAGTTTAGGAAGTAAGGGTTGAATAAACCACAAGTATTCAGATCTTTGGTTTTACCTTATACAAAAGAAATGTTAAGTCAGCTCCACAATGGAGTCCTGGTGCATCATTAGGGCTTTTGCATACTATGATAATACAAACAATAAAAACAAACACGAGAAAAATTAGTTTCAGAAGCATATTATCTAGCTTCTAAAAAGTATTAAAGAGAATGGACAATGAAAAGAATTGTATACTGGACCATGTAATGTTTCATTGACATACTACTTCTTCCAGTCAGAGTCTGAAACCTGAAACTATTGATACTGACAACTTCACTGACATTCTCCTGGAGCTGCTCTAGCAGGTTTGAACTAAGCAGCATTTAGAGTGCACTGGCTTAGCTATGCACAATGAAAGTATTACCCAGATTATAGAGTTACAAGTTTTGATGCATAGTTTGACCTTCTACACTATGGATGTAACACTCCTTCGCCAGTATTTAGGTGTAAATTGCCCCAGTCACGCACATGGAGATTACTGAACTATTTCTGTAATACATGAAAAATGTTATAGGATGTAGGAGTTGTAGCAAAGCTCCTAACTTCCCTAGACCTGACCTGGTAAGAACCAGGCAGACAATGCAAGAGGATAAGTATTCAAGACGGACTAGTCCTTGACACAGAGGATTTGGGATTAGAAGCAGGTTGCATCAGATCTTTATACAATCATGATGTTCAAATCAGGGGATTGTATCAAAGTAATCTTAGATGTCTTCTTTTTGAAAAATTTATGAAGCAACATTAAGTTAAATGCATATACTGGTGGCAAAATTCTTGCTAGTAAACTATTATGTCTGCTGCTGTTGCTGTTTCCTCTGATTACCTGCTGCACTAAATTCTTACTTTACCATTCTATTTAAAACAGAAAAAATGAAATTCACCTTACTATTAACAGTGCACCACTACCTTCAAACTCCACACCCACAACCCTGAATTTATCAATGTCCTGTATAGCCAATCTTCAGCCGTGACATTTTGTCTTGGGATAGGAAATATTTGCATAGCCCAAATTCTACTCAGCTTTGTGACATAAGAACAGACCAGTGGTTCGTTCAGACCAGTGGTGCATCTAGTACAGTATCCTATTTTCTGACAGTGTAAGATGCTGCAAAGGAAATGAACAGAACAGGGCAATTTATAGTGTCTAGCTTCTGGCAGACAGAGATTTAGGGACAACCGGGTTGCCTCCCTGACCATTTTGGCTAGTAGCCATTAATAGATTAAGCTTCCATGATCATATCTAATCCTTTTTTCAACCTATTTATACTTCTGGCCTTTACAGCACCTCCTGACAAGTTCCACAGGTTTACAGTGCATTGTGTAAAGAAGTACTTCCTTTTTTTTTGTTTTATATCTGTTGCCTATTTCCTTGTGTGACCCCTGGCTCTTGTCTTATGTGAAGAGGTAAATAACACTTCTGTATTCTTTTCCTCCACACCATTCATGATTTTATAGACCTCTATCATATCCCTTGCCTTAGTCATCATTTCCTAAAATGAATAGTTCCAGTCTTTTTAATCTCTCTTCATATGGAAGCTTTTCTATACCCATAATCATTTTTGTTACTCTTCTCTGTACTTTTTCCAATTCTAAAATCTTTTCTGAGATGGAGTGACCTGCATGCAATATTTAAGACATAGGCATATCATGCATTTATATAGCACATTTCAGGGATCATAGTTTCCCCTGATAAAAAACCAAAATTCTCTGATAAAAATAATCCTTATTTTTCTGTGATTAAAATGAACCGCTGAACTTTAGTTTCCCTAGCCACAATATATAAAGGTATCAATTAAACAAGTTCTATTGACATATATTCAATTTTTAAACTGATAATCCCGAGCCCCACCACCCAGGGCTGAGAGCCCAAGCCTTGCCGGTCCCAATTAGATCAGATAATCAAAGTTCCACTGTATATGGTTTTGAGGTTTTTTTTCCCCCCACAAAATGTGAAAACTAAAGATTTTCAGTAAAAGCTCAAATTTTGCATTTTTCCATGCCAAACAGATTTCTAGGATCCCTGGACATTATGATAATACAGAAACTACCTATCCCTTTCCGAATGGTTTCTAACATTCTGTTAGATCCCCCCTCCCCTCCTGTTGCTGCACACTGAGCAGATGTTTTCAGACAACTATCCACAAGGATTTCAAAATCTCCTTCTTCAGTGGTAACAGATAATTTAGATCCCATCATTTTGTACGTACAGTTGAAATTATGTTTTTCAATGTGCACTACCTTGCATTTATCAGTATTGAATTTCATTTGCCATTTTGTTGCCCGGTCATCCCGTTTTGTGAGATCCCTTTATAACCTTTTGCAGTCAGCTTTGGACTTAACTATCTGCAAACTTTGTTACCTCACTCGACTCCTTTTTCAAGATCATTTATGAATGATCATAAACATTATAATTATGAACAGCACTGGTCCCATTACAAATCCTGGGACGTAGTCCACTATTCATCCCACCCCTCTGAAAACTGACCATTTATTCCTATCCTTGGTTTCCTGTCCTTTAACCAATTACTTATCCATGAGAGGACCTTCTATCTCGTGCCATGACACTTTGACTAAGAACCTTTGGTAAGGGACCTTGACAAAGACTTTCTGAAAAGTCCAAGTACACTATATCCACTGGATCACCCTTGTCCACATATTTGTTGACACCCTCAACGAATTCTAATAGATGGGTGAGGCATGAGTTCCCTTTACAATAGCTGTGTTGACTCTTCCCTAACATACTATGTTCATCTGTGTCTGATAATTCGGTTCTTTTCTACAATTTCAACCAATTTGCCAGATACTGAAGTTAGGCATACTGGTCTGTAATTGCCAGGATTGCTTGTCGCCTTGTTTAAAAATCAGCACAACATTAGCTATCCTCCAGTCATCTGGCACAGAAGCTGATTTAAGTGACAGGTTACATAACACAGTTAGTAGTTTGGCAATTTCAGATTTGTGTTCTTTCAGGACTTCAGTGAATACCACCTGGTCCTGGGGACTTATTGTTCAATTTATCAATTTTTTTCCAAAACCCCTTGTTGACACTTCAATCTGGGACAGCTTCGTAGATCTGTCACTTAAAAAGAATGGCTCAGGTGTAGTAATCTCCCTCCCTGCAGTGAAGACTGATGCAAATAATTAATTTTGCTTCTCTGCCATGGCCTTGTCTGTCCCAATTTTTAGTACCTCAATCATCCAGTGGCCCCACTGATTGTTTGACAGAATTTCTGCTTCTGATGTATTTTAAAAAATTGCTGTTAGTTTCTGTGTCTTTTGCTAGTTACTCTTCAAATTCTTTTCTGGTTTGCCTAATTATACTTTTACACTTGCTTGCAAGAGTTTATGTTCCTTTCTATTTTCTTCAGTAGGATTGGCCTTCCAATTTTTAAAAGATGTCTTTTTGTCTCTAACCACCTCTTTTACTCTGTTTAGCCAATGTGGCTTTTTTTGGTCCTCTTGCTGTGTTTTTATCTTTATGTGAGGTGTACGTTTAATTTGAATCTCTATTATGGTGTATTTTTAAAAGTTTCCATGCAGCTTGCAGGCATTTCACTCGTGACTATTCCTTTTAATTTTCATTTAACTAGCCACCTCATTTTTGTGCAGTTCTCCTTTTTGAAGTTAAATGATGCTGCAGGGGAATTTCTTTGGTATTTTCCTCCCTACAAGGATGTTAAATTTAATTACAATATGGTTGCTATTACTGAGCAGTTCAGCTATATTCACCTCTTGGACCAGATCCTATGCACCATTTAGGACTAAATCAAGAATTGCCTCTCTCTTATGGATTCCAGAACTGGCTGCTCCAAGAAGCAGTCATGAACTGTGCAATCCATCCAAGGGAGTTGGGGGGGGGGTGGAGAGAAATGATGTTCCCAATCAATATGGGGATAGTTGAAATCTCCCCATTATCATAGTTTTTTGTTGCCTCTCTGATCTCCCCACGCATTTCACAATCACTGTCACCATCCTGGTCAGATGATTGGTAGCACATTCCAATTGATATATTCTTATTATTCAAATCTAGAATGTCAATCCATAACGATTCATGGTACAGTTTGATTCATTTAAGATTTTCATTATATTTGACTCCCTGCTTTCTTTCATACACAGTGCCACTCCCTCACCAGCACAAAATAATCTATCTTTCCTACATATTTTGTAACCTGGTATTACTGTGTCCCATTGATTATCATCATTCAACCAAGTTTCTGAGATGCCTGTTATATCAATATCCCCAATTAATATCAGGCACTCAAGTTCACCCATTTAGATTTCTTGCATTTGTATATAAACACTTATAAAATATGTCAATATTTAGTTGTCAGCCTTCATGTAATGTAATTGAATAGGACTCTTTCATTTGGCTGTTTCTCTTCAGTTCCTATCTAAACTTCATCAACTTCTATCCTCTCCTGTTTGCTACCATACAGAGTATACCCTTTAATAAATCCTCCCCTTAGGGACATTTATCTGAACCATGTGTTCCTCAGTACCTGTCAACTTTCCCCCAGCCATTAGTATAAGAACTCCTCTACGATCTTTGTAATTTTACATGCCAACAATCTGGCTCCTTTTTAGTTTAGCTGGAGTCCATCTTTCCTGTATAGCCTCCTCCTTTCCCCACAAAATGCTCCCCAGTTCCTAATAAACCTAAATCCATCCTCTGAACACCATAATCTCATCACTTATTGAGACTCTACAGTTCTGCCTAACTAGCCCTGTTTCCTGTTCCACTTACATGTCACAGAATGCTACCATGGAGATCCTGGACTTCAGTTTTTTACAGAGCAACCAAAATCTGGCTCCAAGACCTCTCTCCTACTTTCCCCTATATCACCAGTACGTACATGTAACACGGCCACCAGCTCCTCCCCAGTCTGTCAAGATGTCTCGATAGATACACAAACTTTGCACCTGGCAGGCAATTCACCATGCATTTCTCCTGATCATAGCAAACCCAACCATCTATATTTCTAATTATCAGATTCCCCCATTACTATTACCGGTCTCTTCCTAGTAACAGGGGTCCCCTCTGCTCAAGCGATGACCTCAGCATGAAAGGATATCATTACATCTTCTGGAAGGAGGGTCCCAACCATGGGATAATTTCCCTCCGCTCCCGCTTGATGTTCTTTTTCCCCAAGACATTCATCCACCTACACACAGAGGCCAACAGACAGGGGACGGGGCTCAGCAAAGAGATTGTCAGAGCAGGGGTGGGAAAGCTCCATTGTGTCCCAAAAAGTCTCATCTATGTATCTGTCTCCCTTAGCTTTTCCTGTTCAGCCACTCTGATCTCAAGAACCCATACTCCATTTTTGAGGACCATGAGACACTTGCACCAAATGCACACAGATGCCACCTGCCCACAAGGCAGGTAATACATGGTACATTCAGTGCAATAAACTGGATAGCCCCCATGCTGCTGCTGGACTTCAGCCTGCATTATTTTTTACTCTAGTTGGGGTCTTTTTGGTTGTCTGTTCTTTGTTTGTGTGTTTTGGAGGGGGGAGGGTAACTGGGCAGGGTTATTGGCCTCACTTTAGTGGATGTTTATTAGGTGTATCTGGCTCTCGTGCTTCCTCTCTAAACTTCCTTGCAAAATTCCTGTTTGCTACTTCTCTGGTCACTTGCCAACTGGCTTTTTAAACCATGTTCTCCCTGATTTAGCCCTCATGCCTTCTGTCAAGAGATCCTAAAGGAATTAAGGATCAAAGGATAGCAGGTTACAGCTTCATTAGGAAGTTCTCAGCTGTGCCTAGAACGCTACTAGGCTCAGCATAAAGTCCACCAAATAGACCACACTATAAATTTCACTGAAGCAGACATACAGCCAGCACCCACAAAACAAATAGACAACAAACTCACCCCAGGGGTCACACAGGCACTTCTCTTTCACCTACAGAACTCCTCAGAAAACTCTCGTTTGCTGCCCATGTTCGCTAGCTAGACATGAGGAACATTGATTCTGTAACAGTTATCTTCCTTCTTTCCACTTGATGAGATAAACCATGACAACCCAATCATCTGTTCTAACTAATGCACATTGCCTCTATAATTCCTGTCTGAAAACCAGGCGAGCACAACAAGCTGTTTTCAACTCTAGAACATCTACTATGTATAGACACTGGAAAAAATTCTGTCCTCAGATGTGGTTCTCATAAATTTCAGTGGGAGCAATGCATGTACATGCAAAAATAAACTTAAACCCACTGACTTTTTCTTCACAACTCTCTATCTCAGGACAGATAATTAGTCTCAAAAGTTCACATCTGTACCTAACAGGAATGCCCCTTTGCACATATTATTTTATTTTCCTTTAAAGAGTATCTCAAATCTATAAATAAGCAAAGATTTCTTTCTTAATCAGTTTTTTTAAACCAGTTTTACTAGATAAAAATAATTCTGCTTGACTTGACCGAGTTTATGCAGTAAACCACTGGTTCTGTTACAAACCATATAATGCGAGGGACTTGTCTACACTTGATACGCTACAGCTGCGCCACTTTAGTGCTTCTACATAGACACTACCTATCAACAGAAGTGATTCTCCCATTGCTATCGGCAATCCACCTCCCCAAGAGGCGTTAGCTAGGTTGAAGGAAAAATTCTGTCAACCTAACGCTGTCTATAACAAGGGTTAAATTGGCTTAACTCCACCACTCAGCGGTGTGAATTTTTCACACCTGAGTGATGGTCAATCTAACTTTTCAGTGTAAACCAGACTTAGGTCTCTATCTTTTTACTCCAAAAGCAACATTCCTCACAAATTTTGACAGCTACAGTTTGTCCAAACATGAATGTAATGAGAGTTCTTTAAACCACTTTGCCAGGAATTTTGGAAATATTTTGGGCACAGCCACTGAAGGACAAAATGTTGATTAATTTGATTGATTAATGGGATATAAAGACCTCCAGCTGAAAAATCATGCTAAGGATGCAGGATTCCTTAGTATGAGATACTGAGTCACAGGCATTTTTTATTTTGAATTCGATTAGAATCTCTGTAGTTGGAGGTCTTTCTTTTCCTGGAGGTGCTCATGCTGAGTGGAGGTAGAAATTAATCTCAGACTCCTGCCCATCTCTCTTCACAGAATGCACTGTGCTTTTTGCAGACAAACCTGCCATACTAAGCTGCCACTGGCAGTGGAATCTGAGCACCAACAACCATTTAATGCTTCCCATTGATGATTTTAACAAACTAAAGACTAAATATTTAGTAAAGAACTCAAGTCACAAAATCCAAGGCTGCAAAATTCCTGTAAGTAATTTGCTGTTTCTGTCTAACAGAGGTCTAAAGCCTCAGTTTGGATTGGTGAATATAAAATAAAATTGATGAAAAATCATTGTGCACAACTGTTTGGAAGACAGTACTCAAAGAGTAGTTATTAATGGTTTACTGTCAAATCAGGAGGACACACCAACTAGTATCCTGTAGGGGTCTATCTTGGATCTGATACTATTTATAAGGCCCTTCTTGAATTATGGGATGATTGTCAAATAATTTTAGCTGAGTTGCAGACAAGACATGGAAAAATTGCAGAAAAGAAAAAATTGAAAAAATTGCAATAATTTGGAAAAGCCAGAGAAGACCTATTTGTTTAAGAAAAATTTGCTGGAACAATATAAACACTCGAGTATTATGTTATGCATGCTTTTTTTTTTTTTTTTTTTTTTAACAACAAGGCATTTTTGCTGCAACTATATTACAGTGACTGAAAGGGACAAGAGGTCCCTTGATCTGCAGCAAGGGAGATTTTGGTTAGATACTAGAAAAAACTTTCTAACTATACAAATAATTAAGCTGTAGAATATGCTTCCAAAGGAGATTGTGAAATTCTCATCATTGGAGGTTTTTAATAACAAGTTAGACAAACCTTTCAGGGATGAGCTAGGTAAACTCAGTGCAGAGGGCTGGACTAGATTACCTCTCAATCATTTCTATGATTGTATAATAATAAATAAGAGTAATTAAAAAAATTTAGTTTAGTCATACTTCATTGGTAGTCAATACACCCTCCCTCCCCTTTTAGGGATCCCATTTAACACATAAAGCCGGTGAGCTATTAGGTATTTGTAGCAGCAAATCCTAACACATAAAATTTGTTCAGCTTTGACACCTGTCTCAGTGTATAACAATGGGAGCAAACATCCTTTTAAACATTTAGAGTGGGATTTTCAAAAGCTCTCAGTGTTGGGCTAACAACTCCCATCCAAATCATTGGAAGTTTTACTATCATCTTCATAGGAGCAGAGTTAAGCAAACACCGGTGCTTTTGAAAATATCTACCTTAATTTTTTCCCTTGCCCCAAGTGTTTTCCACCACCACTGATTAACCTCTTGTTTACTACCTCCCATTATTCCTTCGTTTTCCTTTATGAAGTTTTAAGGCACTGTTTTGATTACAAATATTTTTTAGCCTTGAGAACATTTTTATTGTATTATTCTGTATGTTTAACAGCAACATTGAAACTGATCATGATTTTTAGCATTACTGCTGTAGATCTTTTTATGAAATACAAAATGTAAATTGGTCTAGCCAAATATACTTGCCCACAAAGGCACCTATTTAAGTTCCAATAGTTTGGACACACAGATTTCTAACTAGCTACCAAGGATCTCATAATCAACAAATAATGCCTACAATAGAAAAAGCAACAGGTCTAACTAGTTCCCTATTTTCTTTGTACACTTCATGATAGCAACAAAAAAGTCCACACAATTTCTCTGGGATTATCACGCTTCTTGGGGGTTTGGCCTGGTGCCTTCAACACCCCTTGATGCATGCCATCATCACCCAGAAATGCAGTCTAGTATGTCTTATTATTTATAGGTATCATTCAGGGATGGTATTAACTGAGAGGGGTGTTCAACATTACCTAAAATGATTATTATGCATATGTAATTTCTAAATCATGCTGTTTCTTAAATTATAGTTTGCTTATGCTGAAAAGTTACTAACTGACTATTCAAATTTCAGACAGTCATATTTTGTGTTATTCAAAATTAAGTCCATAAAAGCAATGTAGTTGCTTGTGTAGTTTGCTTATTCAACAAATAAGTGTGTGAGTTGAAGAGCTTGATGACTCTTATTAAACCTTGAGTGTTATTGTCAACCTTATTGTTCTATCAAAAACCATGAGTCAGACACCCAAAATTCAAGCTTTAGAATGTATTCTGGCCAAGATTTAGAAATTACTTCCCCCCCCAATGAAAACTGAGATTCTCATGTATTCACATGACCCCAGGAGCTGGAGCTTTTAAGAAAATTACCAAATATAAAGTTGGCAAAACTACTTAAACCAGCACCCTCACTACTAAAGCAGCAGTGACAAACAGGATGAAAAGTCATTTATAAGAGACTGTTCTGATTTGTATGTTATCCACCCACAAACATGAGGTCTGAGCCAAAGCTCATTGAAGCTAAAGGGAATCTTTCCAATGGCTTCAATGGACTTTGGGATCTGGCCCATGGTAAAGAATAATAAGCTTAAAACAATAAAGGAAGGGGAAGAGAGAACATGTTTTCAAAAATGTCTTCTGTTGGGAGAAGACATAAAAGGAAAAGACTCATAGCAGGTAGAAAAATAGTTCCATTGAAAGTTTCAAAAGGAAGGCATTCTCTAAATACCTCATCAACAAAATTTGTTTCCAATTTCCATTTGGTTCAAATTATAAACCTTCAGAAGATTTCATAGAACTGAGTTTACTTGAAGTTCTTCACAACACACCCTTAATGTTGCAACAGTACAGCTTGTTCTACACTAGGAATTTACGTTGGTATAATTAAATCTATCAGGGATGTAAGAAATCCACAGCCCTGAGAGATGTAACTATACCGACTTAACCTCCATTGTAGATAGCACTAGGTCAAAAGAATTCTTCCGTTAACCTAGCTACAGTCTCTCACTGAGCTGGATTACCCACACTGATGGGAGAACCCCTCCTGTTGGTGTAGGCAGCAGCTACATTTAAGTACCTACTCTGCAGTAATATATTAAATATAGATATAACCTGAAGCTAAGTATATTGCCCAAAACATCATTTTCTCCTGAAATGCATACCTAATAAACACTCTGCATGCATATAGTTCTTTTCAGTCATAGGTCAAAGTGTTTCAGTGATTTATTTGTGTAATTTCTAGAGCTGAAGATGCTGACCAATATATAAAGCATATTTTAATATATTTAGTAAATGATAATGAAAACCACTGCAAATGTATGAGTTCAGCAGAAAAAAATACATTCTCTTGGACTTGAGAATTTATTAAATGCTTAGAACCTAGGAACAAGTAGTTTTTTATTCATTGCAAAGTCTGGGCCCTTCATTTGTAAAGCACCACGCATCCCCCCAAAAAGGTGTGGGAAAGAAACCACCAAACCCTCAGAACTGCAAAAATATATCACCACCACAAAACACTCAACCGTACCTGGCACACTTGGTGTAACTGGACGTCAGCAACTGCTTCTATATAAATTATAAAAAAAAAATCAAAGTTGTTTACAAACATTAATATAAACAGTGCATAGTGAAATATTTAGTAAGCTAGTATAGTGGAACACCCAGGAAAATTGGTAAGAGGAGAAAAAACAGTGCACAGATAACCAGGTTGAGAAGTTACTTGGAACCACGCTCCCAAAAATAGTCACCTGTTCTGGGTGACTCAGTTATCAGGGTACTTTGGGCCTGAATTTCAGACTTGTTGCCACCAAGGTCAAGTGGAGTTATGGGTTCTCAGCACCTCTGAAACGTAGGTCCTAGGTGTCTCAGATGTTGCAGGTGTCTGGGTGTTTGGGGTGCACAAAGTGGCCACTTCTGGAGGAAAAAAAATCTTGGTTTTAGTGTCTGGAACCAGGGAACAGGTAACCTGGTAAGGAAGGGAGCTGGGTGCTGCAGAGGCAGGTTTCACAGGGCTGTCACCTGACAAGGGGGTGCAGCTGGCAGAGCGCTGACTGGAATCTAGCCCAGGCCCAGTGGGAGATGTATTACCAACCATGATATCAGAGCTGGCCGAGAGACATTAGTAGACATTCCTGCAACAGGGTGCAAGACTCAGAAACCCACAAAGCCCTCCCCTTCCTCTCCCCTCCCCCCCCCCCCAAAAAAAAAAGATTCCTAGGCAGGCAATACATTCCCTGGGTTAATACCTCCACGGCCCCGTGAACTCCCCTGCTAAGTTAGTGAGGCAATAGCAACACGCTGTTCGCTCGCCCGCCCTTGCTGGTGACTCACTCAAAGGCTCAGACACCCCGGGCTGGATGCAGAGGTGTGTAAGGAAGGAACAGGCGCAGCCTGGGCTGGTGTCCACAGACTGGGGGATGGTGGGGCGGGGAGCTGCACCCTCCTCCTTCCCCCTGACACGGAGGGAAGAACCGAGGCGAGGCCACTCAGCAGCCGCTAGGCTCTGAGGTAATAATAACGCCAGCCCGACCCCGAGCAGAGTGAGGGGAAAATGGCGCCGCCCGCCAGGGGAGGAGCCGGCTTGCTTCCGCCACACACCGCCTGCGGCGCACCTCAGCCTCCATCATCTGTGTGGCGGCTCGCGCCTTTTCCCTGGGCGGGCGAGCGCGCGCCGGTGGCGGTTAAAAGAAGGGGACTGGGCGCGTGCCGGTGGCGGTTAGAAGGGAACTGGGCGCGAGCCGGCGGCGGTTAAAAGAAGGGGACTGGGCGCGCGCCATGCATACCCCTGGCTGGGCCGCTGCCGCCGTCGTTTCCCTCAGAAAAGGGCATGTCCCCCGCGTGGGGGCGTGGCGCGTAGGAGCGGCTCGTAGGGGAGAGGAGAGCTAGGGAACCCCCCCCCGAGGGTGCCCCTGTTTGTGGGAGGCACGCTGTAGGTGCTCAGATATGCCCCCATAGATTTCTGAACAGCCCCTGGAGCCACCGTGAGGTGCCCTCTAGGGCAGTGGTTCGCCACCAGGGGTACAGGTCCCTGTGGGGGTAGGCACAGGTCTCCCGGGGGCACCTCCGCTCATTTAGATAGATAGTTGCCTGCTTTGACAAGGGGCTACATGAAAAGCAGTAGTGAAATGAGTGTAAACTAAAATGTCATACAGACCATGACATGCTCGTCCTGCTCTGTGTACTGTACACTGAAATGTAAGCACGATCCTTATATTGCAAGGGATTTATTTTATACTTTATATGGTGAAAATGAGAAGGGAAGCAATTTTTCGGTAAGAGCATGCTGTGACGCTTGTATTTTTATGTCAGATTTTGTAAGCAAGGGGTTTTGCGGTCAGATGAAATTTGCGGGGTTCATAAGACAAATCAGATGGCTGGAAGGGGTACAGCAGTCTGGAAAGGTTGAGAACCACTGCTCAAGGTATCCATATGCTCCCCTATCAGCATCTGGTTAGGAAGTCCCATATGTTATTTTTACATTAGAAATTAAAAGGGGCATTGATCCAACAAGCTAGACCCCTTGCCCTAAATACAGGAGCCAGGAGGGCCCCAAGGTAGCAACCAGGCACTACTTCAGATAAGGTTTCTGAGGCTTAGACCCTATAGCAGTGGTTTTCAGCCTGTGGTCTGTGGATCCCTGAGGGTCTGCAGCCTAATTTCCAAAAGGGTCCACACATCAATTATTTAGGAGTTCACAAATGAAAAAAACCACTGCGCTATAGCAACAAGGCACTACTGTAGGCGATGTATCAGAGGCTTAGACCCTGTAGCAGGGGTTCTCAACCTGTTTAACATTGTGGGCCACCTCCTATACTACCTGTATGGCCCTGAGGATGTCAGATAGGCCGCAGCTGTGTGCTGATTGGGCCACAAGTGGCCTGTGGGCCACAAGTTGAGAACCACTGCCTAGAGCAACAAGGCTGTACTGGAGGTAGTATATATGATGTGAGGCTTTAAGGAAGGGTCCTAATGACCATGAAACAAAAATGAATACAGAAATAAAAAGCACCTAGGGCCTGCAAAGGATTGCTAAAGCCACACTTCACCTCATGAGGATTTGATGCAAGGTCCTCCCTTCTGGGCAAGTTTAAATATCCTCAAAAGCGGGTCTTCTGATGATTCTCACAGGAAAACTGTTCCACAGCTTAATAGCTGTCCCTGTCAGGAAGGTTTTAGGGGATATTCAGCTTAGTCTGGTTTAGACTTGGATTTTGTATCATATAACTATTTTGATTGGCGTATGATTTACTGGTATAGTTAGTTATACCAGTAAAATGTAAAGCCCCTAGTTTGGACACAGTTATTCTGGCATAAAGGTGCCTTATACCAGTATACCTTATTCCCCTTCCTGTACAGGATAAACTATAGTGGTATACAGCCACAATATGGAATTGTACTACTTTATCCTAGTGCAGTTAAGCAGTACAATTTGTATGTATAGCCAAGGCATAATTTTTCCCTCCAATTTCATCCCATGACTCCTAATTATACCCTCTTATTACATCCTAAACAATTCCACTCCATCCTTGACATCTGCCCTTTTCAAATAGTTGCATACTGCATCATGACTATTGCCTTTCCCAGGTGTCAAATAGCAAGATGTACATACATAGTTAGCTCTCAATCTTTCTTCATAATTCCATCCTTCTGTTCTCTTCTCTGCACCTCCAAATAATTTTTGTTCTCTTCTGTGAACTCCCTCCAGTGTCTCAACAACATTCTGGTACAGGGTACAGGTTCCTAAAAGAGAAGCTGATCTTCTTACAGATTACTAGAACCCGATCTATTTGGAAGTTGATTACCTACTATCCCAAATAATGTGTGATTTGTGACACTGCTACTGACATGACTAAGTGCACAGAGTTAATTCTGTCACTCCACAATCCTATGCAGTCTATAAAATGAAATTAACAAAGATAACCAGCAATTGTGAAATAAGAAAGTAATTATGTTTGTGCTTTTTTGTTAGGATGTATTAAAAAAGTCAAGAAATTTGGTTTAAAGGCTTGTTTGGGATTGAGACTTCACAAGATTGTTACTCAAACAGTGTCTCTCTGTGTGTGTATATCTGTATTTATAAATGTGAGTACGTACATATATATATAAATTTGCTTTTGTCAACACCTATTTAACTCGAACTCCTGCACAGTTGGCAATCATGTAAAAATTTTACCAGGAACAATTCTCAGAAACCAGTAGTCTGGAGGCTGCATAACTGTGTGTGCATTACAATAGATTTTAGGTTATTCTTTTCTTTGAAGGGGGGCCAGGGCTAACGTTCACCACATTAATCCTTCAGGGCTCCTTCCTGAATCCTGATTTATTTGAAATTCATCTTGAAGAAATGATTCACCTTTTTTCCACACTGCGCTGCTTCACTTGCTGGTCTCTACAGACCGCGCAGTCGATCCAGAGTAATCGATCTGACGGTGGCGAATTTGCCACCATCAGTGTAGACTCAGCCTCAATGTCCTATCTGCCCCATCTTCCGTTTGCCTCCTTCCTACATCTTTACCCCTTTCTGTCCCATTTCCACCTCCTTCAACCGTATATTGGGGAGACTGTGAGATGTTACCACTCATAGCTAACCAGCTGAATGATCTCAATATCTTTTCCCTCCTGCTGGGACCTAAACTTGTAGAGGAAGAGTTGAGAGCAGTCCAGGCACTGACAGTACCCCAGCAGCAAAAGGCCAGTGTTGGTGGTAGTTCGTTTTAGAGCAACAGAGTTACAGCAGAGCTGGGTCAATGACTGGGACTGTTCCTCTCCATGATAGATTTAAAAATATCTGGACAACCCCTGCCAAATCAGAATTATTGGCATTTTTGTCAAATATTCTCCTGACAAAGAAAAGAACTCTTTCAGAAGAGTTAGCAGTCTTTCCTGATCCTGGACTTCCATTAGAAGCTTTTACTTCAGTTCTGTAGTCCTCATTTGAATCCTTTTGGAAATATACAGGGTAGGCAAGAATTAATATTCCTAATTATTCTAATATATAAATCAAGCAAAATATATTGGAATGAATGAGCATGCCTAATGTGAACGCATGTTTCCAGAAGCCTCCGCAGTCTCAGTGTCACTTGAGTGCTTGTGCATTTAAAAGTACTATGCCTGCTGACTGACAAGTCTCCTGAGTTCTTACTAAACTTCATAGGGCCTTAATATAAGTTCAGGCTTTCTCTATGCATCATGAAGAACCAAAATAGGGCACAAACATCTTTTCCTTTGGCAGGTCACCTTTAAGATACATAGGTCATCATGAAATGTCTTGTTGCTTTATCAAACTGGAGTCTGCTGAAACTATAAAGCACACAAAGTTTTACTTTTGAATAGACCAGTTTTTCTCCATCATTTCTTTTGCTCTGCAGAGCACAAAATATAAGAAAAAGATTTTATTTTCCCCTACATAGCATATAATTTACATCAGTCATCCCAGAAGGTCAGTACCACCGGAGTGTCATTTCAGTACAATGAATATAAAGTAATGAACTCTTGTTGGAGTGGATGGACATAATTTCTTAGAGAAGGAGCAAGTTTCCAAAGCATGTGGGAAAAACACAACGGGAGATGGAGTGAATTCATCACACCACAAAAATGTCTCCATCCTGTCGACAAAGTCATTAAAGGAAAATGAACCATTGTTACTCTAGACATTTGCATTCCTTTGGCACAGTAACTTCAGTGCAGAAGCAATGGTGCAAGAAATATTTGCACACATTGGAGAAAAAAATCTTTTTAAAATAATTTTTAAAAAGATAATGTCTAGAATATGTAATAAAAGAAATCCTCCATGCTCCACAGAGGAGCTGGAGTCTCTGCAGAAGTCACAACTCATAAGGAACTATCTATAGTAGGACAGGGTGATCTCTTTTCCTCCTGCCAACAAGTCAAACCAAAAGCCAAGATGGACATTTTCAGCAGACCCATAAATGATGTCCTCCTTTGATTATACCAATGTTTCTACCCTTTGCTGAACCATGACTGTCCTCATTTTAAATTTGCCTTGTTGAAGGGTTCTTTTTCCCCTCCTTTTTTGTAACTTGCTTTGTTTGCTTTCACTAATGCTTTACAGTCTCCGTAGAAACAATCTGGGAGGAATGTGGGGATTAGAGAGGTTTGCTGTATTCAATTTTATTTAATTTTCTGGCAAAGGGTGTCCAAATTACAGAAAAATGTCACATGTGTCTGCAGTCAATTGTAGCATATATCAGTTTCAGGTGCTAGGTTTTACTTTTAAATACAGATTTTTCTCATCACAGGAATGCTACTTTAAAGTAAGAATGGCCAGCATGCAGTGTATAATACCAAAGATAGCTCTAGAAAAGCTGCAGCAGAAATGTTCATGTATATGTCCCTTTATACATAAGCAGTTCCACACTTAGGTCCTCTTAATTGGCAGACTGGTGGAAAGGGAAACATTCTAACTAAGACGTTGTCCTGATTATCAAAACCTGATAGGAATTTGTTACAGTGGAAGCCACTTCTGTTTCACTAGTTGCTTTGAAAAGAACGACAGACAAACCATTAAACCATTTTTGAATAGCTACAGTAAAATAAAATTGACTTTAACAGACACAGCAGAGCAGAGAACTTCAATAAACTGAACAGAGCTGCAAAGGAGAAACATATGCCAGAAACACCAATTCACACCTGCTAACTACTGCAAATAAGTTTGCAGACAACAGCAAGCATGCTGCTTATCCATCATTTACAGTCACTGAAGTGCAATGAGCTATATCTGTTCCCTGGCAATTGTCCCAATAAATTGGGCCTGCTGTTTATCAGGGTGCTGATTAAAGTGTACTCTATAATAGGCATGTAGTTGCCAACTCTTATTCGCTCCTGGTTCATATGGATAAAATCACGAGAGCAGCTCAGAATGATGTGAAAATAATGGTGTATTTTGTGCCAAAGGGGAATAAAGAATGGAAACTAAAGATCTGGAGCAATTTGGAGGAAACTAAAGATTTGGAGACACAGCATTAGGTAGCACAACATGTTTTTATGACAGATTGGTTATGTTGTGTGATCCAGTTATGGCCTAAAGCCTCAATTTGTAATAATTATGTTACAAATATGCCAACACCCTCCCTTCTACCGGCCCACATGCCAAACACATACACAAGCAACATACTACTGCAATAGAAACAAATAGCAAAAACTCCAGTTGCGGTTGTAGTCCAGACTAACTGTGTAGACTTCAGCGAATCCACTGAAGGCAAGGGCTATGCATACACAGACCTCTTGCTTATACACTGCCACTTGCCCCCTTTCCTCACCTAGCTCCCTGCCACTCCTCAGCTCAGACCAGCTGATTGCACAAGATGTACTGCCATGGTCTCCAAAGACAGTTCAGAGTGGGGAACTTGTACACATTAGTGCATATTTAATCTGAAGTAAGGCCTCATCTACAATTTGGGGTTAGCCGCAGTTCAACTAACAGTGTCCAACAACCAACATAGCTGCACCAGTGCAAACAAAAAATCATGATTTGCACCAACTGAGCATACAGTGGTTTCAAGCAAATTGTAGCTTTCCTTATCTACACTGGTGCAGCTGTACCAGAAGCCGAACCCTAAGTACAAACAAAGCCTAACTTGCTCTGGTTTGCCCCAAAGATTTACAAACCTACTCAACTTCCTGATTCTAGCTGCTTCCTGAATTGGCCTCACCAAAGTGCAGCAATTTCCTGATTTGGAGAGCCAAGAAGATACTCTAGATTGTATCTCTAGGGGTAGAACTACTCTAGAGCGATCTCTATGATTAAAGAGCCCCAACCAGGAGGACTCAAACTTTGAGGAATAAAACCTGCTGCATAGTCCCCCTCTACTTGTCCATACAGTTGGAGCTATCACTAAAGCAAAAGTGCAGTGCTGTAGCTAAAACGTGCAATCAGGCAGCAGCACCCCAGGCTCCCTAGCTAGGGAGGAGTAAACATAGCCAGCCAGAGTTCCTTCCAGCCACAAAACACAGAGCAGCCCAAGATAGGCGCCTTACTAGGAGAAGTGCCAAAGTCAGCCAGAAGCATAGCAATTACTGTAATAACAATTTAAGTTCTGGTAATCAGGACACTATCTGTCTTTTACATAAGTGAAGTAAAATATATTAATTGAATATACAAATTAGAACATAACATAAGATTGAACAAAACTTCCAGATTTCAGAACTTTCACCCTTAATAAATGGGATTGGGGATGGACTTTGCCCCAGAGAGCAGCTGGACTCTGAGCCATTTCCACTCCCAATGCATCTGGCATGCTATAGACCCTGCCCTTGGCCCTGTAACGGGTATGGAGAATAAGCCAGAGGACTCTGCTCCCCTCTGCTCACAGAAGCAGAGGCACATAAAGCCCTATTACTTCTTTCTGGCCTGTTTTTAGTGTAATGAACATTTCTAGAATTAAGCACATTCAAAACAGTAATTTTTGGAACTACAGGAACAGTGCCGAGAAGTTGCATCAAATTACTCTTGGGCTGCAGAGTAAATAACATCAGCCACAAGTTGCTAAGGTTTTAATTTCCTCAGCGTCCTGAAACAAATTAATGTTACTTGACCATGCAGAGCAGACAGAACGCTGAGTCTACAGTCTCATCTTCCCAAAGCATTTATTTCTTCAATTCTGGTGTCAGATGGTGTTCAGTGCCCATTACATTACAAATAAAAATGCATTGATTATCTTTGATGGTGAGAAACATTTTTTTCTTGATAAATGTTTAAATATTTAGGGCCAAATTCGACCATTAAATATATGAACACAGATGTCTTTGACTTCACTAAGAGTTGTGCATGTGTATCTAAGGTCATAACTCATCCCTTATGTTTTAAATTTCAGCACTAAGGTTCCAGTGCAAAGTAACCTGTGGACTATAATATACAGGGAACAATTATACATTTCTGCTTTTCTTTTGGATATAAAACACTGTCTTTAACAAAGCTCCTGAGAATTCTCTCTTCTAGACAGTCTTCCTTTTATTTACAAGGTGTGCCTCACATATAGAGCTTTGATCATTTATGTGACTGGGAAAGAGTAGGATATGTTTTTTATTTCTGTGCTGTTTATCCTCCATTTCCATTCTGCCAGTTTCAATTCAGCACCACGGCACAATGGTAAAAGGCACTTTAGAAATGCTGTTGGACAGATTAGATAAAGTATAATTTTAAAATTATGAAGAGGTCAAAGTGTTCATTTTAATCTATCAAACCCTGCCTTGTTTGGGATTGACTATATCAGATGCCGCCATCTCCTTTCTCATGAACCAGTGTAGTAGCTGAGATCAGTTGAGGCATTTGTACTGACAGTCTAGATTTAAGTGTATGGGACTTGAGGCAGGGCATAGCCAGTTGAGAACTCTAGATACTGGAATATTTTCTCCCATGTTCCTCCATTTGCTCTAAATTATCAAGGTATTTACATCATATTCATCACTGAGTAGTTAAGGGCCTGTGGTTCCTCAGAGACCAATTCTGGTCTTCAGGGCATTGTGTAAGGCTCGCCTATTTGCCTAGTCATTTGGGGCTGAGGAAGTTAAGAATGAATACAAGGAGTTTATGGGGCTATGTTGGTGTAAGAACCATAATCCATCTAGTGGGCTGTCCTGTCTGACAGGGGCAGGTACCAGATGCTAGAGAAGAAGGTGGAAAAAATGCCATAGAGGACAATTCTGCAATAAACTACTGCACTGAAAATTTCTTCCTAATATTCATCAATTGGTGGTTGACTTATGCTGTGAAGCATAAGGGTTTACATAGGCTTCAAAAATGTTTTAGTCTTGTCTCATTATCTTAAATATTGACTTTCATGGCATGCTGCAGGTTAGTAGATTTGTAAGTATGAGGGTCTTGATGGTGACTAAAGTTGGTGGAAAGATTTGAGGGCATTGTTCATGAGGTTAGCTGCTTGTTCTCGATATTTATTTCTTTATGGTGGTAATTTGTGCCAAAACCATCTAGACTGCTAAATAGATACTTGGTATATGTTTAGACTCCTACAGATGGAATTTTCAGTGGAAGTTGGGGATCCTAATTCCCTTAGTTTCCTTTAAAAATCCCAGCCTAAATAAATACATGAATAAAATACAAATGTCTAATCGTTTTTTTAAATATTACTTAGCTTCTGGGTTCAAGGATATTTGGTATCAATGAGTTACACAGGTTGATTATCTAATACATCTAATACCAAAAATCATCTTGTATTAGTTTTTAAAATGTTGTCTTTCAGTTTCATTGATTGTCCCCTTGTCCTTGTGTCAGTTTAGCTTTGCCACACTAGCAACACCAAATACAAAAAGGAAAACTCTCATCATGATCCACTTCTTCCAGGAGGCTTTTAAGAAACTAGCCAACTAATAATGAACAGGCTGAGAGGCAGTGGGGTCTGGTTGATATATATTTATTTAGTTAATAAAAACAAAAACAAATCCCAATGTATATACAAAAATGTATATGATAAGTATCAAAACTGAACACACTGAGATTGTATCCCACTCCCCCACACTTTGTATATTGCCTGCCTTAAATCATAAGCTCTTGGAGGCTGGGTTTGTCCTCCAGTGTATGTGTGAACATAGCCTAGCACATTGTGGCCACTACTAGAATGCAAACAATAAATAATATACAAGAAGCAGGTGTGGGGGAAGGGGCAGGACATAAAAAAAGAGCAGGATAAAGAAGTAGAAATAAAAAGAAGAAACACTAGTGGCAAGATTAAGGGGAAAAAATCTGATGGCCTGTTGGAATGGTGGAAGAAAATCATGCTAGACTTTGAAATGGGTACTTTTAGTGTGCTTTGGTTCTTAGTGGAAAGAGCTCAAGAGACTACAGTGATGAGTGCAAGTACAAAAACCTAGCTCAGGGGTTCTCAACATGGGGTTCGTGACTCCTCAGATGGTCGTGAGGCTATTATGTGTGGGTTGCGAGCTATCAACACCTGGGCATGATGGTAAGGATGACATGACATGGGGAGGGGTCATCACAGCCTGACATATTTTCAAAATGGGTCCCAACAAAAAAAAATTTAAGAATTCCTGACCTAGACGAATAATATGGTGATTAAAAGATCAAGGAGGAGATAAATGAATCAATGGAAGAGATCAGTGGTCTAATATGATATGGCAAATCATCTGCTTCTTCAGAGTTTTCACACCAAGAAATCCCAGTGCTTTCAGTAGGAATTAACACATGAAAGGACTTCAGGATTAAATATAAATTATTAATGTTACCTTTATATGCTAAACAGTAAATTACATTGATGATCATTTTATCTGATCTCCAGTATAACAGAGGCAATAGGATTTGACCCAGTAATCCCTGCATTGAGCCTGATAACATTTGGTTATACTAGGGCAGTGGTTTGTGACCTTTTTCATTTGCAGATCCCTAAAAATTTTCGAATGGGGGTGTGGGCCCCTTTGAAAATTGTAGATATAACCCACAGTGGTCTGCAGACCACAGGTTGAAAACCACTGAACTAGGTGATATCATTTAGAAAAACATCCAGTCTTGATTTAAAGATTCCAGTGTTGCAGAGTCTACTACTTAACTTGTTTCCTTGCATACAACATTTATATAACATACTAACTAGATCATAATGTACTAAAACCCCCTAATAATTGTTAAGCCTCTGGTATACTCTTAAGTATACAAAAGCATAGCAATTCAGTCAATGCTAACACTGCAGACTTATTACTGTTGCAGTTTCACTCTGTTGTGCCGTTAGTACTGCTGATATTCTGGAATAGCAAGGCTGTTACTGTCCTGGGAAAATAAGCTGTTTTTCACAACTGATATTAAAACCCTCCCTCTTTCCACTTTTGTTCAAATGGTGTTGAAAGCAATTGTGCTGCTGATGTGGACAAGATCATCTGACTTCAACACCCATTGTAACAAACTGTAACACCTTAAGCCAAATCCTACTTGCCTTATTTCAAGCAAGTGGTCTCAAAGGCTATCATCAAGCATGATTTGCTACAGCAAAGGGATAACTCAGTTGACATTGTCCACACTAGCAGGGCAACCATTTTCAATATACTTGAAGTGGGCCTGTGGTGGGAAACTGTTTTTGACACTTCTTTATCAAACATGGCTCATTTTCCAAGAGCAGACAAAGCCTCAGTGACATTATATAGCATATGTGCTGAAATACAATGGGGTGAATTAAGGATAGAGGATCATCATCCAAAATTCTAGCCTTAAATCTGAATTTTTTTGTTTCGCACTCAAAACCCCTGATTGTGAAGTAGATTTTTCTGGTTAACTGCATTGGTTATTTCACATATTCTAATGACAGTATGAAGAAAACAAACATCAGAACATCCACGCTGGGTCAGACCAATGGTCCATCTAACCTAATATCATGTCTTCCACTAGTGGCTGGAGCCAGATGCTTCAGAGGGAATGAACAGAACAGGGCAATTTCTCAAGTTATCCATCGCCTGTTGTCCAGTCCCAGCTTCCAGCAGTCAGAGGTTTAGGGACACCCAGAGCATGGGATTGCATCCCTGACCATCTTGGCAATAGCTATTGATGGAGCTATCCTCCATTAACTTCTCTAATTCTTTTTTTAATCCAGTTATACTTTTAGTCTATACAGCATCTCCTGGCAAGTTCCACAGGCTGACTGTGCATTGCATGAAGTAGTATTTTATTATGCTAGTTTTAAGCCTACCTACATGTATTATGCGAGAACTGATAGGTAGATGCTAAGGGCCTGATTCTTCTCTCACACTACTGCATATTACAAATAACGTCACTGAAGTCAACAAAGTTACCCTGGTGTAAAATGGGTGTAAGTAAGAGGAGATGCTATCTTTAATAATTCTGAAAAGTCTGTCATGCTAATACATCTTAAAATAACTAATTTGAGACATATTTAATCACGTGATTTCACTGAGCAATTACATCTCATTGCATCCTTATTATAAAATTCAGGAAGGAGAATATCTAATGATCAGAACAGAAGTCTAAAAACTAGGAGAACAGAAAATTGTCCCCAGATCTAACTAACTCATTGTGACCATGAGCGAGCAACTTAACTTCTGTATCCATCAGTTTCCCCATATGTAATTGGTATCGATTATATTTACGTACCTAAGAAGGGTGTTTTGAGGCTTAATTAATGTTCATTATGAGAAATATCAATTTATCTAACTCAGGTATATGAAAGGTCTTAGTCACTGTAGCATATAGCTGTGACTAGCACTCAGGTTTTTGTATGAAGACAACCTATTACTGAAAAGGATTATTATTGCAATTATCATCTGTCTTGTTAGCCATTTAACATCTTTTTTTCCCTTTCTGAATCAATATGGATGTGTCTTAACCCATCAAGAAGTTCATGATAAGCATATGTCAAAAATGGCTTTGTTTTTTCAAATCTCTCAACTGTCTGTCATCTAGCATGATTTTATACTACCATCCATCGTTGGAATATCTAAATGCCTCCTATATAAAACCAATAGCAATAGTAAAGACTCTAGTGGACTTCAGCTAGTGACCAAACAAGCATGACTCAAAGACCAGATGGATTTCTTACAAGGAAGGGAGTTTGTTTACTTCCTGCAGCTCACACAGATTTCCTTAGCTAAAATATAGATGGTGATATGCATGTGGTGTTTAACAAATAACATTTTTTATTGGCATTTCCTTCAATTGTCAAAAAAGAGTTGGAACACAGTTTACTCACAAGTAAAATGACCCAGGAATTACTGCTTTTTAAATTGAAGCAAATATGTACAGCAACAAAAATATACAAATGCTCTGCATCAATCTAGATACAGAAATATGAGTATATACGCAGAATAATCACAAGTGGCAAATGCTTTAAAGTCTTGACTGTCATTCTTACACCGAGTGGTATGTTATTCTGTCAAGACTTCTATTTAAATCAATGGGACTACTCACAGAGTAAGGTACTGCACAATATGTATAAGGATGGTAGAATCTGGTCATAACTAATTAAATCTTACAGTGCAATAGACCTTATCCATAGCAGTGTATATTTTGATACTTTTAAAAAATTGTAATTATTTAGTCAATGAATTATAACAGCTGTTTGGGAAAAGATACCTTGACCTGAGTTTTCTAAACAAACCTTTAAAATTGCACCTGCAGTTTTCTGCGTTAAAAATTTTTGCACATGCAGAAATTCAGATTTGTGTGGCAAATGGAAGTTGCAAAGCAACTGCTGCTTGTAGGGCACAAAAACAGATACAAGACACTGTGCGCGCAAACAAGTAGACATGAATAATTTGGGTACAATTTTAGAGTGCACGGATGCTGCTTTGAAATACAGATACTTACGAGTCAACTGTTCAACACTTACATTGGTAGCACTTTTTCACACAAATAGCCTCATTGAAAATCAATCAACCTGCTCACATAAATAAATACTCAGCAGCATAAATAAAGGTTGCCATTAGTATTTTAGGATGCATCCTGTTTCCTTTACTCAATCAAAGTTCTTAGTTGGGCAAATCATGCTAATCCGAAGCTGCTGGGGAAGGGAAAAGGGAAAGTTTGAGGGTTCTCCATGGACAGAGCAGGGGCAAAGTTGCTGGATATCCTTCCTCACCAGCATAGTAGCAATGGAGGTTATCATGGTCCTGCAAGGGCAGCTGAATGTGGCTCTGCTTCTGCTCCACAACCTAAGAGTCATCTTTGTTCTCATAGATATCTCCAGTGTATAGCTCTTTTACTCATGCTCTATTGTAGAACCAATATTTGGCCCATTTGACTGAAGGATTTGGTTCATGGTATTTTAAAAAATACATACATTTAGATAATATATCAAATGTGAATGTATTTGCTAGACCCTAATGCCTGTTTTTATTCATATTACTTCATGCACGTCCCTACTATTATTACTATTATTAATAGTTATTTCATATAAATAGAACCTCCTTTGTATCCGTCTTTCAAGGTTTAATGACTTCGGGGTTTAAGTACATAAGAACAGCCATACTGGGTCAGAACAATCGTCCATTTAACCCAGTATCCTGTCTTCCAACAGTGGCCAATGCCAGGTGCTTCAGAGGGAGTGAATATAACAGGTAATCATCAAGTGATGCATCCCATTGCCTATTCCCAGGCTCTGGCAAACAGCATTCCTGCCTATCCAGACTAATAGCCATTGAAGGACCTATTCTCCATGAATTTATCTAGTTCTTTTTTTAATCCCATTGGCCTTCACAACATCCTCTGGCAAGGAGTTCCCTACAGGTTGACTGGGCATTCTGTGAAGAAATACTTCCTTTTGTTTGTTTTAAATCTGCTGGTGACTTCTACTTTTTGTGTTATGAGGAGTAAATAACACTTCCCTTTTTGCTTTCTCCACACCAGTCATGATTTTACAGACCTCTATCATTTCCCCCCTTAGTCGTCTCTTTTCCAAGTTGAAAAGTCCCAGTCTTATTAATCTCTCCTCATATGGAAGCTTTTCTATACCCTTAGTCATTTTTGTTGTCATTTTTCTGTACCTTTTCCTATTTAAATATATCTTTTTTTTAGATGGACCTACCAGATCTGCACACAATATGCAAGATGTGTGTGTACCATAGATTTATAAACAGGCAATACAATATTTTCAGTTTTATTATCTATCCCTTTTCTAATGACTCCCAATATTCTGCTAGCTTTTTTGACTGACACTGCCCATTGAATGGATGTTTTCAGAGAACTATTCACAAAGACTCCAAGATCTATTTCATGAGTGGTAACAGTTAATTTAGAAACCATCATTTTATATGTACAATTGGGATTATGTTTTCTAATGTGCATTACTTTGCATTTATCAACACTGAATTTCATCTGACATTTTGTCCCAGTCAGCCAGTTTTGTGAGATCCCTTTGTAACTCTTTGCAGTCTGCTTTGGACTTAACTAGTTTGAATAGTTTTGTATCATCTGCAGATTCTGCCACCTCACTGTTTACCCCTTTTTCCAGATCATTATACGTGAATACATTGAACAGTACTGGTCCCAGTGCAGACCCCTGAGGGACACCACTATTTACATCTTTCCATTCTGAAAATTGACCATTTATTCCTACCCTTTGTTTCCTATCTTTTAACCAGTTACTGATCCAGGAGAGGACTTTACTTCTTACCCCATGACTGCTTACTTTGCTTAAGAGCCTTATTGAGGGGCCATGTCAAAGGCTTTCCGAAAATCTAAGTACTCTGTATCCACTGGATCACCCTTTTCCCCATGCTTGTTGACCCTCTCAAAGAATTCTAGTAGATTGGTGGGGCATGATTTCCCTTTACAAAAACCTTGTTGACTCTTTTCCAATAAATCATATTCATCTATGTGTCTAATAATTCTGTTCTTTACTATAGTTTCAACCAATTTGCCTGGTTTGGCTTACTGGCCTGTAATTGCCGGGATTGCCTCTGGAGCCTTTTTTAAAAATTGGTGTCACATTAGCTATCCTCCAGTCATCCAGTACAGAAGCTGATTTAAATGATAGGTTACATTCCACAGTTAGTAGTCTGCAATTTCACATTTGAGTTCCTTTGGAACTCTTGGATGAATACCATCTGGTCCTGGTGACTTATTACTGTTTAATTTGTCAATTTGTTGCAAAACCTCCTCTAATGACACCTCAATCTGGGACAGTTCCTCATATTTGACATCTAAAAAGAATTGCTCAGGTTTGGGAATCTCCCTCACATCCTTAGCTGTGAAGACTGATGCAAGAATTCATTTAGTTTCTCCACAATAGCCTTATCTTTCTTGAGTGCTCCCGTAGCATCGCAATTGCCCAGCGGCCTCACTGGTTGTTCAGCAAGCTTCCTGCTTCTGATGTTCTGAAAAAAAAATTTGATGTTACTTTCTGAGTCTTTGGCTAGCTGTTCAAATTCTTTTTTGGCCTTCCTAATTTATTTTTACACTTCATTGCCAGAGTTTATGCTCCTTTCTGTTTCCCTCATTAGGATTTACCTTCCACTTTTTAAAGGATGCCATTTTGCCTCTAACTGCCTTTTTTACTTTGTTTAGCCACAGTGGCTCTTTTTTGATCCTCTTACTATGTTTTTTAATTTGGAGTATATATTTAAATTGAACCTCTATCATGGTGTCTTTAAAAAGATTCCCTGCAGATTGCAGGGATTTCACTTTTGGCACTGTACTTTCTAATTTCTGTTTAACTAACTTCCTCATTTTTATGTGGTTCCCCTTTCTGAAATTAAATGCTTCCATGGTGGGCTGCTTTGGAGTTTCATAATATTTATTATGTTATGGTAACTATTACCAAGCTATTTAGTTATATTCACCTCTTGGACCAAGTCCTGCGCTCCACTTAGGACTAAATCAAGAACTGCCTATCCTCTTGTGGGTTCCAGAACTAGCTGCTCCAAGAAGTAGTCATTTAAGGTGTCAAGAAACTTTATCTCTGCATCCCGTCCTGAGGTGACATGTTACCCAGTCAATATGAGGATAGTTGAAATCCCGCATTATTATTGAGTTTTTATTTTTATAGCCTCTCTAGTTTCCCTGAGCATTTCACAATCACTATTACCATCCTGATCAGGTGGTCAGTAGTATATCCCTTCAACTATATTATTATTCAAGCATGGAATTACTATTCATAGAGATTTTATGATACAGTTTGGTTCATTTACGATTTTTATTTCATTAGACTATGCTTTCACATATAGTTCCACTCCCCTACCAGTATCACTTATTCTGTCTTTCCAGTATATTTTGTACCCTGGTATTACTATATCCCATTGATTAGCCTCATTCCACCAAGTTTCTGTGATGCCTATCACATCAATATCCTCATTTAATATGGAATATTCAAGTTCACCCATCTTAGTATTTAGAGTTCTAGCATTTGTATATAAGCATTTAAAAAATTGTCACTTTTTAGCTGTCTGCCATATTGTGATGTAATTGAATAGGATTCTTTTTCATTTGACTGTTTCTCATTAGATCCTTAGCCGTATTGTATCCTCTTCATGAGGATAAAGTACTTGAGTTTAATTAAAGAACCTGATCCACATTTGAAGCGGATAGCTTGCAAATTATCTTTTTGAAAAACACATCTATTACTAGTTATGAAAATGCTAAAGAAGTAAAGTGTCCCAAATTAGTAAACTTCTATTTTTCTTCTAGTTCTGTAATGTAAAAACAGCCCACTTAAAAAAACCTGAATAAAATTTGACTTCAGGACTGAAACATCAGATTTCAGTCTGAAAGGAATTTTTATGGTTGAATTATAAACTTCTAAAAGCAAGGTTGAAAACTGAACTGCTAACAGTCATTCTGATAATATTTTTCAAACTATTAGGGATTAGGATGAGACCTTCATGGGGGGATAAATTATCCTACATCTGCCTACTGAAGGGTTTCTTGTACCTTATTCTGAAGCATCTGGTGCTGACCAGTGTTGAAGACAGGATATTGGACTAGACGGACCACAGGTTTGATATTGCCTAACAATTCCTATGGAATTTTTGGATAATTTAGTTGACAGTCACTGAGTCTCTATTGGGTATGTGCAAAAAAATGGATTTTCAGAAGTTTGTAACTGAGCCAAGCTTGAATGAATTCTCATAGGGATAGCAAAAGGCACTTTACTGACTGCAGAATGCACCCCTGCAAAATTTCAAGCTCCTTATCCAACATATGGATGTGTTAAAGCTCATCACCATAATGGTTCGGAGAATTCCAAGTCTCGTGATTTTGTCACAGGTCTCACATTATTTGGTGTTTTTTCTAAAGCCGTAACTGCTAGAATCATGTTATTAACTGAGAATCTCAGTTTTAATTCTCCCTCACCCTACCCCCCTCCAAAACAAGTACATTTCCAGTCCTCTTGGTGTTGGAGAAAAGTGTTAAAACATCTGACAAAGTGGGTTGCAGCCCATGAAAGCTTATTCCTGCAGAAATTTGTTAGTCTTTAAGGTGCTACAGGACTCTCGTAGTTTTAAAATAGTAATCCTAAATTTTTTAAACAGTAAAATGCTTCAACATAACAGGACAAATAAAATTAATCCAAAGTTTATTATTTTGAAATCTCATGTTTTTTAGGAAATCTCATGATTTTTCTAAAGCTTATGGTTGCGATATTGAAAACAATCCCACTCCCTCCAGTCTGATTGACTTTAGTCTCATAGTATCTCCTCTGTGAGCTTTATGGAGCTTGTATCTAAGTGGAATGTATTTCATTAGACTCTGAAAAATTAGCATGAAATATTTAGGAACCCTGCAAGATTCCAAATGTATATACATAAGCCTCTTTTAATTACTAACAATTACACCTCCAGCTCTCCCCACAATTAGCTTGAGGCCCCAGTACTCACTGTGGTCAAATTGTGAAGTTTCTAGCTCAAGCTGTTGTTTTTAAATATATGATTAACAAAAAAAACTATGAAAATGTTAACCCTAATTTTGTTTATCCTAATATTGCTAAAATAATTTGTCCAATTTGTCTGAAGTTTTCCAGAAAAGTTATATCTTGGCAATAAGATCAGGATATAAAATTTCAGATGGATTTATTTATTCACAGAGAAGATGTAAGAAGGATCAATGTGGAAAAGAGGTAGTAAAATTGTCTCTGTTGTGATCATCCAGTTTTATCTTTAACTATGGAGAGTTTAGCAACTTTCTATAATTATATTGTTTTTGTTTGGTTTTTTTATTTTTTGTTTTGGACCAAACAAAACAACAGTATTATTTACCTGACACAGACCAAAATAAAAATTTCTCTAATCAAAATACAGAGCTCAGATTTTGTCCTCCCGACAGAAAACACAGTTCACACTTTTCCTTTGACATGTTATTATCGGTTAATAGTTAGTGCCATAGTCCTCCACTAGATCCACTAATGTGGCTGTCTCACCTTTTATCTTCATTGAAAAAAAGGGAACTCCAAGAGGGCACTAGTGGATCCTGAAGGGGGATTGAGACCTAGATTTTCAACAAGCCTTTTCTGGACAAGCAGAAAACAAAGCATGGGGGGGGGAAATTCAGTCTTTGACAGTTATCTACATTTGTTGTTCAGTTTATGTGCATTTTAGAGCATGCTGTTGAGAATCCAGCATCTATTACGTTCAACCTTTCAGTGAGCTACTGATCGAAATAAGTCAACAGGAGAAATTTTCACAATATTTTTCATTGTTGCCGCAGCTGGTTTGTTATTAACAACTAAGAAAATTTATCAACAGTACTTTGCACTAACACAGCCCCTTTCATCTTTGGATTTCAAATCACTTCACAATCATTATTTAAATCGCACAACATTCAAATGAGGTACTATTGTTATTCTCATTCTACACTATGGATAAGCTGAAGCACAGAGGTGTTAAGTGACTTGCCAAGATCACACAGTGAGTAAGTAGCAATCCCTGAATAGAACCCAAGAATCCCAACTACTAATAGTTTACTTTCTAATGGTAGGAAATGACATGTGTGAAACAATGTTATAGATGTCAATCAATTATTGTTTATGTAGTCATTTTCTATCCTGTTTTTCAGACTTGACTGCCTATGGTTCTGTCAGAAACTGTAAACACTATACAAACAGTGTATGGTGATGAGATATTAAATTCTTACAGCACATTTCAGGATAGCATAGAATCTTCTTCTATTTCAGTCATAAATCAATAAGTCAAGGACATGGTAGCTAAAATATTCTACATATTCTTGTAATATTGTCTGTACTTCTGAATTCTGTGCTCATTAGCACAGTAAACTGTGAATCAACCAAATCTATCAAACAGAAGTGTTTAACTTCTGAGGACTCTACCTGAAACTTTTAATTGCAAAGAATAGCTGGACAAGTAGTCAATTTGTAACCAAAATGAAAGCAAAGTGTTGCTGTGAGACACTGGGCCTCATCATACTCTCACTGAAGGCAATACAAGTTTGGGCATTTACTTCAGTGGCATCAGGACTACCCTAATTTCACACCACTTTTCAACCTAATGTATGTTTTTCATGAGTGAGTTAGAAACTCCTGGAAGGTGGAATTTGGAAAGAAAATACTGACAAGCCCTTAACGATAGTAGTAATTGCTGACATTGCCATACACATTAATTTATTCTATTTTCCATCAAGGCTATGCACTCACACAGAGAAGGTTATAACAGGTTCAGTATGTATCATGATTACAGCACATTCCAGTCAAGCAAACTAGCATCAAAACAAATATTTTGATGAAACATTATTCAAAACAGAAACTTTCGACATTCTACCTCAGTCAGATGATGCTTAGACCAAGAAATTGATGGATCCAGAGATTACTGGGTTCATATTTTACCAATTTAAAAAGTAAATAGATACTGACCAACCTAAAATATGTTGTTTTCTAGCAAAATGCTTCCATATAGTACTGCTGTATTTTTAACACAGTTAAAAGGGAAAAAACAAAAATACCATCAAAGTTGCTTTTTCAGCAATCACAGCTGCACCCATTAAAATCTTATTTTATAAAGTGGGTCTGGAGGATTTTTTTAATGCATAATTTTTTTAAAAATCACTTTTTTCTCTAAACTCCTATGACTCTCTGACATCTTAAAATGTGATCCACTTTTCAACCCATGCTAAAATTATGAGCGTTTCTGAAAAGGAAGCTGAAGAAAGCTAAAGGGGCGGGTTGCCCCAAGTGTCTTTCAGCCAAATCCAAGCCAAAGTTTCAGATAATTCAGAACATAGCATAAACAATATATAAAAAGAATCCCAGTCAGCCTTTATGCTGGTCCATAAACAATATTGGAAGTTTTATTAAGGTGTCCATAACTATTTAAATAAAATTCTAGTGCTCTGAGTTGTGATCTAGTCCAGGTTTAGCAAGTTCCTGTTAAACCTGTAAATGTTAAGCAGTAAGACATTTTTGCAAGGAGACTAAAAATCAGCTGTGCCAGATACCTGAAACTTTGTTAGGGTATTCAGTGGAAAAATTATAACTGAAGACCATTTTTAGAGACCTTTCACTGGTTGCTTCCTGTAACTTCTTTTGGTTAATCCTAATTAACACTTTTAATTTCAGTTTGGAGAGAGGCAACATTAAAAATCCTGATGTGACTAATTAAAAAAGGAAATGTATCTTCTTATTAAAAAAAATATTGAAATCAATGCTGTCAAGTTAATTCTGTACTTGGAAACATAAGGTTCCTGTTAACCTTTCTCTGTACCAACACCTGTACCCTCTGCCTAATGGAAAATGTTATTCCATCTAAAGAAAAGGCATTAAAATGCACAGTTGTACCAAAAATAATTTTAAAAATATTTTACTGTACTGCAACTCTATTTAAGGAGAGCTCTGAAAACCTTTAAATTAGTCAGCTCCTTGCAGATTAATTTAAATTCCCCTTTTCAGGGAACTGTGCACACTTCTCCTTTTGGACACGATCTTGCCCATTTTATTGGTAAGTATTGGAGAAATTAGCCATCATATTACATTTCCACATAGGAATAGTAAACTCCCCACCACCACCACTCCATATGTGACAAGTATACAGGAAAAAAATTGAGATCGCTGCCAGGTAGGTGATGTGCACGGGTTACTATTTAACATATTAACTAGGAAAAAGGGGTAGAATGAAAATAATAAACAAATACATGTCATCCGCTGCATTTCCTTCAAGGACGTGTGCTATTGCAGACAAAGGCATAGAGCTGCAAACCACAGTCAGCGGTATAAAGAGCGAGAGCTCTCCCATGTGACCGAAAAAAGATCATTTTGAAACATTTTCTTTCGAGTACACAAATAAATAAATACACGACCAAAGCTCCGGAAGTTTTATCCTCTTTTAATGTATGTCAGATCACATGTGATGGCGGTATTGTGGGGGGGGGGTGAATGTCTATCCTGTGTTAATTGACAGAGGATAATTGTACGTGTGCGCTGTGTTGCAATGCTGGTTGGTTTCCCTATTGTGAAAGTGAGCCGGCAGCAGAACCTACCGTTGGAATAAAGCTCCGAGAGGAGCGTGTTTGTTACGGTGTGGTCTGGGATCCCTAAAACCTCAGTCAAGGCACACGTTTGCGGATGATTTACCTGGGTACTCGCAGTTTTTGTTTTTTCATGGAAAGGGGGTAAAGCGTCGGAAAAAGGGCAAAGTTCTTTGTGTGGTGCTGAAAATACTCCCAGAATTGTGTTTGAAAACGCTGTGTAAACACAAGATGCGGAGTACCCCCTTGCCCCCCAGACACACGTTTACACTTTGCGAGGCTAACGCCCCCACCCACGGCGTTTACTTTTTAAAAGAAGGTGGAAGTAGCACGTCTAAGTAAATTAGAGGGAAGGAGAGTTTTGATAGGTTGTTATCTACTCTGGGAGGCGTTTACACTTTTTTACTATTGGGTATGTAAATTGTTTTTAATAAGATCTGCCTTTTTTAAGGGAGAAAACAAACCACACTCTCTTCACCTTAATAGTTTGAGGGGGGTTACCAGCTTTCATTCATTTAAGGAATGTTTTTGGCTTCAGACTACCAGAGATTTAGAGAAACCCTTTTGCACCAGATTATTATAATTTTCAAACAAGATATTTCATGCTTTTGAAAACAAACAAATGTGTGAATGGAAAAAGCCGGAGAGAAGCACAGCTCGGACTCAGTCTTGCCGCCCCCCCATTCCTGTCCCCGTGGGTGAGATCGTCAAGCAAAGCTCTTTCTTCTGTCGGAAATGCACATTGTTTTATTTATTTTGAAGGCTGCAGAAGTATGAGGACGGGGTTGAGACACCACGTGCTGCTGACTCTCATCAGCATAATGATCGCCTTAGCCAGAGAGTCCTGTATATATAAACCACAAAAACCTAATCATTAGAAATCCCAGCCTCCAAAAAACCACATTTGGGACCCAAAAAAAAAAAAACAAAAACCAACAACAAAAAACCCTAGGCATTTTTTTCCGGCTCCTTCATCCTTCCCGACCTCAACTTTTTGGGACCCAAAAGAAGTTTTTTAAAACCCGTTTTTCAGGAGAAAAAAACCATTTAATTACTTTTTCTGTTGTTAATCAAGGGACGAAAACAATAGTTTTGTTAGTCTATTCAGCTCAACGGACTTGGACCCCGCAGCGACCTAATTAAAAGAAAACGGCGTGCACCAAAGCTCCCTTTTGCAACAAGTTAACGTGGGCACATTTTAGAAGACAGCCTGACAATTATTTCTGTTTATTCTCCCCGAGTCAGAGTCGAAACTTTGTCTTTAAAAAAAGCTCTGCTCCTCCTTCCGCAGCCTGCTAGCGTTTCTCTTTTAATTATTAGTATTTTGACTGCATTTGTTTTCTGGCTAAAACCCCAATAACTTTCTTTTCTGGGCTGAAGTAGCTTTGGGGGAAGGGAAACAGCTTTGCAGAGATACTTTTCAAAACCCTTCCTGACCCCCTCAAGCCCTCTCTCCTTCCTGAAGCAAAAACTAATAATCGGAAAAGCTGAGAAGTCACTTGGCATCTATACTTTCTCCGATCAAGATTTTTTTTTGAGGGGGGAGACTTCCTTGGAGGAAAACGGGACATTCCCCTTAGCACCCCCACTCACTACTTGAAACCTACCCTCCTCGCTGCTGCTTCTCCTTGCAAACAGCGGCAGCCGAGGAAGCTGAAATCAGCAGCTGCTCTTTACCTCTCCCAGGCAACCTTTAAAAATCCAAGGAGAGGAGGACAGACAAAAGGCAGGACAGAAAAGAAGGAAATGTCGAGCACTTGAGGGAAGACGCGGTGGCTGGAAGGAGGGAAAAGAAAAGAGCAGAAAGACGGACCAAGACAGAAGGAGAAGCTCTGGACCATGCAGTTTCCAGCCGGGCTTTGCTAAGAGGGGGGCAGCTCTAGGATCCCACAGCCAGCCAGTCTCCCCACTCCTCCGTGCTGCAGACTCGCTCCAAATCAGCAACATCACCCCCTTTTTTTAGCTGAGACTTTTTTCCTCCTGAACTTAACCTGTTCCTGCTCCCCCCCCACGTCCTCTACCCTTCACTTCTCCATTCACCCCTTTTTAACCCCCCACTACACGCCTCCTCGAGTGACCCCCCACCGCCCCCTCAGTGCGCTAACTTGTGGCTGTTGTGATGCGTATTCCCGTAGATCCCAGCACCAGCCGGAGGTTCAGCCCCCCCTCCAGCAGCCTGCAGCCTGGCAAGATGAGCGAAGTGAGCCCGGTAGTCGCAGCCCAGCAGCAGCAGCAAGAGGCGGCGGCGGCGGCGGCCGTGCCCAGGCTGCGCCCCCACGATAACCGCACCATGGTGGAGATCATCGCCGATCACCCCGCCGAGCTAGTCCGAACCGACAGCCCCAACTTCCTGTGCTCCGTGCTGCCCTCGCACTGGCGCTGCAACAAGACCCTCCCGGTGGCATTCAAGGTAAGACACCCCCCGCCCCGCTACGCCCAGTGCTCCCTGCAGCCTCCCGCTGCTTCTCTGCTCTCCTCACTGGCCCTGGGGCCAGGCAGCTCATCCCCGTTAACAGCTGTTCACCCCTGCAGCCGGGGCAGCGTGTCGTCTTTCTGTCCCCTTTATCCCCCTCCGTTCCAGCTGTACCCCGAACAGCTGCCTCCCCGCGTAATCCCGCGCAGATAACCGTGCTCCCTAGCCAGGGCAGTCTGTCCTTCGCGCAGCGACACCAGAGACCCCTTACCCTTCTAACTGCCCCGTACTAGCAGTACCCCGTACCCACAGGGAAATGAACGCTGTTGGTTTTTTGTGGCCGCTAACCACCATCCACGCCCACCCCAAAAGGCATGTAGCAACTCATTGCCCACCCTCTGTAACAACCGGGCACCCCAGCCACGGGTCAATGCACATACTGTCGTCTCCCATTAACAAGCATAATGTCCCCTCAGCGATGCATCATCTAACTACCCCCCCGCCGTTAACACCCACAGCTCCTAACTATCCAACCGTGCCTCCTTACCACAAGGGCAATAAACATTAACGCCCCCTCCCCCCCAAAAATACGCTGCTTGGTACCCTCTGTGGCCACTTCTCCACTTACCACCCAGGGTACACCCCCAAACTGTGCTGCTATCCAGAAGAACAATGCACCTTCTAACTCCGTGCACCCCCTGACCACGGGAGCAGTTTAACCTCTAAGTAACATGTGGATTGATGCAGAATATTGTTCAAGTAGGAGAGGGGCTTTACCCATCCCAGAAGCAATTGATAGGGTTTTAAGAAGAGGGAGAGAAGAAAGGTTGGGTTTTAGCTTTCCCCAAATGTTTCCTCCCCTGTTTCAGCATCAAAGGTCTCGTCTGCCCCCTTCCTCTCTCACAATTTCTAAAGGCGTTTGTAACTGATGTATGTATTAATGGGTACGAAGCAAGGTTTGATGGTGGTGTGTGTGCGTCCGTGCGCTACTGTGGATTTAGGATGGACACCAGAGGAAGAACCCAAGTTCCTGATGGAACTTTTTCCTTCTTTCACTTGGGTGTCTCTCTCTATAGGGGTCAGGTTGAATATACTTTTTGCGAAGTGTCAGGATATTTGTATTTCATTGTGTGGGGAAGTAGGAGGAGGTGCTGCTGCCTCCCGGAGTTACACTTAGCATTTTACAGCTGATTTTTGAATACAGATCCTCCTAAACTAGGGGTAGAAAAAATATCCAGATTAGAAAGCTGGGATCTGCAAAGGGGATAAGAGTGAGGAGAGACGACAGAGCTTGTGCCCTCCCAATGGGAGATGGTGCCCCTTCACTTCTCCTGCTGGACAAGTTGGGAAGTGTGTGTCCAGAAGACGCTCACTTTGGCAGGGGACAGTGCATGTTATCAGAAGCATCACACTCTATTTTAATAATAAATTCCACCCAGATCTAAATCGGGAATGTTGTTTTTCATTTTCAGTCGATATCTGCATACTTTGCTAATGTTAGGAAAGGATTATTTTGTGTTGGTTGTGTGCTCGGTTTTAAGCAAGCCTTTACCTTCCCCACCAAATTTTCCCTTGCAGATTTCTTTCTCAATTCATTCAGTGGTGAAATGAGTTGTAACTCGGCTGTCCCAAAACACCTGTGCCTGTCCATCATCACCCATCAGTCCAAAATCTAGCACCACAATTAGCATTCTAAAATTCGCTAATTTGGATTTTACTGCCTGTGTAAAATTCGAAATCCCTCCAACCTCCTTGCCAACTCCATGGAAAAATATAGTTACTACAGTGCCTGGAAATCATTGAAAGGCTGAAGAATTTGAAAGCAGTATTTTCTAGAACAAAATACAACTAAGAGTGCTGTAATTCCTGACTGATTGAAATGTAATCATTACTAAGGGAGATATATTTGTAATTGAAAAATTAATAGCAGTAAAGGAAACTGACGTTAAAATAACAGTATATAAAGCTGACATGGAGACTGAATTGCTTGCTTTAATATCAATCAGGGAAACAGACTACATTTGTCTGAAGCTCACTTATATGAAGTGGAAAGGGTGTGTAGGAACCCCCTGTGCCTTAAAGTTAAATGATTAGTAATCTTTGTGGGCTCTACTTGTTAGAAATTGCAGGGAATAGGCTAAACTGAGCCATTAGAAATTTTCTGTAATTTTGCCAAGCCTTAAAGGGCCATGGCAAATAATAGGTGTGGATCATTTCTCCTTAGTACATCTGATACAGAGGGGCCTGGTGGCTAGGGGGAAGGAGGAGGAGAAGACTTCCGGTAATTTTGATTGTGATTTTAGATTGTTAGATTAGATTAGTATATTAAAATTGTATTCCACAGAAGTAAACATTACACATTTGAGTTATATCTTTTGAAATGTCAGGTGTTCTCTCCTCCTACTTTCTTATTTACTTACCTGTAAAGAATACTATCTCATCTTGTGGAATAAAAAGTTTACTGAAAAAATATGAACCAAATATGACACAAAATATGTTTACAAAAAGCATATTTAAACCCAATAAAAGGACAGATGTCTTTACAGCATGTCTGACTCCCTCTCTATATATAGTTATGCCCACACAAGCTAAATTGGATGAATTATTCAGTATGCACAATATTCAGATATTACAGTAATAAGGGCCATATAGGTGCCAATTGACAGACCCACACAGATTTATCCAGTTTATTTAGGTGTCAGGGATAATTGAATTGGCTACCAGCAGTTCCTTGATCGCTTACATCACCATTCAGCTATAAAGTATGTGTACATTTACATGCATTTGTATTTTTACACACAGATTATATGTGCATGTATTTGGTATACGTTTTGTATATAAATTTTATTTACTACTGAAAAAATTGTACTGTAAATCCTATTTCCATTTACTTAACAATTATAATAGAAAACATATTTATCAGTTTTCTTTTCACTATATAAATTGAAATTACATGTAACTGCAGAATTTCAAGATGAAATAATCCAAGTGTATTTATAACAAAAACATTTAACTATAAACTAATGTATCACAGTAGCAGTTACCTTTAACAAAAAAAAAAATACAGATCTGGGATGTACAATAACTGCCTCACTTTTTAAAAATTGGCAACTAAAGTTTTATTGACAATAAATAAGGTGTTGATGATAATATTTTGAATGGTGTGTTAAGTATATCATAATTATGTTATAGGGATCTCTAATTTAAAAGTGCTTTGGACATACCACTGTTTTAATTTTAAAAAACAGATTGTTTTAAAAATCAATTGTAGGAAAGGAAGTATGTTATAGACAGTGCTCGTTTTGATTATAATTTTTTTTAATTATGTTGGCTAAGTTGAATTGGAGAATTAATATTTACATGGGCTGAGGAGGGAGTTCTTGTTTACTGTACTGAGTAGTAAAACTAAGTTAGTGCAAGCTATTTTTATAGTGAAGAATGTTAACAATGCACTTATTAACATAGCTTTGTAGTTGCTTGATAATGTTCAGATGGCTAAGATATAAATGAAATTGGGACTATAGGACTGGGGCCACTTTATTCACAAGTAGTTCCATAGTAGTCAGTGGGACTACTTATTTGAGTAGCACTAACAGGATTTGCCCCTTGGTTAACAGTTCTTGTGGGAGTATTTTACTGAGATGCACAAGGACAGAGTTATTACACCAGGCTTGTGTGTTCTTTGTTGTCCTGCAAGATATTGATAGTAGCAAAGAGCCTTAGTTGACATAAGATAATAACAACAAAGATAAAGAATCAATGTACAATATTCAAGCTATACCCAGTAGCACCAGTAGTTAAGGGTCTGTCAGCATTTTCACTCTAACCCCCAGCTTCCAGAGTTTATAACTCAGCTGTTTTAAATAGCTTCAAGCTGAAAGTTGGTGTATAAATTGTCAGTCCAGATGTATTTTTTTTAAACAAAAAATAGTGCAAATCAGTTATTCTGTTTTAAGTTATAGACCATTAAAATATTTTTAATAGCTTCAGATGCTCTTTTGGCAAAATCTATGCAAGAAAAGACATTATTTGTAATACTGGAAGTTTTACATTCTGGGAGCCCTTTATGCAAATAATGCCTTTCAGTATTTTTGCAAGCAAAAGTATTTAAATGATAGAGATAGCAGTCTTTGACAACAGCTACTAGCATGTACACCAGCTCTTTCTGGACACAATCTTTTTGCTATGCAATGAGTCTTTTATACACAGTAATATTATGTGGTATTTTTGCTTCACATTTATAACTTAAGTCTTCAGAGTACATGCCCTGGCCATTTCAAATCCCACCAGGCTGAAACTGGGCAAAAAGGTTGCCAGTCCAGATTATTGTTATTCGAAAAAGTATGTGCATTGATAAAGTCATTTTCAAGTTGTAAGAAGATTTGTGTTTTGTGGTTTCATGTGCCTTTTTGCTGAGACCTAGCTAAAAAAACCCCAAATGCTTAATTTTTAGTCATCAGAATTTATAGTTATTTTAGTATGGATTGGGGTCTTTTGGAAAATAAATATTTTTAAATGGCTGAGATATTTATATTTGAAAAATAGCTAAACAGTCTACACAGTAGCTACTTTTAATTATTTACGTTTAATGATTAGTACTACTGCCTGAGTTTTTAAAATGCATTATAATTCTTGATTTTCTGTCTAAGATATTTTAAATCATTTAGGTTGATACGTGGCATAAAAACTGCCAACTCGAGTTTTCCTCGTTACACATAAATTCTTTCAATACATAAAGGTATTTTTAATTTAAAAAGTCAATAAATAATATGCATTTTTCTAACTTTCAGACTTTTTTGTAAAGCTTTTGACCAGAACAGTGTCATTACATATGTGCCTATTAATATGTCATTACCAAAAATGAAAAAGGCCAGTGGTAAATGCATTATTTGTACTCAGTAATAGAGAAGCATTTTGTACAGTATGGTTGAATTTTATTTTATTAGACAAAGTCTCATGTTTGTACCCTGGAACTCCGAGTGTCTTTTCCTAGTAATAATAATATTCAGTGGCATTACACGTGTCAAAGGATGCTGAATATTAAAAATAACGTGGTTGCATATTACGTATGAGCAGCAGTCCTGCACTATGACCCGAGAAGTTAAAATGACAAATTGAACTTAAATAGACAACAAATTATTTTTTAAATCACCACTTTTAAGGGTCAGAGTGAAACCCACCAGAAATGAAGATATTGAGAGTTTCAAGATAGAAGGGCCTACGAAGAGTTTGTCTTACTTACGTTCACTCCATTGTGTCCAGATAGCAAGCTATGCTATTTGTTATCAGAATGGGTTCAAGACAGGATGTGATTAATCATACCTAACATTTGATCTGCTGCATACATAGACACAAGGAGGTGAGTTGAGGATAGAGTAGTTTCACTCCCTCTTCTTGAGGCCCCCTGACAGATTTGTACTTCCTCCTGTGCTCTGAGTTTCTTTTACTTTTCTGGATTTAATGTGTTTTTTTAAGATATTTAAAAATATATTGGAGCTCACATTGAATATCTATATGGATAACAAGAATGCCCAGAGTTGTAACAGTTAAAACTTAAAACTTAATTTTTTTTAGACGTGATATAAAACCCCATGCTTTAGAGTTTAAGGCAATCTCTGGCTAGTAGAGGTTAGGTGGGCAGATTATCCCACATCTGCCTGCTCTGGGGTTTCTTGCACCTTGCTCTGAAGCATCTGGTGCTGGCTGCTATCAGAGATAGGATAGTAGACTAGACAGTGACATTAAATTCACTTTACAGTAATATTTGTGGTGAAATCCTGACTTCACTGAAGTCAGTGGCAACATTCCCTCTGTGTTTTAGGTGGTGTTACCTAATGGTCTTCAGAAAAGTATACAAGCATCAATTTAATCCATCATATACAGTGCATCAGCATTGCTCTATGTTTGCTCCTAATCAGATCACTAGAACAATAATTTTTAGTAATGGGATTTATCAATTAATATATATTTCAAATTTGGTATACATTTGACACTATTTTTGTTGCTGTTCAGCACACAGGGCTATATCATGCCATCCATATTTATTCAGAGCTGTTAATTATTTCTACTTATTTGATAGTATGATTTGACCTGAATTTATTAGTTTCAAACATGATCATTTTTGGGAAAGACATTAAAAGTGAATTTATGACAAAATATAATAGCATATATTTCAGGGAAAAAAGTGTTACTCATCAACTGGTTTAGTAGTCTGAATAATATGAAAAAGTAACATCTGACCATCTAATGGTAGTAACTGTAAAGGGTCAGGGTTCAGCAGAATCATGAGTTAGAATTTCTCAGCGCAAGTATTTTTATAAAAAGTTTTAAAATTCGCAACATTTCTGACTCTATTTGTTACATATTTATATTCGGTGTTATTGATGTTACAGTAAATGAGCATAGGAAAATTATTTTATTGGTACTGTTAGGGAGAATCATTGCATCCTACATGAAAAAGTGTTGAAATAAACTCATAGTGAATCAGTGTTCCTGTTCTAATTTTAAATATAATTATACTATTTTACATCCCAAAGCATTTTCAAAACAGACTATAATAATCTGTTCTTATCTCTGGCTACACTGGAATGCAGCATCTGTTTAATAGTCCACTCCAGCAGTGCACAACTTTTAGGACAAGAAGTGAGAATGCCATATATATTTGAAATACAAGACCAAATTATGTTGGTATACCACACCCTACTCTTGAGAAAAGTACAAGATCTTTAATCACTATAAGTGGATAGGCCCGTGGTTTTATGTTGTATCTGAAAGATGGCAGTTCCAGTAACAGAACGCTGGGGAACTCTTCCCAAGGAGGAGTGCCATTTATCGAAGCCCAGTGCAACTAGATGTTGTTTGGAGGTCTCCCATCCAACTCTTTAGGTCTAACCAACCTTATCTTGTGAAATCTGGCATGATCAGGTGCTCAGATACTACAGGGATGGGAGTGGGGTAAGAGTTTAAATAGAACAAAATCGCAAAGTGAAATGGCTGCTGATAATAATAGCCAACTTTTCATTTCAAATGCATTTTTGTGTATGACTTATGGAGATGCATCATGATTCATGTTTTCACACTGCACATGTGCTGCATAGAACGAAGTTGAGCATTTATTAAACCATATACTCCCTGTAAAGATGTTGAAAGTTTCAGAAGAGTTAAAACAAAGAAGAACTCTCTATTAGACTATGAGAAAGGGAGATGTTATGAGGTGTTTCTCTGTTTGATGTCACGCTTTGTTCCTTACTCAGCTAGCTTATGGCTGTTCACCACAGTTGGCAGCAATAACCACCACAGAGCTTAATCTTGAGGGTGCAGATGTGTAAATTTGTGACACAGACAAACGTTTTCAAACCTAATTTCAAGAATTGTTGCTGTTTCCACATTGTAACAGGTGGTGGCTTTAGGAGAAGTACCTGATGGGACCGTGGTCACTGTCATGGCTGGAAATGATGAAAACTATTCTGCAGAGCTGAGGAACGCCTCTGCTGTGATGAAGAACCAAGTGGCAAGGTTTAATGACCTGAGATTTGTGGGCAGGAGTGGAAGAGGTAGGCTATTACATTTTATATTTTTATAATGAAGTACAAGTGAAGTCAAACTGATTCTGTAAATAAATCCCCATCAACCTTTCATTTACAAGGATAAATGCAGGTTTTATTCGCAGACTTCAACATTTATCCAAATCGAGTTTGTTTCTTTGGGCCTTGCCAGGTTTTTCTGACTCCTGACATTTTTTGCTTGTTTTTATGACATCTGAATTTTGAAAAAATTTTTTACAGACATTGTTCTTTATTCTACCCATATTGGGGGGCAGAATGAGGTGAGGAGGTTCAAATTCTGAGTTACATGAAGTCAGACAACAGATTTCAGGCCATGGTAGTGAAAGAAGAAAAATTAATATGCTCCTTTAGCAGCAAAACTGCCTCTTAATTGGTAGCAGGAAGAGTTATGTTCTTGCATCTCACATGTACTATCAGTCCTACATCTTATGGACCTTCCATTGACTTCAGCATGTTTTGGATCAGAAGCCATATGTGCTGCAAAATGCAATCTTATGTTCTCTGTCAGTAGCTTGCTTAACTTCATAGACCTTTGTTGAAGGCTTTTGGTTTGAATGAAATTTATCCTCTAATACATGGCTTACATCAGAATGGCAGAGAATATAACTTTCTAGTTTCCTAAAAATTTAGAGCCCTGAAGTTATCTCTTTGCTGCTTAAGAACTTCCTCGAATCTGAAATCTATACTCCACTTATAAGAAGCTTTTATAATTAAGACACAATTGAAAAAAATTTCTTTTTAAAATTCTTGCAGCTGCTTTAAAATTTGAGTTAATTACTGAAAGGATGCCGTGATGGAAACTGACATGTCAGTTTTTACTGAAGAAATCTTCAGAGAGGTTTGCTATATCAGGTCACTGATTCAGCCTAAATATTTCTGTTTATTTATTTAATATAAAATTTAGTTTTAAAAATCATTCTGGGAAAAAAGGCCACACACTGTATTGCAAAATTAACAAAAAAGCTAATTTTATAATGATACACTATGTAAAGTAATTCCAATCCAGGTTTGGCAGAGCGACAATTTATCAGAGAAAGTCAAATTTTTGACAACTGCCTCTATAGTTTAAATCAGATGGCACACTGATAGAATTATAAATGTTTGATAGAAGAGATTCAATAAGAACTGTTTCCAGTGACTAGATTGTATTTTAGGAACATGGCCAATAATGTGTACTTTTTAGCTTTTAACTTTTTTAAACTTATGTATAATGAAGGACCGCTCTACTGCAAAGGTAATATGATATAAAAATGGACTTCACTACCCTCTAGTTCTTTTATTCCATTTATCTTACTTCCTTTAAAAAAAAACTCTCTGCTTTGTCTTTCCATTGACAGATTAAATTTGAAGGTTCTCTGGCTCCACCATCAGTGCAGACTTACAATAAAGTTACAGTAGTTATATCCCATAACAAGTGTTGAAAAAGAACTGATATATGATGTACTACCTGTGCACTTGGTTTCTCATTTGAAACCTATGAAATACTTTTTTATTAAACCATAGGAAATGAAGTAGAGTATCTAAAGGATCAGGCATTATATACATATGCGCACAAACACACACACATATATATAAACTTTTCAAATTCGGCTAAAATAGCTTCATTTATCTTTTGAGTTCTTCAGTCTTTGGTTAAGAAGATTTCTCGGATCAATCTGGGTAGAATCTATGGAAAAGTGATAGTATACTTTACAAACCCTCAACATATTTATTTAAGAAACTTCAAAGAAAAACAAAGGGTGTGCACTGTTTTACTATATTGGCTTTCTGAGTTTTGGCTCATTTCCCAAATAGCAATTTTTATATTTAAAAAAAAAGAAAGAAAAAAGACAGACTTAACTGCTTGCAGACTTTTCACGCATGGAAGATGAAGAAAGCTTCTTTTGATGAAGTGTAATTATGTCCAAACAGAGCTGACCCCCTCAGCCCCCCCCCATATTTCTTATGATCTTAACGGAAGAAAGTAGGGATTTTCCTTTGAAGCAGCCGGGACTTGGTGGAAGATCTGAAATGCTACATTCTGCTGCCAGAGGCAGGATGGAGAAATTGGTCCAGACTTGTCTTCCAGACTTAGACAGAACAGAGAGAGAGTTATCATTAATAATAGATTTTTATAACACCACTTAAAATAGCAGGAAAGCAAACAGTAGTAGCAAACAGACGTGAGAAAGCTACACATAGAGCAGAGAAGAATATTGGTAGGTGCATGAAGTTGGATAGGAAAAATAAAATAGGAAAGAAATAATTTTTCATTGACAAGACACTAATCCACACCTGTTCTGACTTTAAATTTACATCTTTCTAAATAGCTCCCTCTTTGATCTTTGTATCTCTAAATTTAATCCTCAAGTCTGACTCATCAACCTATATCTTTACCTTCTCTCCCACGTTTCCTTTCTTTTCCATGACCCAATGGGGATGCACATTTTAATGTTGTTATCCAACAAAAGAGATGCCTGCAACTTGACAGTTTTGTTTATTTATTTTCTGTCTCATGGCAACACAAACACATTTTGGGATCCAGAAAAATAAGTGCTCCAACACGAGGCCCCAAATGTATATGCAGAAGTCCCATTAATATCAATGGGAATTGTTTATGTGAAGTTTCAGGGCAGTAACTAGCCCTTGGGGGCCTGATCCAAAGCTCATTGAAGACAATGGAAAGACTCCCATCTTCAATAGGCTTTGGATCAGGACCTTACTTTTTTTGTCTCTTGATATTTTGAATTAATCACATTAGCATCTGGATGAAAAAATATGCAACACAGGAGGGCTGCCAAATCTGTTTCCAAGCTAATTTCTCTTGTTATCCTTATGCTTCAGCATATGTCAGTCTTGCGTATTACTATGTCAGCTGCACTCACATGTGTTAATGACAAAGAATGCACAGTTTGGGGACACACTCAAGCAACTGTGCCAAATAACTTCTTACCCAGTGAGACTCATAAAAGAGTACTAAAATTATTCATTCGCTACCAGAAGAAAATAGTTTAAATTTTTAAGGGCAAAGAGAAAGCTATTTAAAAAAAAAAAAGCATATAGGAAGACTTTGCAGCTGATGAAAGATATCCAGGAAATCAATTAAATTTAACCGTGGAAAGTGTAACTGTCCACACAAACACATAATCTTATGAAATGTACTTTGATAAGTACCCAATCTGATAATGTGTCGAGCACCTCTTGAAAAAGAGCTGAATGCCTTCAGTCCCTTTTGACTTCCCTGGAAGTCAAGGGCACTCAAGTACCTTGAGGACTGGGCCCTTGTACTACAAAAAGCAGTGTATTGGTTACTTGGAGGGCTGGGACTTCTTAAATGCTGCTACATTATTGCATCTGTTTAGCTAAGAATATCAAGTAGGGAAAAGAAAACTCTCCCCCTTTCAAATTAGATGTTGGACGTGCTCAACAGCTCGTCGTTAGGCTTTGGCAGGATGATAATTTAGACATGCGCACAGGCTTTGGCAGAGGGCAAAATAAAGCCCTTTATATGAAGTGTGTATTTTTTGGCCAATGTATTATGCCGAGATATTTTTGGGTTAGAAAATCTTGCAGTACTTTTCTAGTTGTAGAATGAATTTTCAAACTGTCTCAAGCAGTATATTTTATTGTGTTGTTTTTTAATCTGGACAGGCTTTTGTGGCCATTTGACATATTAATAAAACTATAATATGGTAGGACCAAATTCTGTCAGCAGATCCATTTGGATACTCCCATGGATATCAGCAGCAGCCACCTCAGTACAAAGGAGTGAAATGTCACAGGAGAATTTTTATGTAAGAAATAGGTTAAATTCCTGCTATGATGGAAAAAAAGGGCATAAATTCTGTTAGTGCAGGCACACATACAGAGTATGCTTTGTCAGTGACATTATTATGTGTCTGAACTCCCACGATATTCAGCTTCTGTTCCTGCAGAGAAAAGGAATGGTTTATGCTGGGGATTGAGCAATGGTATGTCTTTTTTTGGGGAGCCCATTACTCTGTAGTCACTCTTCTCTGCAATGTCTGTTTTGAGAGATCTGCAGAATGGTCTCTCTCTACCTTTTTCTAGAGGAGTGAGGGTGAGGGCAGCCAACTTATTCCACGTGCTCGTGCTGCTGCCTGCTATCAGAATGTAACCTTTTTGGTTTTCCACCGCCCTGCCAGAGCCTTGAACTCCCAGACTTCACTCTCACTTGTATCTTTTTGAGGAAGGGGTGCCACTGGAGCATAATTACACCTGGAAAGTCATTTTAGTTTAAAAGACAGTTCTATTCTCTTAAAACATTCTCTGTTACTTGCTCTTAGAAAAACAAAACCAAGATGGTCTGAAGTCCTATGCTTGATAATAAATGGTGTGTGTCTCAGGCAGGTTTTGAAAGTGTATAACTTGGCTTAAAAAGAAAGACCAATTACTAGATTTGACAGCCAAAGACCTGTTCTGTATTAGGCCTTATATATAACCTGTTCTATATTAGGCTTTGAATTGACTGCATCAAGTTTTGCACTCTTACATATTGTTTAAGATTTGTGTTTTGATTGAATGCCTTCAGAGTTCAACGAGGGGGGAAAAAGTCACTGGTCAAAAAAAAAAGGGTTTTAAGATTCTGGTAAAATAGCAGCTTAAATGAGCAATAAGGCCTGAGATTGCTGACTGTTTTATTGAGTCACTGTTGTACGCCCACCTTTTCCTGTCTTGAAACAGTTTGCAGTTTTGACTATCTGACATGACTAACGGTTGCATATCTGACTGATTACAACTGTCAGTGAGTCTGCAGAACAGAGGCCAATGTCTTGGGAGAATGTCTGCTAAGATCCAATCTTTTTGGTTTATTTATTTATTAAGTTCTTCGTTGTGCCAGAGGCTGCAAATCATCATGGTCAATGTCTATATAAAATGTAACACTGAAAAGTCAAAATGAAGATTTGTGATAGAAAATATTTTATACATACAAAAACAATTTCTCACTGTCAGTGGATAGTTATTTAAAGATTTAATAGATGGATTATATGTAAGGAAAAAAAGTCTGCTTCAGTAATGAAGATATCATCATATCACAATAGGCATATTAAGGATGGACACATTAAACGTTAAAAGGCCTTCCGTGGAGAATATATATTTTTCCTCATCTTATTGTAGTGAAGTCAAACAAATAAAATGATGAAATCATGTGAAATAAATAACCTTAGGAACGAATTCTGCTCTCTCTCACCCCACAGTAAAACTGAAGTAATTCTATTTAAGTTAATTGAGTTGCTTTGGATTTACACTGATGTAAATGAGAGCAGAATTTAGCTTATCTTCAGTAGTGAAGTACTCTTGTTCTATCATTGTGTTATGACCTAATATTGAATAAGAAATGTTAAATTGTCAACACGGGTAGTATTACTGGTATTAGAGTATAACTGAAGGGGAAGAAAACTCATATGATCCGTCTGTGTTTTTAATTTTCATGATTGTGGAAATGACTGGGAAGAATTGTAAATGCCTATTATTCTTTACTGAGCATGTGACTGTTTTCATATTATAGTTATTCCTCATTTGTTTGTTTGTTTGTTTTTCTCTTTGTAGGAAAGAGTTTTACCTTGACAATAACAGTCCTTACAAACCCCCCGCAAGTTGCTACATACCACAGAGCGATAAAGGTTACAGTGGATGGACCAAGGGAGCCAAGGAGTAAGTACTGTATTCCCTCTTTTTGCTCTGATATCTGCTGATGGGAGTCTGTAAAAGCAAAACAGGTTAATTTTGTTTAATAGTCTTAGAGATGAAATATGTTTCTTTGTCACACATAGATTCCAGTTCAGCCAAATACTTAAGCACATGCTTAACTCTAAAGTATATGAGTAGTTCCATTGAACTCACTGGTGTTACTCAGATGGCTAAAGTTAAGCATGTACTTAAATTCTTTGCTGAATTAGGGCAATATTGTGCCTAATTCTCAAG
>ML675608.1:7683242-7823467 GCA_007922155.1 Mesoclemmys tuberculata | reverse complement strand
CCCTTACACCACTTTGGCATTATAAGCGGCCTTTAGAAACAGTGGGCTGATGCTTATTTACACTAGTGCCCTTTGTACTGCCAGAGTGGTGTAAAGGGGCCTTGGTGTAAATGAGAATCAGGCCCACTGTTTCTAAATATAATTTGATTTAGGGACAGTGGACCCAATCCAGCAAGGTGCTGAGTGCCCTCAAATTCCATTGGCTTCAAACTGAGGACACTGAAAACTTTATAGATTCTGAACACCTTGCAGGATCAATCCCAGTGGATGGCAGGAAAATGCAAAATAATGCCTCCTTCTTTGCTCAGGAGTTCTTTTGCCACCAGACAATTAATGCATCTGGCCCAATGATGGCTGGTTAATCATGTCACACCTGAAATTGGATTTTCCTAGCACAACGTCCATTTTCAACAATATACTTACCACAGACTCCCGGGAGCCAAGGAGCTAAATGACTAACCATAAAAGCCCTAGCATGTCAATAGCACTGTCTTTGTGTAATTCCCAAGCACAGTGAATATGTTTAATTAAAAAAAACAGACTTTCACTCACTCCCATTCCTTTTATAACATGCACACTCCTTGATTATTAAAAATCTATTTGAAATGATTGCTGGCTTTCTTGTTATGACAGTTGCTTTTGGCCATGTTCCAGTAATTGTTACAGATAGTTCCAATTAATAGATACAGTCAGACCTGGTTAATCCATCTTGATTTATCTGGCTGGCTGGCAGATTTAATGGGTAATCAATCTTGAATTGTGCAGGTACTACTGATGAGCCAGTCCTAATTTTTTTGTTAATTTAGCTAGAAACAGTGTTTCCAAATTGATTGGATTAACAAGGTCTATCTGTATTTAAATTATATTCAGAGATTAAGGATTATTTGATGAATAACCACATTAAAAATATTCTAATGGAACCATCTCAATTCATTGTTTTGTCTTTGATCAGCAAATTCAGACTAGGCCTTTTGGGAGCTTTTAAGGAGTTTTAGTTAAAATACCCCAAAGGTACAGGTAGGTGGAGTTGTACAAAAGTGAAGTGGTTCCAAAGCCAAGACAGACGAATCTGCAGGTCTTTCCCCCCAAACTGGGAGAAGAGGCTTAAAATGTCTTCTGCCTTACATAAGACATGCCCCATCTACATAGTTTTTCCCTGATCAGCAAATGAGAACAGTCAAGCAGCTCTGCTTTTATGGATGCATTTCATTCCATAGATGCCTCTGGTGCTGCCAGCTCTTGTTGGAGGTTTTCTGGTTTCAGGTTTCATCACAGAGGGTGTTGTGTCTTGTCCACTTTCCTTGGTAAATTTGCTATTCTTGCAAAAGATGTTGTGTTCACCTGTGATTGCTGGCTCTGTCTAACCTGTTTGGAGACTTTGAGCTAAATATGTCCCTGGGGTAATGCCAAAGGAGTTAGTTAAATCAGGAATAAATTTGGCCAATCTCGTTTGGGGGCTGCTGTTGAGAAGGTGTTGATGCATCCATGAAACTGTGAGAAGAGTATATAGAGAATAGCATCTGAATAGACTGAGATGGCACATACTGTGAAAGGAGTAAACTAATTAGACTGGGGCTGCACCATCACAATAAGCAATTGAAAAGAAATCTCAGGCTATGTTAATAGATCTTAAAAATCCTATTAAGACCAACTTGAATTTTCTACTCTAGACTCTTTGGGTTGGATCTTCAGAGATGCTGGGCATCTATTATTCTTAAGTGGGGATGTTCAATATCTCTGTATCAATATCTGTCTTCCTGTAGTTTTGATGGAGTCCACTTGTATGTAGTTTCCACTCAGACAGATGTGGCCAAGGAGGTCCACTTTAAGTTTAGAATGTTGTGTGGCTGATTTGTGTGCTCATCTTCAGTTGGTTGGTTTGTGCAAGCTCTTTGTTTTGGACTGAGGTATAAGATACGGGATCATAATAGCTAAAGAATAACTAGCTGTTTCAAATGGGAGTCACTGATACATTTTAGGGAGAGAGCAGCTCTGAAAATGGACCCTTCTGTAGAAGCTTCACTGAAGTGTTTTTCCTCTGAGAATCCCTGCACTAATTTCTGCTCTTTAATAATTATTATTGATCATTGTAATACATTAATACAGCTGGAATCTGCAATGCATGAGGAAAGGTAGGTGGTTGGGGGCAATAATGACTTCTATTCAACAAATGGCTCTGATAGTAGATGTATTTTCTTAATGGGTTATGCATCAGCAAACAGTGCCCCTCTTTGCCAGGACATGCATTTCACTCAAACGTCTGAAGCATGTTATCCTATTTTTCTTCTCTCTGGCAGCTAAACCAGGGCTGTCACATCACAAACAACTTCTTTTCTTAATATACACATCTGGCATTGGCAGTTGGACCAACTTCATAAGAGCACATGATCATCATTCATTACAAGATTAAAAAGTACCCCATGGCATCATTGATGTTTTTTAACTTTGATCTTTTGCAGTTGTGATTCATCTCAGTTATAAAACTTCCCTTTAAAGGAACACAACCGATGACTTATTAGAACCTTCATCTTAAGTAGCGTAAACATAAAATTATGCACATCTTTACAGAATGTCATTTACTTTGGTTGCCAGCTTATCATTTTAAGACATGACTTCATGCTTTAGATCCTGAATTTGTAAGGCGTGTTTATAGGCAAGGCACTTTGACCTTCTCTTGGCAAGTTGATTTGAGAGAACAAACACTGTATGTTTTCCAGCAGCAGTAGGAGCAGCAGCAATACCATGACAGCTATTGCAATCGTTTAAAGCCTGACTTGGAGAGGTGCTGAACACTTATGACACCCGGTGACTTCAGTGGGAGTTTTGGAGGCTCAGCAGTTTGGAAAGTCAAGCTTTTAATATTAACTCTGTTTGGTTGTATTAAACATCTGCTTGTAGAAGCTTGCTGCTTTCACCTTGTTCTGCTTTGTTGTTATTTTAAAATATTGTAAGACAATAGTGTCAAATTGCCTTCTTAGATTGAGTCTAGAAAGTGAACTGGCAAAAGCAGTCCATTTTATACATGGATCTCTTCCTGTGCCTTTTCATAGGAAAGAGATGTCTTTTGACTAGTTAACTCCGAGTTAGCAAGAGTGCACCTCAGGGAATGCTATACTGTTGCCCAATCTTTGTGTTGGATTAGGAAGAAGCATGGCATGCAGCGTAATAGAATCCGGAAAGTGGATGGGGTAGGAAACTTGGAGACAAATTTGTGCCTTCTCAAACACCTTACATATCCTATTATGTAACCTCCCCCATCTTTAAGGTATTGGCCTTATAAAATGTAGGCTCGAAACTGATTGACTACATTTTGTGATCTATCCACCTGGAAGTGAAGTTTTGAGCTTTCAGCCAGGGACGGCGTTAGACTTGCTGGGGTTCAGGGCAGAAACTAAGGAGTGGAGCTGCACCACACCCTTACCTGTTGACACGTTGGATTTCTGCAATATTTCTGAAGCTGAAGCCTGAATTCTGCTACGTGAGACCCTGAGGGTGTGGGACCCAGACAATTGCCCGGCTTGCTAACCCCTAATGCTGATCCTGATTTGAGCATATGTTATTTGGTAGGAGAAAAACTCTACTTTCATTACACTTACTTGCAGAATATTTATCTGCAGCCCAAAGGCTGTGAGGTACACATGTGATGAAAGGTATGAGTAAACATTGTCCTTTTGTCTGTGTGCTCTACAAATGACAAGCAAAACCTAGCAAGAAGAGCTGGTCAGTCTGTGTATTAACCGTTTGGCTAACTGGCTTATAAAATGCAGAGCAGTGATTGAGATTTTTGAGATTCTTAGACTTAGAACCAAACAGTTTTTAGGAAGTTCTCTCTCTTTTCTTCCAAGGAGTGGGGGTGGAGGGTAAGTCTGGGGTTGGTGGAATGTGCTTTAGAGTAGAACAGCTTTAAATCTCTTTTGAGTTTTTTTTTGGGGGGGTGGGGGGGTTGGTTTGGGGGTTTTTTTTGACTGACTGTCAGGAGCTGGGCTGTTGGCCAAGCAGGAAATGACACATTGAGAGGCATTTGTGTTGTGCAACATTTTGTGGAACTGATGCAAGGCTACATTGCCTGTTTATGCATTCCTTTGCTAACGGACTGCATGGCAGTAATTTTATTCAGCGATACATGGCATGCTACACCAAGGAGCTGAATCCTTAACATCTCTTTATGCAGAATTATCACAGCAATTAAAACATGCAGTGTGTCCCCTATTTAGAATATTCCCTGGCTTGCTTTCAAAGACTGCTAGAGCAGCCCCCTTCTTACCCCAGTATGTACTGACTTGAATATGTTTTTCCGCTGTGGTAAGTTTGTGTAGGGTTGGGAGATGTGCTGTTTTCAGAACAAGAGCACATTTTACATACACACATACAGATTCCACTTTATACATGTATTTTATATTAAACATTGTTTAAAAATGTTTTAAGCATTATGTATTCTAGAAGCTGAACATAGGTTACATATGAATTTGGTAATGTTTTGGCAGAGTCAGGAACTTTTCATTTAAAATCAACCTTGAGGTCCTTGAGATATTATAAAAAGAGTGCTGGATTCCCATCCAAATGGAGGTTAAAAAATTGGGCCTGATTCTGATCTCTGTCACTCTTGAAATCAGATAGGTTAGTTTGGATTTCTACTACTGTAAATAAGTACAAGATATAGACCAGCAGGGACATGATTTGAAAGTTGCTGCTACAGCCATTGATAGGTCTTCATGTTTGTGATATGAGCAAAACCATTCCAGAAGATGTGAGCTGGAATGTGATTATATGGCAGGGGTGGCCAAACTTACTGACCCCCTGAGGCTCCCCTCCCTGCTGGGCAGAATCCTCTTGCCCCACCACTCTGCTGCAGGGTAGAAGCTTCGAGCTCCCCACTCCAGACTAGCATGCGGAGAATGGAGGGGGGGATAAGGCGCTACACGAGCCGCACTTTATCTGTAAAAGCCATATGCGGCTAAGAAGCCATAGTTTGGCTACCCCTGTTATATGGCCTTAGAAATGTTTGGCACTGTTGTGCTACGCTGTTCAAGTTCGTACACCATGACTATCTGCCATGAAACATAATCCCTTTAGGGCCTGATCTTGAAAGTCCAAGGCATCCGCGCCACTCATTAATTGTGCTGCGATTTGCAGGTGCTCAGAACCTCTCCTGGTCAGCCTTGGAGTTTCTTAAGCAACATAGATTCAATCTTCCACCCCCGAAGGCAATGGTGAAATTCCCCTTGACTTCAGTGGTGCAAGACCAGGCCTTGTTTCTCTAAGATACGTCTGTGATGTAAACTGGAGAACATCTGTTTCACTCAGCACACACTGCATCTGGTTTCCCCTCTGCAAGCATACATTTTCCTTGAAACATAATGTAACGGATGGACTGAAGAACATTTCTGTTCAGGTCTTATTTAATATGAATAGGACTGTCAGAATCTGAGCCACAGTAAACAAATATTAATTAGTTTGCTATTTCTTTTTATCTTTTTGTCCTAACCAACTCCTTGTATCCCCAACGTAGTGGATGTGATCCTATGAATACCACCACCATTGTGAGTTACTTCAGAAGCTAGTAACATTGTCCTCCTGAGTTAGACAGGACAATAATCACTGAAATAAAATATCATAGTAGGATTTAAGAAAAGAATGGATAAATTTCATAGTAACATTTGTAACTTAAGGTGCTAAAATACAGGGATAACCCAGTCCCATGCAACAGGATATCACTTGACTAACCCTAGGGTCAGGAAAAAATTATTTCTTTATCTACATTATATAGCCAGCGGGGGGCTTCCTGGGAAACATCATGCATTGAATAGACCACTGTCAGAGATAGTGTAAAGTGCATGATACCAACTTGATCGGCAAATTGTCTGCTCCAACATAGCACTGTTTATGGCCTAAATTTTCAAAAGCAGGTTGATTTTTCAGAAAGTGCTAACCCCTCTAAAATCAAAGTCCTTGAATAAGTCTTAAATTGAGCTAAAAGAAAAAAAAAGTATTCAAAAGTCACTTTTGAAAATTCAGCCCTATATTTTTAAGTGATGCAACAGTCAAGAGAACAAGAGTTAAAATAAACCTCCCCCTGACTAGTATGTACAATTAATGAGGGATGTAGAGGGAAAGAGAAGTGCTTCTCATGGCAAAAACCATATCTACCTTTGTGTTTGTGCAGCACCCAGCAATAATGAGACCTAGATCTTGACTGGGGCTTGGTGGCAATAGCACTTTAAAAAAAAAGTTTATATAAAGGAAAAAATATATTTTAGGCACTTGAAATCGAGAAGGATATCATTGCTTCAATGTTGAAATTCCTGTAATGCCTAAAATGTTGAGTAAACCCTCTTTTATCAATTAAAATAATTTTCACTCCTTGGATCTCTTACTGGTGTAAAAGTGACTATATGGAATGTACTTTCTGCTTTCACATTCATTGCTTTAGACAGATTCTCATGTGTCTGCTCTGTGGGTAGTGTCAGGAGACTGCTTCCTTTTGGACTTGTTTGTGTGTGTTATCAAACGCTTGTTTGTAAAACCAACACTGTAATGAAATTGGCACCTTTGCAAGTGGATGTGTTGGATACACAGGAGGGCTGAAAGGCAGACTCATGAATTTAAAGTTATCCCACGTTTCAACTCCTGAGCTTGTCAATCAAAACAAAAGTCACTTAAAAAGACAAGGATAACATTTTCAAAAGCACCAAAATGAAAATGAGACTTATGTTCCTAAATCATTTACTGAAAATTTTGCCCTTAATGATTATGCACTGAGGTTTTTCATTGCACTGGATTAAGAATATAATTTCTTCCAAATACCATTTGGTGTGTATTTGGTTAAAACAGTTATTCTCTCCTTTTGGAAGTCTGGGATATCTAAGTGACAGCTATTGCAGAGCAAGTAGACAGATTTATTTAGCTTGAATGTGTACTTTAAATATATATTACACACAAAAAGCTATGTTAAAAATATTATTCAGATTGCAAAGTCAAACACTCAAAAGTGAGGAAATGCCAGAATTAAGGTTGCCTGTGCAGCTTCAATAATGCCTGCTTGTGTATACGCATGATGATATAGTCTTTAATAACATGATCACATACTATTTTTTCCATAGAACCCCCTCCCCCATTAAATACACAGAATGGATGATGCTCATTTAATGACTAGCAATTCAGTATTTTGTTTTATCTTCATTGAACAATTTGTGGCCCCATGCCTTATTTAATGCATATTCTTTAAACCCTCCTTTGAAGACAGAATTATTTCTTTCCCTCTGGGCTTTCTATGGCACTCATCACTATAACATCTGAGTGCTTCACAAATATTAATATATTAATTTTCATAAAACCTTTCTGAGATGAGGGGAAATTATTATGATCATTTTACAGATGGGGAATTGAGGCACAGATACTACAGTTTAAAACATCCATAATTTTGGGTGCCTAATTTGAGCTTGAGGATTTGATTTTTGAGGGTACTTAACATTCTATAACATTTATATGTTCAAAGTACAGCTGCCGTTGACTTCAGCTGCAGCTGTGATTGCTCAGCACTTCTGCAAATCAGAGGCCAGGATCTCAAGTTACACACCCAGAAAATGAGAAACACAGTTAGTGTCCACCTGTGAAAAGTTTGGTTTAAGCAGTTTGACTAACATCCGAGAGAAACTTTGTGCCAGAAGTAGAGATAGAATCCAGTTCTCCAGGGCAACATTCAACTGCTTTAACAATGAGACCATTCTTTCTCATCTTGCAATCCCCTGCCTCATTCACTGTACACCTTCCAACTTCTGCAACAAATGAAGCATGGATCTTACAATTGTCTCCTTTACTGTACAATCCTAATTCTACTCAATCTCCAGAGCAGATCCATCCTGTTCACTGAATGAGGCAAAGATCCTGTGGAAAAATAGTATGTGATCATATCACTAAAAATTGTGTCATAATGCATAGGTACATACAGGGCAAATTTAGTTTGCACAGGCAACCTTAATTATAGTGTTTCCTTGTGTTTGTGTGCAATTGCCTAGGCTTTTAAAAAAAGCAAACATGTGGCATCATATTGACATCCATATAGGCCATCAGCAGGGTTGGAGCCTTTAGTGCCATCACACAGAACTCTGCCCGTGGAACTAATGGAGTAACTGAAAGAAGTAGTAGGTTGTCATCCTTTCTATGGTCTAGTACTAAAGGGAGAAAGGACACCTAGCTAGTTGGTTTCAATTATTTGCTGGTAGCAGAGGAATGGAGAGACACGGGAATCCTAGCTTTGGAGGAGAGCATGCTCTGGTGGAAACAGACTTCTGCCAATTCCCCTTCTCCTCCCAAACGTGACCAAATTCTTCCATGTCCTCTCCAATCCTGTCTGTTCCCCATCTCTGGCTTCTCATCCCAGTCCCAGTCTCCACTCCTTAGGCATCTCAACCCTGTCCTGGTCTCCTTGCCCAGCTCCCAAGTACAAGCCCCTCCCTCTCCCGCTCCTTGTCCCAATCTACTCCCCCCGCAGTCCTGCAGATCTAGCTTTTGTCCCTTCTTCATTCAAATCAGGCAACTTCCTCCTCCAGCAGTCTGGGCCCAGCAGGGGGTGAGGGTGGAGTGTGGGGAGGGAGAGCACAGGAGAGACAGTTACTTGCTCTCAGTTCAGGAGTCTGGAGCTGGCACCAGCCCAGGCCGCAGAAGCCCAGATTGGGAATTGCCGGAAGGGTCCAGCTTAGTCCAGGCTGCAGCATACTCAGTGAGGATGGAATCTTCAGGGATGTTAGCTGCTAAAATCTAAGGAGTCTCCATTGAGCATGTGCAAATTGCAGTTTGCTGAATTTGTGTGGATTTACATGGGGATGGTGAAAGGAACATAGCTGATACTAAGGCTACCCCTGACAAATTTCAAATTTCTGCTCCAAACCATGGGGCCCCTACAGCTGTTCAACAAAAACATCACAGAATATTTAACATGGGCAAAACAACATTTTCCTAACCTCGTTCTCAGAAACGGCTGAACCGTTTTGTCTGAAATTAAAACAAACACATAAATAAATAATTCAGCCTGAGGCAGAGGCCAAGCATAGAAAATTTGAACCCAAATGGTTGAGGTTTGGCAAAGTTCTAAGCAACTGAAAACAAGGTCTTCTAATGGAAAGTGTCTGGCAACCTTAATAATAGCCTGTGCTACCATCCCGCCGGTAAAATACTTTACTTGTCTTATTATTGATTTGCACTTAAAATACTCCATTGACCTCAATGGAAATTCTACGTAGGTAATGGATTCAGGCTTGCTCTACGTGTAGTCTATAGGATTTCCGCCACTGACTTCACTGGGGATAGGATCAGGCCTCTGGTTTGTAACTGAATGGGACTCTGGGAGACCCCTTTCCCCAGTGCACCCATATACCAGAGACAGGGGTGCAAGAACAATGTGTATAGTGGGGGTGGTGAGAGCCATTGAACCAAACTGTGAACCCTCTATATAATGGAAACCATGTCAAGCCAGGGGGTGCGGCAGCACCTTTAGTTCCAGCACCTATGACTAGAGGGAGGGTAGCCGTACTGTGTCACACAAGGGTGGACAGAGGACATGGCTACAACCTTTGAAAGAGATTAAACAAGGGCCGTTGCACCCAACAGGTTCTCTGGAGGCATTATGATTGAGCAGGTATAATGCCTCCCTCCAGGCACCATCATTTAGCAGGGCTCCACCTTCCCTTCTTCAGTCTCTTCAGAGGTGTAATTTGGTGTGTGCGCGCTTCAGTTGCATTGGCACAATCCATGCAGAAATTGCAGGCCACAATGTATGCAGTGCACAAGCCAAGAGAGAGTTGTGCCATAAACCATAGCAGTTCCAAAGCTCCCATTATGTGGAGTGTGGGGTCAGCCACTCACACTCATAGCAGACCTGGAGCCATGGTTCACCGTTGCGTCTCTGAAAAGGCCTGTGGGAGCAGGGGTATTGGTTTTTGTGTGCTTCTGAACAGGGATTTTTTTAAAAAAAACCCTTACGTTTAGAAACAACAAACACAGGAAATTAACACTGAAGAAAAAGCCTGTGCTGAGTAACATTCAGCATTGGATATGAACTGACTGATGTGGGGCAGGTTGATCTCGGATGGCATTGAGCCAACATCCCGGATCGAAAGAGCTCCAGACTTTGGGGTGGAAAAACTTGGTATTCAAGTTTTGTGTCTCAGGGACAGGACCCTCCCTGCTGTCTTCTTGCTTCAGTGGGACAGTACTTCATTGTTGGCCTAAGCCAAGCGGCAGATTACTACCCCTTCCACATCTCAGCACTGATGGCTGGTGCCAAGGCTCCAGCTATTCCCAGCCCACCTGCTCAGGGATGAGGGGTATAAACAGGCACACAGCACCCGTTACCTAACCATGCATGCTCAAACCCTGGAGCAGGTAGCCCAAACATGCGCATGGAGGTGTATGTGTCCTATACCTCTTATGCTCCTGCCTGGGTCCCCATAGGTTAGTTAGAGAAGGAGGTGAGGAATCCTCCACAGGAGTTGGTTTAAATCAGTTTATGGTGCAATATTGCAGAGTGCAAGCTTTATCATTCACAAAAATATTGGTCATTTTATAATTCAGGCCTTTTCTATGTTTAACAAACCATTTGAAAGAGAGAACCAGGTAAGTGCGGGTCTAAAGCCACCTCTGAAGACGGTTTTATTCTCCTCAGTCCTACAGTTTTAAAAGAAGCCCTTCCCTGTTCCTCTTCTCTTCCCTCATTGTATCACCATTCTTGGGAGCCAGGAGTTTGAGTGGTTAAAAAAGTGTTGTCATGAGAGTGATTATAATAAGGATTAATGTAGCTGGGAGCCGAGGTTCAATAACCTCTCTGTGTCTCTGACCTAGTGTTATGTCAGATACAGTAGCTTTACCAAGAGAGCTGAGAGTATGTATTTTATTGTCTTTCATTGCCAGAAAAGGCTGGCCCATAGAAATTCACTGTATAAACAGTGGGAGGCAATGTATTCTGAAATCATTTCTATTCTCTCTAACTAGTCATTCACTGGTAATATTTTTTACATTTACATTTTAAAATTAGTTCATTGTGTCCTGAGCCATCATCCTGGAATCCAAATTGAAAAACTTCCAACTGTAGGATTTATTTTTTTTAAAATTGCAATACACTCACAAAATTTAAGCTCACTGTGCAGAATAATTTAAAAATATTAGAGGGCTTCACATTTTTATAAGTACTTGAGCATGGGGAGTGATTAGATTTTAGTGTACAATTTTGGAACCATTTTATAGTCACTGCTTTTCTCTTTAAAAGGGATACTGTCGAGTGAAATTTGGCCCAACATTTAGGTTTTGATAAAAGACAAGCTTTGGTATAAGAACCCATCAGGTCAAAATAAGATGATTTTTCCTATATAAATTTCATTAAAAGAAAAGCCAGACCCTTCAAGTGAAGCCCAGCAAATGTTTGAGATCACCCATATGGACTGAAAGATAGTTTTATACTGGAATTCAGTGAAGTTCTTTGAAACATGTTTCTGAGACTGCTCCTGTTTTGGAATTCTACTCATGCCTCGTTTGAATGACATTTTCCCCTTTGTGTAGCAAAAAGCAATGTGAGCACAATTGGGGCATAATAGCAGGGCTGTCTAGTTAAGTGTTTCTTCTTAAAGGGAACAAAATACTTGGTTTTGTTGTTATTGTTGAGTTTTTGGATTTTTTTAAATAATTCACATTTCAAAAATTTAAACTGCAGGGAGTCCTGCCCAAAAGTCCATAATACTACTAATCTGGGATTTGAATGTGGGTCTTTCAAGTCTGTACTCTGCCATAGGCTTCCTGTGTGATCTTGGACAAGTCTCTTATAGTGAGATTTTCAACAGTACCTAAGCAGTCTAGGTGCCTAAGTCCAGCTGAAATCAGTGGGAGTTGGGCACTAATGTGCTTAAGTGCCTCTGTAAATTCCATTGTTAGTCTCTCTGTGCCTCAGTTCCCCATCTGTAAAATGGAGATAATAGCACTTCCCCTCTTCTCAGGGGTGTTGTGAGGAAAACTACACTGAAGATTGTGAGGTGCTCAGATACTACAACAATTATTTACTATGGCTTTATAGATACCCAAGACTGACAATGGTGGAAGTTAAAACGTGTAGAGAAGTTAAAATGGATGGAGCACTAAGACAGCTTTGGTAATTAAAGAATGTGAGAGACCAGCATCCCTCTTCACCCTTCAGGAGGGAAGAAATTAGCTACTTTTTTCTTGCCCCAGAATTTGTTTCCTCAGAAGACAGAGGCCAGAGCTGGGGCCTAGTGCCAGTTTGCACAATCATATTATTTGCTTAGGCTCAAGCCTAGCAGGGTGGACTGAACACCCTCAACTTCCACTGAAGTTTGGAGACAAAATACAGGTGACTTGCAGGAGGTGAACATCTTGTCAGATCGGGCCTTGCTTAGCAAACAGTCAACAAGGAGTCGAACTTTCAAGGAAACAGAAACCTGCCAAGTCAGTTAAGCCAGATTTTAAAATATATTTTTCACCATCTACTGTTGGCAGTAGTAGGAAAGGTTGCTGTTTTTCAGCAACTGTTTTTCAACTGCAAAATAGACAAAAGGATTGGGGGAGGCGGAATTTACATATAAAGCTTGATTTTCTTCCTACATCATTTTATACTGGTGTAACTCCTCTGAGTTTGGAGGAGTTACTCCTGATTTACTTACTGTGTAAGTGTGAGCAGAATCAGGAACATATATTTATGCATCTGAAATCAATTCTCAATTGTCTGACATGGGGGGGAGGTGAAAGAGAGGGAGAAATGGCCTGATCCATCTCTGATCCAGAAAGCTTTTAGTTAGGGGAGAGGAGAGGAAGCTGTATAATCAGCTTATTTCTAGGTCAGCACATTGTTTGAATCTGCAACAATGCAAGAAAGCAAGACGCGTGTCTTGCCTCTGTGCAAGAGAAGAAGAGAGGGCATTCTTAAACAAACATTCTCAGCCTTCCATTTTAGCTGGAATAGGAAAACCAGCTTGACAAGAATCAGCCACATAGCCAAGTGACTTTCATTGGAGGTTGGTGGGATTTTAAACAAATCTCCTTATGCAAGCATGAAAACAAGCTATTTAGCACTCATTAATGTCTCGGGTTAACTCTTGAATAATTTGTCATGGTTAGGCACTTTTGGTTTCAATGGTGTTTTTCCAGTGGCTAATGAAATGACAACTACACATACTCCTTGGAATGCCACTGTTCACAATAGGGTTTAAAACTGTGTATTTGTTATTGATGTCATTAAAGTGATGGATTTGAGCTTGGTTTCTGAGGCGGCCGACTGGGTGGTTAAGACTAATTTCTAGCAATGGTTTTGGAGGTTGAAACCAAAGTGTGTATAAAAGGAAATGTTTCTCCTTTTAAGCAAATAATTTGAACCCAGATGAATGAAATTTAAGCAAGTGGGCATCAACTGCAAGTTAATTTTGACATAGTTGTCTGGAAGTCATCACCAATTAAAATATTTTTATGCACTCGAGTGTAGTATTGTCTTTCGGTGCTTATGTAAGAAAGGAACAAACTGCTTGTCTAACCCGAGACTTGAGACGACTGGCTAGAATGTAAGACTGAAGTCATAACCATCTGGAACTTCATTAAGGATATGGTCTTTGGCAAGTGTAGCTTTTCAGAGGCAAAACAGCTTCTGTATCTAAACTGAAGGAGATAGAAGCCAGAGCAAATCCCCTTTACGTATCTGGATTTACAATTAATTTGAAAAAAACACTGAAACCAAAATTTAAAATAATTGTTTTTCAACAGATATAACAGTGAAATGGAAAGATATGAGCCCAGTGAGGAAGCATGTACCATATATTGCAGGCCCAATCTGACACTTCTTGCATATTCAAAACGTCCACTGAAGTCAGTGCAAGATTCAGAGGTGGAAGGAATTCTGGATCAGGCCTAAAGTCAATAAACTTTAGTATATAATAAAAATGTGTCCCTAGGACTTCCTTTAACCACCCTCTTTTTTGTGCTCTTGCAGAGTAGGTTGCTGAACAGACAGTTACCTAGCTGGTACACATACCTTTTGCACTTAAAAATAAAGGAAGGTCTTCAAAAAATGATGCCCCAATGGTTGGAAGAAACAATAAAAGCAAAGAAATGCAGAATTAAGGGGATACAGTCCATGTTGAAATGATTTCTATAGCTTTTTGGATTCTCCATACATTTTAATATTAAAATAAAATTAATAAATAATATGAGTGAGGTGGGGGATTCTTTCCCTTGTGATTTTGCCCTTTTCCATTAGGAGGGGATTGATTTGTTATATTTATGTTGTAAAGAAAGTTGAAATGTTGACAGAGTCAACAGTATCTTTATCTGTTACCAACCACACCTTCATTTATTCAGTGGAAAGTACTTTAAAAACCTAGCTTTTCTTTATCTGCCTTTGCATAGTTTTGGCATTTTGTTCCCATTAGACAATAGAACTCAGCCCATCACATGTTTGGTTTTTTAGTGATTCTCATGTTCCAATTCTTGTACAGCAGCACAATTCTGTTTGCATTTTAACTTACTGAAATCATTAAAACATTGGTATGTATGTGTGGAATTCACCCCTGTGCAGAGAGCCAGCACAAGACCTATGCACTAAAGTCCACATGGACTACATGCCTATACTGGGAAGCAAGAACTCCCTTTACACAGGCTACTTGGAATTTGAGTCCAGGTACACTGGAGTGAGTGGGCAGGAAACGTGTGGAGCTACTCACCAACTATCAGAGCTGAGTCGGTCTCTGAGGGCTGGGAGGGGGAGAAGTATGGTTATTACCCCTCAGGAACAGAAGGGAATTGTGGCTCCTAGAGTCACAATTCCTTTGCTGGGATACTTTTGGAGTGGCATCAATGGTCTATGTCCTTGTGCCAGTCTAGCTCAAAGTGGCTTTCTGTGTGTCTTCCATAATATTATTGGATTCATATCCTTTGTGTGCATGGGAAGTTCTCATTCTGCAGACTGACACAGTGAATTCTAGTAATGCCACATCAGTGTGTCCTTAAGGAAGACCCTCCATCATTTCCCTTGGGTTTCAGGTGTAAAACCCTGTCAACAGAAAAGAGGATGGGAAAGAGAGGAAGGTGGATAGCCCCATCTGTCACACTATCCCCCTGGTCCACAGAGCCAATGGAGAGCCCAGGTACACAATGGGAGGTAGTTGGCTGGGGTTTAGGGAAAAATAGGCTGTGAAGAAGGTGCCATGTATACATTGTCCTCACACAAACCCAGTGGGGTGCTAAGGAAAAGTCAGTACATCCTGACAGTGCAGTAAATTGTATGCCCTACCCAGCGCTGTGAAATTCAGGTGGAGGAGCTGGCTAACAGGATCCATTGCAATTTCAGTTGGAGGGCGGAAGGTCTTGGAGGCAGAGGACTTCTCACACAAGTGCTTTTGACCTCCCACATATCTCTGCAGAACTAGGGAGGTCTTTGGGTTCTCAGCACCAATCCCCCCCCAGTCCATCCCAATCAAGTTAACATTCAGGAGGGTACAATATACCGTGGAGAACATAGCTGTGGCATTATGCTTGTTTACTCTGCACACTGACCATTCTTCCAAAACTCTTGAAGCATAGTTACTGCAGAATGAGCAGTAACCAGGCTTCAAAATTAAAGGTTAAAGTAAGTGGGTTCTTTTGGGCTTTTTTTTATTATTGGAACAGTAAGAAAACACCAAAAAAGTCAGTTCCCGGTAATGACTGAGAGCCTGGGAAAGATTTTCTTTTTTAAAGAAGCTTTTAAAAATTTATAGCAGTGTAAAGAGTCTGTTAAACAAAGAAGGTTCCAGCCTGAGTGAACTTTTACTGCTGAATTATAAAGCTCTGAAAATGAGACTGATGATTAAAATGATGACAGAATGTTAGCCAGATCAGTGCAAGCAGCTCTACTGCAATAAGACCTGGTTGGGTTAGTCTCCTGCTCCTCCCCAAAATGATAAAAACAAAGAAACCAAAAACCTGAAGAGTTTGATATTAAGACCAGGAGAAAAAAGAAACGAACAAATGACTCTTTTTTTACGTGGAATTCTGCAGCCTGATGTTAATGACAAAAGGAGATGTTTTTGCCAATATATCTGCCCCGGTTCCATTAATTTGTACACTGTAAGTCAGTGGTTCTTAACTTTCCAGACTTCTGTACTCCTTTCAGGAGTCTGATTTATCTTGCGTATCCCAAGTTTCACCTCACTTAAAAACCACTTGCTTATAAAATCAGACATAAAAATACAAAAGTGTCACAGCACGCAATTACTGAAGAATTGCTTCCTTTCTCATTTTTACCATATAATTATAAAATAAATCAATTGGAATATAAATATTGTAGTTACATTTCAGTGTATAGTATGTAGAGCAGTATAAACAAGTCATTGTCTGCATGAAATTTTACTTTGTACTGACTTCACTATTGCTTTTTTATATAGTCTGTTGTAAAACTAGGCAAATATCTAAATGAATTGATGTACCCCCTGGAATACCTTTGCATACTTCCAAGGGTACACATACTCCTGGCTGAGAACCACGGCTATAAGTCAGTAGTAATTGCTAGTGTTTTGTGAAGTGGTGTGCTTTGACATGTTCATGAGTGTAGGATGCCAATCTAAAGACTAAAACAGCATCTATCTAGCTGATTATCTAAGGTTTTTATATGGCTCTCATCCCCACAGTATCTGAGCAATCTTCAGTGTATTGATTCTCACCACACCCCTGTAAGGTGGGAAACTGTCACACCGAGGGTCTGTCTATATAGCTGGTGGCAGCAAGCTTCCCAGCCCAGGTTAACAGACTTGCGTTTGCAGGGCTCATGCTAGTGCTCTACAAATAGCTTTGTAGACAGTGCTTTGAAGTTGCAGCTTGGGCTCTGAAGCCTAGTGAGGAGAGTGGGCTTCAGGGCCGTAGCTCCAGCCCAGACCTCAACTTCAAAGTGCTGTTTTACACAGCTATTGTTAGAGTACTAGCACAAGCCCCAGTTTGTCGACCCAGGCTGTGAGGCTTGCTGCAGCAGGATATGTAGAGCTACCCAGAGGGGTACATGACTTGCCTACGGTAACACAGGAAGGCAATGACAAAGCAGGAATTTGAAGCAAGGTCTCCCAAGTCCCTAGGCTAGCACCTACCCACTGGACTATTCTTCCTCACTACTTACTGTTGCTCACCATAGTTACTTCAAAACGATCATGTTTTGGTCATTAATAATTTGCTTCTCTGTTTCGTCTTCAAATTGTCCCTCAAATATTTCTGAAAAGCCTGTGTCATATGCTCACATATTGCATCTTCTAGGACTTGTAAACCTGTTCTTCCAAAACTGTTTCTTGCAGCTCAGGACATTCTGTAGCCAAGTGGGCTGCCTGATGAGCTCTTTTGCATATTAATACCCATAATGAGTTTTCCATTTCATACTAGTCCAGGTGTCAGAGCACCAGTCAGAGCTTGGGTAACAAAGTGAAAGGTTGTGTGTGGTTTTGGAGACAGTATATTCTCTTCTGCTCATGCTAAGTTAATTGCAACCATGCTCTCTCAGCCTGGAGACACGACAGTCACACCTCCATAGCTAAACAGAAGCAGTACGTGGATGGCCAGCTTTCTAATGATAAGCAGCCAGAGTGGAGGGGCAACATGAATAGGCTAAGCATATAATTGGAAACAAGGGACTTCTTCCTGTCTATGAATCCTGCTGTTGTCTCAACTACACCCCAGAAGATGTCATGTAAAACCTTTCTCCCTTAGTATACCCATCTGTAAATTTGGGACAGTATTTACTTATGCACTTTACAGAAGTGTGGGACAGATTATAAGTATTTGTATATTCATAAAGTGTTATTTAGTTTTAATTATAGGTGGGATCATAGAAAGTGAGTGAACACAGGGAGGTACTAGGGTGACAAAGATGAGTGTTCAAGGAATTATGTGAATCTTGAAGGGAAGCAAGGGGAGGGATAACAGAAAATGGAGAGAATATGAAAATGGAAAGGAAATTCTTTTCAGAAATAGGGGAGAGATAAGAAAAGAGAAAGAGAACAAAAGAGGAGTCAAAAATGGAATAAGAGAGATAAAAACAAGAAAGTTAGATGGGTGTTTGTTATTTATTTGTGCTTCTTGATTTTCTTTCTTTCCTTGGCAGTTGTCCTACTGTAAGCCCTAAGGGTCAATATTTTTGAGCAATTATATTAATATTACAGATTCAGTATTTAAATACATGGAGGAACAGAGGAGACATAACCTACAGTGTGTTAGAATGCACACAGTTAATGGTGACCATTGAGGGAGGGATGAGTGGCATGTCTAACAATCAAATAACAAGCAAACTTATTTTGGGAAGTGACTGTTGAAAAGTTTTTTTCAGTGTTGGCAACTGCATGTGGACCCCAGCACAAAGCAACTGGGCTCCATCTCTGGAGAAGTGGAGGTTGATAACACCACATACGCATTGTCAGATGAGCTTGTTAAGTTTGATGATTCCCCTTAATCATTTAGTTAACTGTTTTCTTCCCCAGCACCACATCAAAGAGTAAGGCCAATGCTGCAGCGTGGAGAACTATGGGGCTGCTGCACTGCCAGAAGCATTGATTCTCAGGTCTGATGGAAAACTGAGGCCTAGACCATTTCTGGTCAAAGATCCCCTATCACTTTTCACAAGGGTAGTAATGTTGGCCCCAGGGTAATTGCCAATTGCAATGCTGGCAAGTCCCCATCCTGTCCACCTCCATTTCCCCTGAAGCTTCAGATGGCTACTGCATTTTTCATAGCCTCTTGTTTTAAATTCCTGTGTGCATTGTCCTCAAAGTTGCTGTCATTCACTTAGTGAATAAAACAATTCTTATTCATCATTTGTAAAGCACTTGGGGGTTCTTCTGGATGAGAGGCCATAGATAGACATAAATTCTCTCCAGATGCTGCTCATTCTCCATTATTCATTTAAATCAAGTGAATTACAGAATGCAAATAAAATGAGGATCATATTATAACCAATGGGAATCATTATGCAAATGAAAGAAGGAGAAGGGAAAGGTTGAAGAGATGAGTCAGACCTACTTCAGAGTTCAAAATGCTGCCACCCAATAATAGCCTGTTTATAGGACAACAGCGTAGGAAGGAGAAGGAATGACACAATTCCAACAATTCATTAATTTCTCTTGGGTACCAGCAAGTTTTTAATTTTCACTGAATTTCATTTCCTTCAAAATAAATAAGTGTTAGCATTGCTTATAAATAGCATGCATTTAAAAAATGCCACACATCTAGCATGACTTTTGTTTTGCTGCTATATGTCTTGCAAATAAGAACCACTTAGACTAGGAAATGTTTGAGAAATGCATAGGAAATCAGGCACATAAACCTGGTTAATAATAGTCTGAGTTGTACATGCATTTTGTTGCTTAAAGCACAATCTGTTCTAGGGGAGGGTTTCAGAAAATGGTGTTGGAAGGTTCCATGCTTAGCGTGTCACTGTGATTTGGTCCTTTTACAAGTAAAAAATACGTATATTTTTTAATAGTTACCAATCAGAACTCAATCTGGGATCTGAAAGCTGGGTTCTTTCTTCTCATTGTGTCACCCATAATAAAGACTCTTCAGTCCAAATTTTGCCCACAGTTACACCCATGAAACCCAGATATCTTTAGTGGGTTTGCACATGTAACTGAGGGCAAAGTTTGGACTTGCAAAGCAGCTGCACTGCTTCTGCCATCTGAACAGGACTAAGTAGTAGTAGAAGTTTGTTTTTGTCACTAGAGTGAGCAGACAGGACTGCATATACACAGGGAGGGAGCAGATCTGTTGAGCAAAAAGGTGTCATTTTGACAATGTGTTGTCAGTGTGTAACTGCTCTAGTTTTTGTCTTGCATTTCAAACACTTAATAAAAAGATGCTACGGTTGCCTTTTTGGCCTTTCAGTTCAACAGTCAAGAAGTTAAATCAATTTATAGAGTGAATCAGTGTTCATATGCAATTTCCTTGTCTTTTTCCCCTTCTTATTCAAAACCTCAAAACCACTATGGGTAATTTCCCCAAGATCCACTTTAGACATTTGTGGCATGCAGCGTCAAAAAATAAGTGCAAGCTGGCCAAAACCAGATATTCTTACCATTTGGAGCATTTTCTTCCTGTTTCACGGAATAAAGTAAGACAAGCCACTGCCCTCTTCCCCACAAAGCGAAACACTAACTGGAAATAGAAATATTGGCACTGGTCCTGATTCCACTGAAATAAATGGGAACTTTGCCATTGACTTCAAAGGTAACAAAAGTAGTCATGTATGATATGTGTAACATCCGCTTAACCTACACAAACATCTCACCACACCTCAGTTCTTAGGGAACTTACATGAGAGATCTTTATCAAACAGGAACAATACATACATGCTCCTTACCGTGGCTATCGCCACTGGAAGTGTTGGCCCAACATTTAGGGTTTGTTATAAAAAAAAAAAAGGTTAAAAAAAAGGGAGAAGGTTGTTAAACCCCTATCAACAAAAATATTTTCAGAGCTTTTTTAGCATGTCATAGAAACAGAGTATTTGAGGATTAAATATGCCTGTGCAGCAGTGAAAGCCCAAAACAACATTTTGCTAGTGCATAGGAACCAAAAATGCCACTGGTTATAAATGGTATTGACCAGACTATCTATAGAGGAAGGGCAATATAAATAGTAAACAAGCACATCAGTGATGGAAAGTAATTTAGCTTTCCACTGTTTATGTCAGTTTTATTAATTATTTGTATTACAGTAGCACCTAGAAGCCACAGTTGAGCTTGAGCTCCCATTGTGCTAAGCACTGTACAAACACTGATCAGAGAGGTTACAGTCTAAATAGACAAGCATGGGAGGAGAAACAGAGAGACGGGAAATTGCTTACCCAAGGTCTGGCAGAAACAGGAAGAGAACCCAAGTCTTCTGACTTCCCATCCACTGCTCTAGCCACTAGATTAGCCTGCCTCAAAAACCTAGGGAATTATTAGTAGCAGATCTAAAGAATTTAAGGGGTGGATTTTGTTGTCTGCATTGCTATAATCTGTTTGTAGCATAGTTTTGAAATTGCCACTGGAAAATATTAGAAGCACTGTTCTTCTAGGTTTCTTTGCTCCTTGGCTACACACACAGAGGCACAATTAACCATCACAGAACTCAGAGGTCCAGCTATGGAAGATATTCATTCAGTAGCATCAGTTGGTGCCTTGGCAAGATTCACAAGCTGTCATGAAGACAGCCCTGGAGTATCCTTCTGGTCTGTCATGTGGTTATGCTGTTGCTGCTAGTACATATCTAGTTTCTGATCTGACCTCATGCTCCAGGATACTGTTTTTATTTAATTTTCCTTTTTGATCTCAAGCAATTTGCATTTTAATTTGAATTCAGCAAAACCCTGTGAAAATCCTCTGAACCTTTGACAGCCTTTTTTTTCCTTCTTAAAGAGGTGCAGGGTACCTTTACAATAACATAGGCAAATTGGCACAATAAATAAATATTTGTATGCTTTCTTCTTACTTAATTAGATTTGCCAGTTTGAAATGTAGTATGTTTGCTAATTTCATGAACTAGATACCTTAACTAAATCAGACACAGTAGCAGGAAAAGAAAGTGCCAGATTGCATTTTATTCTAAAAGGGATAGTTTCATGCTTAAAGGGTGGTCTTTCTGTAAAATACTCTTTAATCATTGTGTTTCTTGGTTTAAATTCCTGTTTTTACAGTATTCCTGGTGTTTAGATTCAGAGATGAAGAGATTATTTTTTTTCTTTTGATTGTTCAAGGTCAGAAGTTGAGTGTTGCCTTGAATTTTTATCCATTGTGGGTGGAATGAGCCGAAGTTTCACTGTCAGAATGTGAGTCTAGTTTAGAGAGAACAGCAGCAACTCAACAGCAAAATTCATCCCAGTGCACTTCTGCACGAGGTGATAGGTACTCCACAAGTCTCAGGGTTGTCCCCATAATATGACATATAGGGCCCTCATTCAGCAGTGGGCTGAAGCACATCCTTAAAGTGAAGACTGCACTTAAGTCCCATTGACTTCAGCACAAGCTTGTGATTAAGTGCTTTGCTTGATTGGGGGAAAGTGACTTTGCATGAATCAGCATTCAGATAAACTTCACCTTCTATAAACAGAAATCCTGATAACCTTAGTTGAAGCTTAACTATTTCCAATTCTGAAGGCCTCAGTCTTACACTTTGATATCTACTAGCTGAATGAGTTAATGCAGCAGTCAAAGGCATGCCTTATGCAATACGACGTGCCTTATGCAATGCAATCTTCCAGGAAATTCATCCTACATCCCACCCATTAAGGGGATTTTGTATAAAAATGGCTTAATGTCTCCTTAAAGGTGTCAGCGAGCATGTGAGGACCACAATAAATGCAACTGTTTTCTCTTTATGGGCAAATACAAGTGTCATTTTGGTGTGTGTGTATGTGGATATACTTACTTAATTTATGTACTGCAATGAATGAATGATATAGCAACTGTAAAATGTCTGAAACTCAGAGAGCATGTATTGTTATGTATACATGGAAAAATATATAGAAAAAAAGGTCTGTCTGATTGAGTTAGGGCACAAGTTTAGGTTCCATAAAAACATTTAAACCCTCTACCCCCTTCTACTTCCTTTTTTGGAAGGGGTATTTAAATGTTCAGGTAGAAGTAAAAATAGCAGGTGAAAACTTTACATATCATAGAAGTGACATCAAGATTACTGTAACTTTAAAAAAATAAAGATTTGGCAGCACTTTGTATATAGTCAATTTCACTGTTTCTTGTAAATAGCCAGGTCCCACTTTTGCACCTGGATCCGGGGAGGCAGATCCCTGCTCCCATTCAGACACACTTGAGTCCGGCACAAAGCTGCTTCTGGAATCAAAGCTCGAGGGATCGATCCTGCAAACCTTTCCTCATAAAATTGTACATATGCGAGTAGCCCTATTGATACCAATTGGACTACTCACATAAGTAAAGTTACCCATGTGCATAAGTATTTGCAGTATCAGGCCGGTAGCTAGTCAGTTTCCCATGTTGTTAATGTGAGAAACATCCAGAATGAGATAGAAAAGTGTGACAACCACAAAACTTGGTAGAGCAGGCGTAACTGCCCTATTAATTATTTGAATATAACTTGACTGCCTCTAAGTTCAGTGGTCTCAATTCTCCACTCACATCAGTTTTACACAAGTATTGAATTCAGTGGAGATTTACATCAGAATAAGTGAGAAGATAATCAGGCTTCTTGTGCACTAGTAGCACTGTACTGGGTAGCAAACAAGACCCAGAAAGTAAAAGTGCCTCAAACAAAAGCAAAATTAAGTAAAATTGTTTTCATTATCAAAACTTAGTGACGTGCAGAAAGTAAATAATCTGCATACAGGGTGAAAAGCAAATGTCCCATTAACATTTATTCAGTTCTAGTAATCCAAGCTGTTGGCAATGACAAAGACAAGGAAGATATTATTTTTTATTAGAATTCGGTTTTTAAAACCAGTATCCCTTTAGTCTTATCCACCTGGGTTTTTAAACCAGTGAGATTTGTACATGTAGCTACAACTATTTAAAAAAAATACACATAATGATTTATGTATATTTACTGTAGGACATAAAATGATTATATCCATCCTGTACACAAGAGTAGATTCACTTGTATCTTATTTGCTTGGTATTTTCCCTTGAGTTGAACCCTGATAGAGTCCTCACTAATGAGCACATTATAAGACTCAGACTCACATGACCATTCTGCAGTTCACACGAGTTTGAAAGATATAGGGCCAAATTTTACCCATCAATACACAAGTGCACCTCCTCTTACCTAGGAATTCAGAATGTAGAATTGGCCCCACAGTTTCATTGTTCATGAAGTCTTCATAGAAACTATATCTGGGTTGTGGTGATTATACCACAGTGAAGTTCAGACCTTAAAAATTGAATCCATGTACATTGCTCCATTTCAGATATATTTCGTGATACTGACCTCCCCCGCCCCCCCCATGGGTCTTGACTTGCTGCATAGCTTCAGGTAAACACATCGGTACGTGTTCTCTATAATAAGAGATAGTGAATGGCCTTTCTGGTGCAGGTGGATCTAGCAGCCTAGAAGGAGAGACTTGGTCACATGGACAAGTCAGAATTTAGATCTTGGCATCAGTCTCAAACTCTAATCCAGTTCCTTAGGTGACCAGAGGCTGGGAGCCTACATAGGACCTCAGTGAAGGAGAAAATATCTTGTATGACTTTTGTCATTGCAAGCAGCAGCAATGATGGGCCCAGCCTTCCTCCTCCAGAACATCACAAGGACTTTGGTGGAAGATGGAATGAAAAGGAAAGGGAAGGATGCAAGAGGAGCTCAGATGACCCTCTGACTGTGAAGAAGCTAGAGAGAGGAAGCAGGTTACTTTCCTTTCATTGGTCCATGCTGAGTGTGTGCTCTAGCTGTTAGCAGAAGCAAGCTATTATTGGAGAAGGTCACCCTGTCATTTTAAAATGTTACTCCTCTTTTCTTTTCAACAAGTTCTCTGAAGCTGGAAAACATGTTCTGTTATCCCCCTTTCTCCTCTTACATTTGGATTTATTTTATTAAAACCATTAACATGGCAGCGTTTCATTCATAAATTACATCAAGGTTATGCACCACCAAAACATCTCCACTCTTCAGCGTCATCAGTGGTGTTAACACAGCTCTCTGGTTAATGCTTTTCAGCTTAGTTTCTGATGCAAAAGAGGAAGAAAACTTCAGGGTCCATTTTCTATTAACTCTAGGATGGAAGTTAATCATGTTCATGCCTGAGGAGAAGAAAGTGCTTTCTGTTGTGTTCATAATAGGTCCTATGAAATTGTGCTCATTGTTTAAAATGCAGAGGATTTCCCCCATTACTACATTTTTTTTAAAGGAGATCAAAGTTTGACCCTACTGACCTTTAATTGTAATTGTAGTATATAAGTAGGCATCATATTCCTGGAATAAGTCACCCTGTAGTCAAAGAAGCAAGTCACTAATAAAATGCAAATATTCACAAAGACAGAAAGATTTCAGGTCTAATGTTGCCCTCAATGAAGTCAGTGGCAAAACCCCTATCCATTTCAAGAGTAGGTGGAGCAGATCCTATATAGATTCTCTTTTTCTTGTTCTGGCATCACACCTTTTGTTTCGTCAATGAGATTAGGACTTGCTACCAAAAAACCAAAACCCTGGGAGTGAAACTTGCTTTAAGCAGAACGAGCTATTTAGAATGATATTAATAGTGCAGGGATGACTAGTATTTCCAGCATTTAAGTACATTAATACTATTCCTGCCAGCTTCAGGAGAGAATCATGAAGTATCCCTGCCTCTGCAGTATTGGAGAAATGTTTTCCATTGAGGCACTTTAGTGGGCAACCAAACCTAATGACTAAAGAAAAAAGAAAGAAAAAGTTAAGAGTATCCAAAACACCTGCCAGTGATGATTCATTGCATTCTAAGGCCTTTGTAAATTTTGAACATATATATATATAGGTAGGAGGGGTGTATTTGTATATTCATACATCTTTGAATGCTATTAATTTCACAGCTGCACTTTTGAAAAGCTTGTGATTTTTGTAAGAGGACATTTACAGCTTCCATTTCTTTGATCTTTGTTTTCTGGAGGATCACACCTACGATGTAATATGCAAGTGGTTTTCTTTTTAGTCATGGAATTACAGCACTAGCCATAGCATGGTCAAAACAAAGTGTGTATTATAGAGACTATAATCAAAAAAAAAAAAAGGAAGGGGTTTTGTGAAGGATTGCAGGGTTCAGTGAATTGATAACAAGACAGCGACTTTCATTTCTAGGTTGCTGGATCCATTCTTGCCCAGCTTGGTAGTGACCAAAAACTAATACCATCATAGTTTACAATAGTTTATGTAAAATGAGTTGGTTGTCTCAGTCCAGGTCTGAGACTAGAAGTATCTAGTTTCACAACACTGCCACTGTAACTGGCACCCTTGTTAACAGTCTGAGATTGAAATGGGCATAGAGATAACTATCCCATCCCACCTTAAAGTTGGTCTCACAAGTCATGTTTGGGGCATAATGAAGAACCTTGCTGCCCATGCTGTATCTACAAAGAAACTGTGACTCTTGGATTGACACTCCACAAGCACAAAATTCACCAAAGCATCTGTATTATGAATATTTTGGTAGTGCTTGGTATGTGGTAGGCACTTTCCATTTAGACAGCCCTTGCCCACTGGAGCTTATAGTCTAAGGCCCTATTCTTGGAGAGGGGTACACACAGGCAGGGCCCCTTGCAGGACTGGAGCCTTAGAAGACTAAAAATGTATAAAGCGGGAGGAGAAGGGCAATTCATACAGGTGAAATAGATCCAATTTATACAGTGCATACTTTAAATAAGTAATTGAGCTGTCCTACATGGCCCTGTTTGTTGACATTCTTAGTTGGCTGATTTCTTGTAGGTGTTGTGGCAAAAGGTACTTTAATATTTTTTATTATTATTATATTATTATTATAATCATTATCTAAACTGGAAAACTCCAAGCAGAACTGTAGTTTTGCTGTACTACAAGGACCTTCTTCAGTGAAGAGGGAGAAAGGGAAATTCTATGAAGAATCTTCCTCCGTGGTAGCCCAGACCGTCTTCAAAAGCCTTCACTGTGTGTTTATCAGTTCAGTTAGCAATGCTGTAAATGACATCACACACTGCTTGCATTGGACTCACTCCAGCTTTTTTTCACAGACTGATCCCCTTCTTACACCCCTACTCCCTGCCCACATTCTTTGGGATTTGTTGCCTACTGGTAGCCAAGCCTACAGAGAACTGAGAGGGGGAAAAGACGTATTCTGCATGAATCTGTTCTCCTATTGTTTTTAAGTTCATGGGAAGCTCCCTGTTACTAAACAAACTTTACAACTGAAGGCAAAGGGGGTCAGCCTCCCCCAAAGCCTTTCTAAAGATATTTCATTGTGGCCAAACATATCTCATTAATTGTCTAGCTATCCCTCTGCCCTCCCTCCCAAACTCCTGCTTGATATTGACATTACGCCTAACCTTTCAATCTAATGATCAGGTTGAATATTTTAGCATTGGCTTAGGCCCTGATTTAGCAAGGACCCATTCCATTATTGTCTGTTCAACAAAGCCCTTAAGCATGCGTTTAACTTTAGCTATGTACTTATTTCTCATTAAGTCATATGCTTAAACGCTTTGCTGAACTGGGGCCATAATGCAATTATTAATACAGCTGACCTGTGGCAGATGAGGTCTGGCCTCCAGGCTTGGGGCCAGATTTTGCCCCCAGCTACACATGTGTAAATCTGCAATCACTCTACTGAAGTCAGTGGATTTACACTCATGTAGCTCAGGGCAGAATCTGGCCTTGTATGTTTTCCTTTTAAGACTGAAAATAAGTGAATTATCTGTTCTGAGATTGTTCTGAGTGATGTGTTCTTAGGAGCAGCAACCATTATCTTCATTACATATAAAATAATGATGCTGTTTTGTTGTACTATCCCAGAATTTTAAAGCCTTTCTCTGCATTGTGGAGATTTCCCTAAACTTTCCCTACAGACTGCAATTAGCAAAAAAAAAAATTGTATTCATGGTCTTGTACTTTAAAAAATATTTCCCTTCCAGGAGGCATTAGAGTTTTACAATTTGCTACATTGTTTTCCAATGAAAATCTTGTGAAATCTTAACTAAGCTGGCGGTTTGTGGCAAGAGAAATGATCCATTATCTCTCATTCTTCAGGTTGGCATGTGTAAGAGGTGGACAGATTCCATTTCTAGAGGATGGTAATAGCTGCTCAATGCATAATCATCTCCTGCTGAGCAATTAATAGGATAGAATTGTCAGGGCAACTGCCTCTGTATTTTCCATCAGTCATCCAGTGAGGGCACCAACTCTCAGGCTTCCAGCTCCACAGCTGCTGCCTTTCTTGGGTGGAGACTCATGTCCCTCTCCCTTCCCTTCTGCGCAGTTCCCTGTCTTCACTGTGTTATTCCCAGCAGAGGCAAGCTACCCAAACAAATTTCTCTCAGAGACATCACTGATTAGCAACAGTTATAAGTTCCCGCATAGTTCTTTCTGTGAAAGTCTATTTGACTCTTAAGGTAAAAGCGTTACAGAGAAAGCATATTCAAAACAATAAAAGAACCCACATGCCTACTAGTAAAGCTACCAGAGATCACTCCAACCCTAACATGGGCTGTGCCTGGATCAGTCTTTCCAAACCCCACCCCAGGGGTTTCTTGGTTGATCACAAGTTTATCACAGCCTCCCCTCAGAAAAAGCATATAGCCTTACAGGGCCTCAGTAGGCCCAGTCCTTCCAGCCCTACCCTCAGGATTGGGGTCCCCTGTGGACCAGGGTCCTGCCCATTTGCTGCATCAAGACAAGGCCCTGAGCCAGTTTAAAACTAGGCTTTTTATCCAAAAATCTTCTTTGTCTGTTGGTCCCTGGAGAATCTAGTTTGAACTATTCTACACACAACTCTCTAGGGTGGTGGCTTCCAATGACTGATAAAAGAAGAAATACATTAGCATCCCCCTCCTCCTACAGAAGGTACATACAATGCCACAACACCACATACACAACTGCAGTTTTAAAATTAAAAAGAGAATGCAGGCAGAAGTCCAGCAATAGAGTGGGGGCTGCACTGAATGCAACATGTATGATTACCTGCCCTATGGGCAGGTGGCATGTGTGTGCATTTGATGCAAGGAGCTCCTGGCCCTCAGGGACTGCATATGGGTTTTGGAGACCCATAGGCTGAACTGGAGAAGCTAAGGGAGACAGAGAGGAACATAGATGAGACTTTCTGGTACATAGTAGAATGGACCCACCCCCAGTCTGAAAGCCTCTGTGTTGTTGAGGGGGATAAAAGTCTTAGGGAAGGAGAACAAACTGGAGCAGAGGGAAACGAACCCATAGTTTAGACTCTCCTTCCAGATGATGCATGGTATCCTCTCACACTGAGGATACCTCTCCGGGGAAGCAACTCCAGTTATTAGGAAAAGACAGGTAATAGTAATGGGGGATTCGATCATTAGAAACAGATAGCTGGGTTTGTGATGACTGAGAGAACCGCATGGTGATTTGCCTGCCGGATGTGAAAGTTGCAAATCTCTCAAGACATCTAGATAGACTTATGTTTAGTGCTGGGGAGGAGCCGCTGGATGTGGTACAAGTATGTATCAGTAACACAGGTAAGGATAGGAGAAAGGTGCGGGAGGCCAAATTTAGGCTGCTAAGTAAGAGATTGAAGTCCAGGACCTCCATGGTAGCATTCTCTGAAATGCTTCCAGTTCCATGCACAGGGCCAGTTTGCCAGACTGAACTACAGGGTCTCAATGTGTGGATGAGATGATGGTGTAGGGAGGAGGGACTTAGATTTATTAGGAACTGGGAAACCTTTTGGGAAAGGGGGCGCCTACACAGGAAGGATTGGCTCCACCTAAACCAAAATGGAACCAGATTGCTAGCATGTAAAATTAAAAAGATAGTAGAGCAGTTTTTAAACTAAGGGTTGGAGGAAAGCTGATAGGTGTGGAGGAGCACGTGGTTCAGACAGAGACATCCCTTGAGGAGGATCTATTAATGGAAATTCTCTATATCCTAGCAAATAGGAGAGGATGAAAGAGGATTAAATATGGATAGGATCTGATGAGAAACAGTTAAATGAAAAAGAGTCTCATTCAATTATATCACATAATGACAGACAGCCAAAAAGTGACAATTTTAAAGTGCTTATATACAAATGCTATAAGTTTAAATAATTAGATGGGTGAACTTCAGTGCCTTATATTAAATGAGTATTTTGATATAATACGCATCACAGAAACTTGTTGGAATGAAGATAATCAATGGGACACAGTAATACCAGGGTACAAAATAAATTGGAAGGACAGAATGGGTCACACTGGTGGGGTGGTGGCACAATATGTGAAATAAAGAATAGAGTCAAATGAAATAAAAATCTTAAATGAACCAAACTGTACCTAGAATCTCTTTGGATAGTAATTCCATGCTTGAATAATAATATAGTCGTAGGGATATACTACTGGCCACCTGACCAGGATGGTAATAGTAACTGTGAAATGCTCAAGGAGACTAGAAAGGCTATAAAAATAAAATCCCAATAATAATGGGGGATTTCAACTATCCCCATATTGACTGGGTACATGTCACCGCAAGACGGGATGCAGCAATAAAGTTTCTTGACCCCTTAAATGATTGCTTCTTAGAGCAGCTAAGAATACCACAAGAAGAAAGGCAATTCTTGATTATACCTAAGTGGAGCACAGGACCTGGTCCAAGAGGTGAATATAGCTGAACTGCTTAATAATAGTGACCATAACATAATAAAATTTAACACCCCTGGGAGTGGGAGGGAATGGGACACGAAGCAGCCCACCATGGTAGCATTTAATTTCAGAAAGGGGAACTACACAAAAATGAGGAAGTTAATTAAACAGAACATAAAAGGTATAGTGCCAAAAATGAAATCCCTGCAAGCTGCATGGAAAATTTTAAAGATACCATAATAGAGGCTCAGTTAAAATGTATACCCCAAATTAAAAAACATACTAAGAGGTCCAAAAAATGCCACCATGGCTAAACAGGAAAGTAAAAGAAGCAGTTAGAGGCAAGAAAGCATCCTTTAAAAAGTGGAAGTGAAATCCTATTGAGAAAAATAGAAAGAAGCATAAACAAGTGAAGTGTAAAAATATAATTAGGAAGAATTTGAAGAACAGTTAGCCAAAGACTACAAAAGTAACAGCAAAAAAATGTTTAAGTACATCAGCAGCAGGAAGCCTGCTAACAACCAGTAGGACCACTGGATGATTGAGATGCTAAGAGAGCACTTAAGGAAAATAAGGCTATTGCAGCCCACTGGACGATTGAGATGCTAAGGGAGCACTCAAGGAAGATAAGGCTTTTGTGGAGAAACTAAATGAATTCCTTGCATCAGTTTTCATAGCTAAGGATGTGAGAGAGATTCTCTAACTTGAATCATTCTTTTTAGATGACAGATCTGAGGAACTGTCTCAGGTAAAGGTGTCATTAGAAGAGGTTTTGGAACAAATTGGTAAATTAAACAGTAACAAGTCACCAAGACCCGATGGTATCCATCCAAGAGTTCTGACAGAACTCAAATGTGGAATTGTAGACCTACTAACTGTGATGTGTAACATATCATTTGAATCAGTTTCTGTACCAGATGACTGGAGGATAGCTAATATGATGCCAATTTTTAAAAAAGGCTCAAGGGGTTTTCCTGGCAATTACAGGCCGGTAAGCCTAACTTCAGTTTCAGGCAAATCAGTTGAAATGGTAGTAAAGAACAGAATTATCAGGCACATAAATGAATACAATTTGTTGGGGATGAGTCAACATGGTTTTTGTGAAGGAAAATCATGTATCACCAATCTACTAAAATTCTTAGAGGGTGTCAACAAGCATGTGGACAAGGGTGATCTAGTGGATATAGCGTACTTGGATTTTCAGAAAGCCTTTGACAAAATCCCTCACCAGAGGCTCCTGAATCAGAAACTGGTTAAAAGGTAGGAACCAAAGGGAAGGAATAAAAGGTCAGTTTTCAGAATGGAGAGAGATAAATTGTGTGTCCCCTAGGAATCTATACTGAGACCAGTACAGTTCAACATATTCATAAATGATCTGGAAAAAGGGGTAAACAGTGAAGTGGCAAAATTTGCAGATGATACAAAACTACTTAAGGTATTTAAGTCCAAAGCAGACTGTGAATATTTACAAAGGGATCTCATGAAACTGGGAGACTGAACAACAAAATGGCAGATTAAATTCAATGTTGATAAATGCAAAGTAATGCACATTGGAAAACATGCTCCCAAATATACATATAAAATGATGGGGTCTAAATTTGCGGTTACCACTCATGAAAGAGATCTTGGAGTCATTGTGGATAGTTCTCTGAAAACATCCAATCAATGTGCAGCGGCAGTCAAAAAAAGTTAACAGAATGTTGGGAATCATTAGGAAACTGATAAGACAGAAAATATTGTATTGCCTCTTTATAAATCCATGGTATGTCCACATGTTAAACAGTGAGTGCAGATCTGGTTGCCCCATCTCAAAAAAGATATATTGCAATTGAAAAAGGTACAGAAAAGGGCAACAAAAAGGAAAAGGGTTATGGAACAGCTTCCATATGAGGAGAGATTAATAAGACTGGGACTTTTCAGCTTGAAAAAGAGATGACTAAGGGGGGATATGATAGAGGTCTATAAAATCATGACAGGTGTGGAGAAAGTAAATAAGGAAATGTTATTTACTTCTCATAATACAAGAGCTAGAGATCACCAAATGAAATTCATAGGCAGCAGGTTTAAAAGGAACAAAAAAGGAAGTATTTCTTCACATAACGCACAGTCAGCCTGTGGAACTCTTTGCCAGAGGATGTTATGAAGGTCAAAAGTATAACAGGGTTAAAAAAGAACTAGATAAATTCACGGAAGATAGGTCCATCAATGGCTATTAGCCAGGATAGGAAGGGATTGCTGTTTGCTAGAGGCTGGGAATGACCAGAGGGATGGATCACTTGATGATTACCTGTTCTATTCATTCCCCCTGAAGTACTTGGCATTGGCCACTGTTGGAAGGCAGGATGCTGAGCTAGATGGACCATTGATCTGACCCAGTATGGCCATTCTTATGTTCTTAATACAATGGACCCCAAATTAAACCTAATTCAAGAACGTTTTGCTTAATTCTGTAAAGTTTATTGTAATTCCATAGGGTTTGTCCATAATATTGCAGGATATTGCCAGTGTTGCACAAGAATAATAAATGCAACAAAATAATATTTATTTAATAATATTAATAATCCTTTGCACTTTCAGAGTATGCTTCATCCAAGGATCTTGGAGCTCATAAACACTGAGTCAGACTTATTACGGTGGTATTCTAGTTTTACCCCAGTATGACTTCAATGAAACCTACTGGAGTTTACACACACTCAGACCTGCTAAAACCAATGGAGTAACAGTGGTGAATCAGGACCACTAATTCATCTAGCCTAATAATGCCCCCTGGGGGTGAGGGAGGCAGATAAATATTTTTATAGATGTAGAAAACTGTGGCTTCCTCAAGTTTAGGCATTTAAAGTCCATATTTAGGCTCCTAAGTAGAAGTAGCTTGATTTTAGCTACTGACTTCAGTGGGAGCTGCGGCTGTTCAGTACAGTTGAAAACACCAGACTCTAAGCTAGTTTAAGAGCCTGATTCATGGCACTGAAATTTAAAAATGTTGCTTGAGCAACTTGCTCAAGATTACACAGAGTCTGTGGAAATTTTAGAATTTTCAACCTATCTCCCCTACAACTCTGTGCTCTAACCAGGCAGTGCTTTCTCCCTGAAGGCCTTGACACAAGAAGTCAGTCCACCCCATGTGCCAGGTGGAACAAGACTGCCACTAGGGAGATCAACAGAAAGGGAATAGAGAATCAGAGAATAGAGAAGGGATCAAAATGGTGACTGACCAGAATGAGGATTGGGGAGAATCTCCAGGACACCATCCCAACTAGCATCAGTTAGTACATCAGTTATGCATCACTTAAGGCTAGGCGTCTGTAAGACTTAAGTGTTGCATAGGCTTGTGCTGGCATTCTGCCCAGAGGTGAATTTCACCAAGAGAGCTGAATGGATTTTATCACATGTCTGCTGCCCCATTAAACCCATATATTACCAGCAGCACAAGACTTTCATCATAGTCTGGCCTTTTAACCAGGCTTTAGATTGTAAAAGCAAGAGCAGAGAAGAAGGGTGTTAAGCATAATGTTTACGGGGGAAACCACCAATTCTTTATACCTTTCGAAAGGAAGAAAGAGAGACATCCATCAAACTGTCGTTGCAGATTAGATGCCACAAACCTAAGCCCATGGAGCAGCCAGGAATCTGTAAACCTTTTAAAGGCTACGCCTGTTTTTGACATTTAAAAAAAAAATCTTTATAGATTTTCATGGAAAACATTAATGGGCCAAGGGATGTTTCACGTTTCTCTAAGCTTTGACAGACTCCACACGAACTGGGTGAAAGTCCAGTCTTACAATTCAGGTTAATTAGTTTCTGTATTATGATTGAGAAGCAATAATACTGTCTGTCTGTCTTATTAAGGCAAGTTTGAAAAGCTCTGTTTGATTTTAAAGAAAGACTGCTGTATCCTGACTTCTGCCTACTTTTAGCCTGATTTTAGGTGCCCTTTATATAACAATAATTTGATACTGCTCACAATACTTGGCATCCCAAGCGCTGGAGTGGAATGTAATAAGAACACTTTAGCAGGTCTGAGTGTGAGTAAACTCTACTAGTGCTGGAATGAAAGGGTAGGGCATTCAGTGAATGTCTCTCCCTTACTTGGCATTCACAGACAATAAGAACTTGAGGATTAACATACTAGACTCCATTTATTACACATGGGTGGATAAAGCAATTATCTGTCTATCAAGGCTGTAGTGAATTGTGCAACAGCATTAATATGGGTGGATATGTGGATAAATGCTATTCTGCCACAGAGGTTGCTGATACACAAGATAATCCTTCAAGTCTAACTTGTAAAGACTGTTTTCTTTTGGAGTTTATATCGTATTTCCCTTGCAAGCATAGACTGAAACGGCATCTTTTTATTTTCAATCACATTCTCAGCTCCCTTTAGCCATCTGAATTTTATTAGTGGGATTATTTTAGAAACATCACTTCTTTAATCAAGTTTAAACAATCTTCTTAAAACCTGTTGCACGGATATAAACACAATAGTATTTTAAAACAGCAAAACAGTTTTGTGAAAGACACAAGTGTATACATGTGCACATATTCCTCCATTATTGCTTGACTGTTGTATTGTCCATGCCTGAACTCCCATTCAAACCACAGCATTCAGCTGGTAACTTGTCCTTAGTTTTGAAGAGAAAAAAACCCTAAAGTGTATCTTATTGATGTCTAGAGAGCAGAGGATTGCAAAACAGCACACAACTGGAGGGGTCTTAGACTAGATTAAAATTAAGTACCTTAAATCTGTTTTAATGATTGTATTTACATCTCCCCCTGTTCGTTCCTTTAAAGCAATCAGGTTTTGCAAGCATGCAGAAAACCAACCCCTCCTGCCTGTTGGAGAGAGGCCAGTTCAAGCGAGAGATTTTTTCACTCCTCCCTCACCCTCCTTCTCTTTCTATGATCTTTACTGCTCTTCAGTGTAGCAAGACCAGGATAAATAACTTGACGGGCTCTTTATAAAGCAGTTACCTTTAAAAAAAAAAAACATGTTTCTTTCCAGTTTTTAAAGAGCTTATCTGATAATGAAGAAGATGTTAGAGTCGGGATGAGAAGCTCTTGCACTTTTGAAATGCTGCCGTCTTTTAAAAAAATTGTTAAAATTTTCCTTTGCTCAAAAAAAAAAAAATAAAGCAAAAAAACAAAAACAAAAAACCCAAACAAAAACAAAAATAAATAAAAGGAAAAAGAGTGCCTCTGATACTAGCATGCCGAGGGAATGAAGCCAGGGACTGGGAATTGCGTGACAGTCTCTGTTTGTATGATTTTGTCTTTAGAATCCTTGAACAAAGATGCCAACCTTGGTTAGCTGTGTGGCTGGCCTGCATACTGATGTATGGTGTTCTTTACTGAGGTTTAAAAGTGAATGAGAGTAGCGTTGAGATGCAGGGGGCTCCTACACGTCTCCTGTCTTCCTTGTCTGTTTGTGGTGGTGGTGGGTTTGTTTTTTTAAAATAGCCATCCCGGAGTGAGAATTAAAAAGCTTGGAGGAAATGATGAATCGCATGGCTGAGCTGAGGAGAATCTCCCAGCAGGAGATAGGAACTCCTTTAATGCACAATTCTGAGCTGCAGAGCCGAGGAGGATGGGTTTGGGGTGCAGGGTAGATGCCAAAGCACTGAGCACCTGTAGTGATGTAGTGGTGAACTGGGTGTGGATCTCTTTGTGTGGGAAGATTCCCTCTGAATTGGAGGATGCACTGTGGGTCTGATCTTGCACCAGTTATGTGCCAAGGCTCAAATCCCATCCCTTACTGACCCTGCCCACTTTGGGCATGATGTGAAAGCCCACTGAAGTCAATGAAATGACTGATTTCCATGGGATCTGGATCAGCCCTTTGTTGGCAGTGCCAGCCTGCTTTTAACCTATCCAAGATCCTTGTAACAATGGAGTCAAGGGGTTGGGAAGAGGAGGTCAGCTGGGTTTCCACCAAAGGAGTGAATTGGGCCCTAAAAATAATAAATCAAGTCAGCTGAGCCCGTTTGCAGTGGTAGTTTTCATGTAATTTATTTATTTATGGGTCAGTTTCAGGTGTATTTTTGACCTGCGGCTGTGTAAAACCCCTCCGCTTTAAAAACAAAAACCTTTGGGGGTCTTGATTTCTGACCATGTGCATGTGTAACCCTCATTAATGCTAATGGGAGTCCTCTGTGCATGGTTGGGAGAATAGGCCCTTTAGTCTTTAATGTAAACTGGTGCCTTTAGCTATTTAAAAAACAAACATCGTTTTCCCTCCACTGAGTGAATTAAAGTCAGTTATTGCGCCTATGTAGCGCCTTGTTTTACGAATTATAAGAACTTTTCCTATGTAGAGCCTATGGCCTAATTATGTAATTATGTCTCTTGGGTAGATTATATTTTTCTTCTCATAATTATGTCTTTACCCAAGAGACTGGAAGGGCTCCAAGCTTTCCACTTTCATGGGTAGAAATTGTTTGGCTCTCTTTTTCATTCTTGTTGATTAATTTTGAATTGTATACAGTATGTATGGCTCATGTACAGTGAGGGTGAATGCATAGGGAAATCAACAGAGAGGACAACAGTTTGTTGCAAATAAATATTTACTGAAATATGGACTTAGTAAACAAGATCCCTTTTTGCTCCTTTCAGGGACCCTGCTTGGAAAGAGCTAACGTGATCCTTCTGGATAGGGGTTGATTTATAGTGCTCTTGTGTTACCTCCAGAGCTCAGCTAGACAGTTGCTGGAGCTGTTCCTTGCTAACATGATGTATTGTCTGAACATTATAAGAACGATGAATGTTGATGCCTGAATCAAAGACATCATTCACTGCGAGTACAACCAGCTATCAAGAAGTCTTTTGGCTCAATTTTGAGCTGTTTCACCAGGATAAATGTAGAATAGTTCCTCTGACTCCAGTTTTACACCAGTACAATTGAGATCAGAATCAGGCCCAGAGAGACATAGCTGGCTGTAAATCCACATGTGTTATTCCTATTGATATTAATGGGATCAAAAGCAGTAAGATGTCCAGAGACAAAGGTGCTTGGAAGAAACTGCTGAGACTTGTAATTCATCCCCTTCACTAGTCTAGCAATATTGTCCAAAATGCATCCCAAAGTATTGGTTACTAGTGCATTGATCTTGAAGTGTACTAGTATATTCATCTCCTTGCAGATCATGACATTGGCCAATCCATTCCAGTATAGGGATTTTCTTTCCCTATTATCTAATCTAACTTTTCCCTTTTCAAGTTTCCTACCTTTAGTGGGGAGAGGAGATAATAAAAAATTCTACCCTTAGGCCCTAAACCTGTTCCCATTGAATCAATGGAAAAAACTTCAGTGATCCACAGACTAATTCTTCTCCCACTATTCTTTATGCTGCCCCCAGCCTGGAGCTCCCATGTATGTTACTCAAGGCCGGCACCTCTTTTTGGTTCACACCTCTCCTTTAAACACGTCTTCTGCCAATCCAGACTCTGATTTCACATAACTTGGAAACATTGTACAGAAAGCCTGAACACCCATTTGGCCACAAAGAACAATCTGTGTGTGTTTGTTGCTTTGTCTGCCCTTTCAAGTGCCCGTAAGTGGTATGGGACAGTGACCATGACTTCCTCTGTGTTTATACTGTGCCAAGCTCTGTTGGCAAATAATAAGTACAAACAACAACTGTGTCTAGATCTTGAGGCAAATATTGCATGTCAGAGCCTCCATTCTAATTGGGATCACCCACACAATCTATGCACAACAGGTGGGTGGGGTAGGATCTGAATTTCAGCTGCATTTATGAATTTCCCATGCTTGGCTTTTATGCAAAGATACCTGATTCTCCCATCATTTGCCATTGTTGTTGTGACAAAAGTATATCAAAGTGAAAGAGGTGCAAATGGGTGAAGATTGAAAATATCCAGCCTACTCAGCAATCATAAAAATATCTGTTGACAATCTGGTAACCAGAGCTTCCTGGTACCACAATAAATTCATGAGTGATTTGCTTGGTGCTAGAAAGAGAGTTCTTCACTGTCACTGCATGTGACTAGACCAAACATAGTCTGATTAGTTTTCAGCCCCACACCTGCAGCTGCAGAATAAAAGAATATAAAGAGGTAAAAATGTTGAGGCACCAGATTACATTGGGTTCTCCAGATTGACTGCTCAAACGTCCATTTGAAGTGGCTAGAGGGTGTCAATTAAACTAATAGCAAGAGCCTGGTGATCAGAGAAAAGGTGACATGCCTTTCCAGCTGAAAGCTGCCAGCAGACATGGACACCATTTCCAGGATCCAGGAAACCAGGAAACAATCTGATCCATCTAGGGTCAAAGCTTTAGCATGTTGTCTGCCCTGGATGGAATGGGTTATACAGTGATAGCCCTTATGTGCCACCTTTAACATTTTCCTGACTGAAGCTTTCCTGCTTTGATTGGCAGGTGTGATGGTGGCATGCATAGTTATGGCATGTGTCTAGCCAGGGCTTTGGTTTACTTTACTGCATTGATTGTGTCAGATCTATATTTACTCTGAATTGGAACCATAACTCCTGCAGCTGGTTAACCACAGTGCAGTCTCTTTCCAGAATCTTTGATATAGAGGTTTGGTTAAAAGAGTTGGGTAGTGCTGATGGACTAGGATATTGCTCATTGCAATGATGGGCTAGATTCATAAAAATAGTTAGGGGCCTAAGTCTGGGTTTAGGTTCCTATGTCTCAGTTTTAAGCTCCACTGTGATTCACAAAATTCCTTCTGGCCTGGTCTACACATACCTTGGCGATTCGGCAGCAGTCGACAGGAGATATGCAAGTGACGTAAATCACTTGCGTATCTCCCGTCAACTTTGCAGCGTCTCCTCTGCGCGGCGTTCATACTGCGCTGCGTCAAAGGGAACAGCGCTCCCTTCGACACAGCATTACTCCACTTACGGGGGTGGTTTTCTTGCATCGCTTCCTGGATTGACTGAGCGCGTCTACACAGACCACTCAGTCGACCCAGAGCAATCGATGTGACGGCGGCGAATTTGCCACCATCAGTGTAGACCCAGCCTCTGAATCCTGTAAGTGCCGTAACGTGCTGGTTGCCTAAGTTTTTGCAATAAGGTTGCTAGTTGCCTGTGTTTCCACCTCTGGGGATGTGTACTGCTGCCTCACTATAAACATCTGAGAACCTATCTCCTGCCTCAGTCCCAGAGCAATACACAAATGGGGGGAAGATAGGTGTTTGGCTACCTAAGTAATTTGTGGGGCCTGATATAGAAGGCCTGCTCGGGCCCTACATGTGACTTCACACAAAGCAGCCAGGAAAGGGACAGGAGGAAAACCTCCCTCATAACTTTTAACCCAGTGGTTAGGATACTCACCAAAGATGTGGGAGACCCCCCATTCAATCTCCCCTCCTTATGATGAGATGATATTTGAACAGGGATCTGCCACATTGTAGATGAGTGCCCAAACCACTGGGCTATGGAACATGCTGATATGGGGGTCCCTGCATCTCCACTGTTGAAGCTGTTCCACTGTGGATAAATACTTACATAGTCATTGGACCGGGGGAAGAACCTTGGCTGTCCCAATCCTAGGGGAGTGCTCTACACACAGGCTATTGAGTCATTCTCATGTTTGTGCTCTGTCCCCCTTTCTCACACACACCTCTCTCTGGCTCAAATGGCTAAGTATTTAGCCACAATGGAACAGCTTCAACAGGAGAGACTGAAGGAACCTCTCATATCTGAATATCCCATAGACCAATGGTACTCTCCTGAGTCACGGCAGATCCTGCCTCCTTGGAGAGAGGGGAGGGAGAATTGAATTCGGGGTCTCCCACATGAGTACCTTAACCACTAGGCTAAAAATTATGACGGAGATTCTCCTTCTCCTACCACCCACCCAGCTTCTTGCAAAAAATGTCTTTGACTCCTAACACCAAAGAGGGTTCACAGCTGAGAATGGCCTGAGAGATAGGTGCTTCCCCACAACTTGGACTTAGGCACCTATGTCTGAGAGAGGGGAGGGGCTTAGGACATACCCCTCTCATTGATATCTCCCATTGACTAGCTTAAGTGGCTCCCAGCCTACCATGCAGACTTTTGTGAATCAGGCTCAGGTGACTCTCTCTGCACATTCATTGAATAGGAGCCTAGTGCCTAACTCAGGCTTGTGAATCACAGTGTGTTCCTGTGATTTTTACAGGGCCTATGTACCTTTGTAAATCTAGCCCTGTGTGGGCAGAAGTTGTTGGGATTTGAGGATAAGTATTCCTGGATGCTAATCTAGGCTCCGACTCTGTGTTCTTGTACTCTGAGAACAGATACACTGGAGTACTTTGTTGAACTTCTTCTTATAGTGTGTCCTGTCTTTTTGGCCTCAGTCTTTCAGAGTGCTTTGGATTACACCCTGATTCAGTACCTCACTAACCACACCCATTTTTTTCAATTGCACTTCATATCAGAGACTTACCTTGTCTCTAACCTCCTTTGTAACCTACTTTTGAACCTGCTTTGTTTCTGCTATAACTTCTTTGTGAGAGAGTGACCAGGAAGGAACACCATATTCTGGGTGAGTCTGTCTTACTGAGCTGTACAATGCTATTAGAATATTTCCAGTATTATTTTATCCTGTTCTTTATACAGCATAACATTGCTTTTTTATGTTTTAAATCACTGTTACACATGGATCAGAGGTTTTCGTTGAGCTGTCCATCATGACGCCCAGAATTATTTTCTGAAATAAATTATGCCTCACACTCAAGACAGAGAAAAACATCTTTTCTTAGTGTGCTCCCTGGGGATCAGGAATTTCTCTGTCAATGGATGCATATGTCACTACTAAGATGAAAAGCAGCCTTTGTGCATGAACTTCAAATGTATAGCATGTATGTTATTATTCCTGCTTAGATGCTGTTTGGAAAGTATTTTTCTAGGGTGTGTCACTGTATGGTGTAGCTCTTCTAAAGTCATAAGGGGTTCTCAGGTCCATAGGTATGTAAGGCACCTAGGGAGAATTCACACAGATATTTAGGTGCCTAATTTTGTGAATCACACCCTAACTCCCATGATTTAAGCACCTTCTGAATGTACTATTTTCAGGCCTTATTCTCCGAGGACTTCGTAGGGGCCTTTGATTTAAAAACACTGCAAGAGTCACAGCTCAGCACACAGGTTTCATTACAATGGAGGTTTGGTTAGAATTATTTTATTTGTCATTAAAGATAGGTCAGGGACTTATTCAGCCATGGCTTTTATTATAATACAACAATCACACAAACTTGAGAAGACAAAATTGAATAAAACCTCTTTAGGGGATCTTATTGTGTGTAAAATGGGTCCTATCTGGCATCCAGAGACCCTTTTGTCCCAATATTCCTTTTTGTCTTGACCCTACATTTAAAATGTCTACAAGGGAAGGGGCAATCCAAGAGTGCCTATGTCTCCTCTTTGGCTTCTAGAGCCTCATAGGAAATGTTTACACTGCAATTAGACACCTGTGGCTGGTCCATGCCAGCTGACTTAGGCTCTGGGGACTTGGGTTGAGAGTCTGTTTAATTGCAGTGTAGACATTTGGGCTTGAATTCTAGGACCCTCCCATCTTGCAGGATCCTAGAACCCAGACTCCAGCCCAAGCCTGAACATCTGCACTGCAATTAAACAGCCCCTTAGCCTAAGTCAGCCAGCATGGACCAGCCGTGGATTTTTAATTGCAGTGTAAGTCTACCCTTAGTTTCCTTGATGCTTTGAGTCTTCCAGACCTGGATAACCCCACCCCACCTGCGCCTTTAAAAAAAATTCCTCTAGATTCTTACAGTTTCAACCAGATACAGAGTTCTTTCTTCTTCACATCCTAGCCTAAACTCCTGTGTGCAGTTATTTTCCACTAGTAGACAGTTGCTGGGTTCTGCTCAGAAGTGGCTGCATTTCAGTGATGGATTAAGTTTGGAGTCAATAATTGCTGTAGTTAAATATAACCTTTGTTTTTACATAGCTATGTCCTGCAGAATAAAGCATGGTCAAAAGCAAGTTGAAGGGCATCACATACATACTTTTACAGACCTGAACAGCAGTGATGACTCACAAATAATCACTGATATAATTAATACATTATATAGTTCAGGTTTGTATATCAGTTTGTTAAAAAAGTGCTTTGGGATCTCTGAGAAGGAAGGACACTACATAAATGTACAATAGAATTTTTATCTGAAAATTCAAGGCAAAAACCCATTTGGGGGTAAATTCATTTTCAGATAAATTCAGCCCTGGTGTAAGAGATTAGGGATAAACTAACTCAGGTATTTTATTTTGAACTCAGTGAAATGAGATTATATTCTGATTAGAAACAAATGCGAACAAAGGAGAAAGGGGAAAAAATGGTGGAAAATGTAACAGGCAGAGGGAAAAACAAACACAGAGTTTGTTAAAAAAAGGAGAGAGGCTGAGAAGGAGAATTTCTATGGAAAAAATTCTTTGTGTGTGAAAATTACTTCTTTAGATTTAACAACACCTAATTTGTACCATAGATGCTTTTCATAGATTCAGGAGACAATGCTAAACACAGTCAGTTAAGATATTGTCATATTAATTAAACTGTGATTACATCATTACCTCGAACCAGCCAAGAAATCATTCTATATCTGTACTCATCAACATCACTCATACATATGTATATGTATATATATATATATATAGGGGACCCACTTGTTCCAGCCTAATTTTGGGTGGGTCATTCTAATATGTAGCCTCTGTTTCCCTTTAACTTGTGGGAAAAATCATGTTTGAGATTGGGGAAGAAACATGCTTTAAAATTACAGGAAAATGGGTCACCAAATTAGTTTCAAGAATCATAAAAATTGTTTGAGACTCTTCTTTAATCTCAAATTAGATCCATTTCTCTCCATACACCCATTCCAGTCTCTCAGTTTTTTGTACAGAAATAGGTTTTCTCTGAGTCTTCTACTAGTACCAGTACCAAAATTGCTTGCCAGCTTCCACCGCTTGTTCTCAGAGATCCAGTTAGATAATGTGTGTTACACGTCAGGCACTCAGGTACTAGGATGATGGGTGTTTCTAGAAATGAAGGATGGTTGCAGCACAAGAGTGGGAGTGATAGAATCTGGGTTTTAGCTTCTGGGTTCTCTCTCTATAACCTTGAACAAGTCATTTAATCTCTCTGTGATTCAGCTTCCCCATCTGTAAAATGGGGGAAATAAATCCTATTTGCCTGCTGGTCTAAGAATCCGTTCATTAAACTTGGTGAGGTGCTCCGATAATCTAATGATGAGCATCATGGAAACACCTTAAAATGAATTAAGTCTTTGAATACAAGTTTGGTGATGGATGATGCATAATTTCTATAATAGAACACAACTGGCAGATCTTAAGTAAAAGTACATATAGTATCAGCATATTTTTGATTGTCATTTTCCCTTTTAACAACTGCATAACATTAAAGAGAATTCCCAGTTAATCTGCTAGCAGAAGCTGGAGAGGGAGCAACAATGAGGGATAGCTCATTAAGTGAATGGAAGTATGGGACCTACCGATATTAGTTTAATCAGATGCAGCTTTGCCATTTTTTCCTTATTACACCACTTTTTTGTCTTCTTAAAGGAGACTGGCTATTTAATTCTAACTTCTGAATACGTTTTAAAGTTACAGAATACTGAGTGAACCGTAAGGATTAATTATAACGGTGTAATTAAAAAAAATTTCTTTCTGATTTTCTTGTGTGTCTGAAAATGTCCATGATAAGTGGAACCAATTCTGGAATAATCTCTCACTCAGACATGAGGTTTATCTATATTAGAAGCTTGTGCTACTTTAATTATCTCACTGAAATGAAAGCAATAAAAAAACCCTCATATGAACACAGTTATACCAGTATAAATGTGTTTATATCAGTATATCTTGTTCTGGTTTGGGAGGTGGATGTGGCATACACACAGCTGCTGATTTTAGGATTTTAACCAACAAATACCAGTACAACACCCTCAAAACAAAAACAAACAAACAAAAATGAAACCCAAAATCAGTGTTTATCCAATAAACGCTGGAAAAATACCAGTAATGGTTCCTCAATTCATATTGACTTCACTCTTTTCCCTGTGCAGATTTTTTCCCTGCTCCTTGCTTGTACCTAAAGGCTTTTCTACATGGAGTAGTAATCTGGACTACAAAGCACTAATGTGTTGCACATTAATTGGTCTGTGTAGACCTTTGCTGTTGCACACTTAGTTCCTTAGTACTCTTTAACAAAGCTGCTTGAAACAGTACTGCATGTATCTGTAAAGAGAAAGCCTCATAAAAACACTGGTTTTGGACATCTATTTACAACTCAAGAAGTGAAAAATATAAACACCAGAAAATGAAATAAATAAACCCAGAAAAACAGAAGCCCTAGGTATGTTTATACTCATATAACTGAATCCACACCAGGACTTTTACTGATGGAACTGTCACAAATAAATGACATTCCTAACCAATATAGCTATATACAATGTCTGAGTGTAGACCAGGCAATGAACATGCTGGTCTTTCCTTCTGTAGAACTCACAGTGGAACGGATCCTCAGCTAATCTGAGTTATCATAGCTCTGTTGCCGTCAATGTAGATAGAGCAGTTTAGACCAGCTGAGGATCTGCTCCACAGTTTTTAATGTTCAGGTGCGCCTAGTGTCTGGTAGGTAAAGAAGACTCTATGTCCTCACTTCCTGCCACTATTCTTTCACCAGCTTTGGTTTCTGTTTGTAACCAAAATGCCTACTAAACTCACAAACAGTTAATAGGTCCTTACAAATAAATTGGGGAGGGGGCTTGTATGGTAAATTGTTCAGTCGTGCTAATAATGCTTTTATTTTATGATTTGCTGTTTCCAGGGCACAGACAGAAGCTTGATGACTCTAAACCTAGTTTGTTCTCTGAACGACTCAGTGATTTAGGGCGCATTCCTCATCCCAGTATGAGAGTAGGGGTCCCGACTCAGAGCCCACGGCCCTCTCTGAACTCTGCACCAAGTCCTTTTAATCCACAAGGACAGAGTCAGATTACAGGTAAGAGACAGAACCATAGGTTTGACTTGCACAGGCAATGGTAGTAATTGGTTGTGGATATATTTGTGTCGACTGTAAAGAAGTGAGGCTGTTACAGAGTGAGAGATGTGCACCAATCAAAGATAGCTGGGGAGCAGATTATTCTGTAGCATTTAAAGCTGGAAATGTCTTTCTTTTCTTAAATGAATTTTTAAAAGACCAAAATATCAAAATCCAGTAAATAGGCGAGGAATCTGATGAAACATCAAGCACCATGATGCTCTGAAATAACCAACATGTGCAGTGATTCAATGAATGGAATATCTGAATATATTTATTCAGCAGCGCTCTTTACTTTGCTGGTTAGAAAAGTGGCCAACATTGTACTGATGTTATTAGGATACCTATGCAACCTTCTCACACTGTGGTTTCCCTCTAGTGCCAGTTTCTATCACTGTTGCAATAAACAAACGAGAATGTGAAAATCTCCTGTGGCTGCCAATGAGGATTGTATGCAGCATTTCTGACTGCATGCTGAGGGATGGTATTTCACTGAGCTGAGAGAGAAATAAAAAATTACTGTGTGTAACAAATTATAAAACTGAAATGGGATTTTAATTATAATTGTGCCAAAGGCTTGCAACAAAATCCTAAAGTATACAAAATTCATTGGGGTCAGTATTTTGTTAAAACCATGAAGACTTAGTAAGTTTTGCAAACTTTTTCCAGACAACCTGTGCCTAATTTTGAGTCAACCTGGGAAGATTTATGGTTTCATGTTTCAAGTGGTTTTGACATGATACCAGCTGAAACTCAGTGGTTTAGACTAAATGTTGTGGCTTTGTTTTTTTTTTTTTAAAAGTTCAACCAGTTAATTAATTTTCAGTAAAGAATAAGTGAGTTTTTGTTTGAACCCAAAACTCAATGTGAAATCCCATGAGAATTGAAACTGAAAAAAAATAATTCTCATGAACCTTGGCAAATGAAAACTGCCAAGTTTCCCACAGCGCTACACTCTAGGTTTAACTCTAACTCCTGTGAAATATGTATATAATATATATAAATATCCTGGGACCTGCCATCTACTGATATCTCATAACAGGTTCATTTGCCAGGCTTCCCTTTGATTAATTAGGAATCTAGATTTTGCTGCATATAGAGCAATAGTTAAGAATTGCCAAACCAAAAAACCAGTGGGGTCTTCAGTCTCATATCTTGTCTCTGACAGCAAATGAGGACCCAACTCAGCTTCTAGAAAAGACAGTGGGTAGACTTCCCATTTCAGAGCGGCTGGTCCTTAAAGGCATAACCAAAATCGTCCTCTTCCTTCTGCCTCTCTAGTTTACCTATTGTGCAATACTGAACTAATGAAGGGGGGTGGAATTCTTCCTGACTTGCATCTGGTGATCAGTTTATGGCCTGAAGCAGGAGGACTAGAACCTCTTGTAACTTTAATCCTAGCTAAGTGTAACTTTATATGCTGTTCTCATTCACATAAAAGCCTCCTGTAGAAATTGTGCTTCTGGGTTTGATTAATATACTTCTTTGCCTCATTATGAATCAGCAGCAGCACTTACAAATCCTGGAGGTGAAAACTTCAGATGTTTAAATAAGTCTGACTGCAGACAAAGACTTCGTGTTTACTACTCACAGCACAGTTAAAGAGTTAACAGTTAAAAACTGACTGAGACTCAGTCTACACAACTCAGAGGTTGCTAGGGCAGAGGGAAATGACTTGAATCGGGAAGGAGTGGCTTCTCTTTCTAGCAGTGGAGTCTGTACTCTCCTTGCCAAAAAGATGCCCAGTGGTTGGGTATTTTTGAATCCCTGACTGCTGTCATTTCCCCAGGTAGAAGCAATGACTCCTACCACTTTTAAAAGTTAAGGGGCTGTAGACTCCTCCTGCTTGCCACAACCCTCCACGCTTTATCTGCTTCCGGTTGTATAAATACAATCCATTCAGCCATTAAAGACCACTTGCTATCATTGTGGTAGCCTGCCTGCTTAAAAGAGCAGTAGTGAGAGCCTGGTACATCTGTGATCTGTGAATTGCACTGTCCTCCCCATCTGTTTTAGGTGCTATTCAAGGTGTTGATTCTAATCTGTGAAACCCTATATCGTTTGGGCCTGGCTGCTTTTGGAAATACTTCTCTCCCTATGTTCTAGCATGATGTGGTGGTGCTGACAGTCTCTCAGTGCACTTTTGAGGATTGCAAGTAGTGCAGTTTTAGTGGAGTTCTTTGCTGTGGAACAGACACCAGAGAAGGACCAGGTTTAAAGCTCAGAGCGCTGAGTGAGGCACCTCTCTGTGATCAAATCAATAGTTTGACCATGGGAGATTGCAGAATTTGTGCTTATTTGAGGTAGTACAACCTGGGAGAAGAACTCTTTGTGTTGTCCACAGCACCCGATTAACTTACTAGGGTGCTGCATTTTCTCCACGTAACATCAATACTATGCAGTAGGTGCACATCTACAAAAATGAATCAATAACAACTTGGCTTTTTCTATTTATTGCTCCCTTGGTACGGTCATGTGAGCTAATAGTATTTGGATGTGTAATAAAAAGTGATGGAACCTTTGTACCCAAAGAAAGTCTTTTTATTACATTTGATAAAATTAACCAGCTGTTGCTTTGTAAACGACTTAGTTTGGTAATTTTTACCCTGTAATTAATATAAAAGAAAACCATTAGTTCCTAGTAACTGTAGCAGTATACAATTGTTTCCTTACAATAAAAGCCAGTACGTTAATAGGAAACACATAGTTTAATTTCTTTTGTTTAATTCCAATTTAGGTTTTGCATAATTATTGCATGATCAAACATAAATAGTATTTAGAACCTAGCCATCTCCCATCTAAGTAATAAAGAATTAAGCATATGCCCTAACACATCTGCTGGCATACAGTTACATTTTTTTTCTGGGTTGTGTTTGCTTTCCTATAGTGTCTGAATACTGTTTTTTTTAAATATGCCACCTTCCTAAACTTGCTAAAGAACCAGACCGTTGCAGTGCAAGCACAGCGTAGCACAGAGTTGCCCTTATTCAACATGGCATTTTAACTATTATTCTGCAAAAGCAACATCGAACGGTCATTTAAAAACAAATCATCCAATAAGCAGATACCTTTGCTGAGGTAGTGCAGATCCAATTTAAACCCTGCATATTGCTCATAAATCAAGATTCCTGTCCACTCACATTTAGATCTTGGTATATTTGCTACTTGTTGGGGTTTTTTTTTAAGTGGAACTCAAATGACTTGCGTGGGCATCAAATTACCCTCCCATTCAGACAGTGAACTGTTGCATCAATTCTTAAACATGAAACAAGAAAAACTGTTGTTTTTCTAAAATACAACCAGTGAGGATTAGCTTCGATCAGATGAGAAAAGCCACAGGCGTAATGGCAAGAATGCGGTCAGTGTGAATAGTGGAATCTCAGCTGCAAAGAAGAAACTGTAAAGTGGGAGTTAAGTGAGGTTTCATGCTCCATCACCACTATGGCACCATCTGATCTATAGGCAATCTGTGACTTCAGTAACTGAAATAACAGCACTCAACGGCAGGTTGTGTGAAACATGTTCCTCCCTGTCCACTTCCCCCTGCCCCAGCAGCATTTAACTTCATTTTTCAGACTGGAGAAACTCATGACAATTTAGGGTGTCAGAAGGCAGAGTTAATGCAGTTAGGGCTGAATCCTACAGGCCTTACTTATATTGAAGTCAGTGGGAGAACTCATCAGCTCTATCAGGCCAAGAAGGCTCTTTGTTGGAATGTTGTTTGAAGGCAAACAGGCTAACATGATTATGGGCAGAGAGAAAAATCCATCTTTACGCACAGGGCCAGCACAAAGCTTCACCACCAGTGAAGTCCTCCTTAGTCCTTATGTTGAGGCATTGTACTGACCATCTTCACAGGGATGAGTTCCACCCAGAGAAAGAAAGAGGGCCTACTTTTCTGGGCAGGATGCTTTTCTAGACCCGGCATAATTGTTTTATAGGAATTTGCTGTAGGTTGTCAGGAATTTGATGGCGCAAAGTGAGTCGCATTTAGTACAAAATTAGGGTAAAGGTTTGTGGACTAGCTTGTTGAGAGCAATGCTTCCATTAGCTCCTCAGCAACAGTTCTGGCTTACCAAAGGGGAAGATTACCCCTGGCACAAGGCCCTGTGTATCACTTAAACCCAGTGTTGAGGGCTTAAGTGCCCGGGGTTGAATTTTACCCTTAAGGAAAATTTGTCCAAAATTTCCTCCAAAGAAGCAAGTTTTGGCTGCATTCTACTTTAATACAGAGATGTGGCCCCTAGAAACTACAGGACCCAGCCTGCTTTTCTGTATGTATCAACAGAGAATATTGGGAGCTTTGGAGTCAGTAGGCTGCAACTCTGCATTGAGGACAAGGGTTACTGCAGTCTGTTGCATTTTATGCTATTTCATTGCATCCTTCAAGCTCCTGGCAAGTCATCATGGTGACCCTCTCTTGGGTAAAGTTTGTGCACCCTTAAAGTATCATTTTTTCCCATTTTATTGTCTTGCTCTGTTAGCAAGAATTGTTTTCAGTTTTTTTCTTTAGAAATGTGACTCTTGAGGGGTTTGTGAGGGGTGATTTTAGAGATGGAAAGCCAAAATCTGGTCTCACTTATACCAGTGGCAGTTAAGGAATAACTCCATTAGACTTGACTTCAGTGGAGTTACTCCTAATTGACCATGGAGATCAGGAGTTTTTAAAGGAGTCCATGAAAAACTCAGAGAAGCCAGTTTTCTACAGTAGCCCATTTACTCGTGCAGAGAGTAGTCTTGGCTTTGTTCAGACCATAATTGAGGATATCTTACTTTAAATATTTACAACAGATAGCTCCAGACTACTTGTTTTTCAGCATGAGCTGCAGCACTAATCTAGTCAGCATTAAACAGATGTGGTATCAGATTTGAATGGATGATAGGGACTCAAATGAGAACGATTGTGTAACGTGTGCATGTGTGTGTTCATTTAGATTTTAGACTCTATAGTGAGAAATGGTCAACCTGCGTATCTGGTGATCATGTTCTTCAGTACTCTTTCAGTTTGGGGAATGGAAAATTGATTTCTCTCCAGTCTGGATCACTATATGTCTCATAACCTGCGGCCAAAGCATTGCAAAAGGCTACTTAATTGAGATATTTAGGCTCTATTTCCTCTCCCATTTGCACTGCTGTTATATGATATTTCCATTGTCAGTGGAGTTACACTAGTGTAAAGTTAGTGTAATTGACAGGAGAATTGGGACACTGATTTTTAATTTTGTACAGTCCATCTAACACTTGACTAATTTCTGAACACCTTTGTTTTCCCAAGAATCCACTAAGATGTATACAGTAGATCATAGAAGCAAGAGTCAAACAGTATGTAAATCTACCATCTGTAACTATGTGGTAATAAAGCCTAGGAATGAAATAATACGCAATATTTGACATTTCCTGTTTCACAGAAGCTTACCTGGCAGTGCAAACAGGAAGGAGCTGTGTATTAGTTTAGACCTCACCCCTACTGACTTGTTTCAGCCGATCTGTGCATGAAGTTTAGGAGCATTTGCCTGGTATGCCTTGTTGTGAATGACTTACGAAAGCAGCACTTTTCTTCACACCCACACAGGCATAACAAAAATGTTTACAAAAGGAGGACTGCTATTAGTAATCACTCCAAATTTTGAAGTGCAGAAATGTGATAGCCCTGAACGCCTGGCTTTGGTCTATTCACTGTGCTCTTTTGCTTTTCTTCGGTGTTTGCATATTGCCATCAAGACAGGTGGGTGGGTTGTTTCCCCTTCCCCATCTGTTCAGTATGCTTTTTTATTTTCTGTATGCTGAGGATTCCTTTAGGCAGAGTCATGCTCCCTCTGCCTAGCAGCTCTGGGACTTCTCATATGTTCTAGGCTTTTAACAATTGGAAAGACATGCTGTGCCTGTCAGCACCCATGATCTTTCATGCAACAATGCAAAGCTGCTGGCCCCCCAGACACCCAGAAGCTGCCTGATCAGCTGGCAAATCTCACAAGCCCCTAGGTTAGAGCTAACAAGGGAATTTGTTTCTTGTACAGAAGGTAGAAAAAGCTTCCCACTAATATGCTCACGGGCCATTGTATGTGTTTCACCAGTACATACTAAATACCACATGTATCCAGACTAGGTGGTCACTCAGCACACAAGCAACCAAAAAGGAACTCTCAAAATCTTCCTGGCAATTCCCTCTTATGTTCTCATTCCCAGCTTTCCCACATGTCCCAGAAAACATTGATCTGGGAGCAAACTCCTCTGGGGTATGAGCAGGCTCAGTGTGTCTCGGAGGGGCTCCGTTTTCAGTACAGACTGTGGCATATGTGAAAAAACAAAACAAAAACCAACCAAACTAAAAGGATAGCTTGATTTCCTCTGGCCTAAGTTCCCACACCAGTGTGTTAGTGTCCCAGAATGTTGTATTGCGTGACCCCAGCTGGCCAATGGTCTGCAGGACTAACAGTTGTTTTTGAAGTTTGTGCCCTGAATTTCCCACTTAGCCTGCTTAGTGAGGGCGTTCAGCCCAGATTGGGGAGATGAATGAATTCACCAATTAGCTTTGAAAGTAATCTCTGACAGGCAGCACAGTTGCAGCTCCCAGCAGCTCCCAGTTGCAGCTCCACCCAGCCCTCCACACATGCACACACAAACACCTGCTGTTCTTAATAAGGTAGGGTTGGTTTGAAGGCTTCTGCTCAGAGAAGCTAGAAACTTCAGTTTCCTGTTTGTTAACAGGCCAAGCACAGTGCACGAAGCCAGCCAGCCACAGGGCAGGATTCTCCACCCTGCCCCAATGGTGACCTCAGCCCTGACTTAGGGCGAGGAAGTCTCATTACTCTCCATTTTGGCACAGTGCTGATTTCCTCCCAAGCAGTGACTCTCAGCTGCAGTAGTGACTTTTCTAACAACTTTTCCTGGATTTGGTTTGGTTTCACTGTTTTCTTTTCAATTGCCTCCTTTTCTGATCAGTAATGAACTGGGGCCTCATTTCTCTACAGAGCTCACGCTGAACTTACTTTCATTCTCCTTTCAGAAGTGGTCAGGTTGGAATATGTGTCCACTGAGCTATCAGGACTGAGAGGCCCCAAGCAGGACCAGGGTCCAATTATACTAGCTACATAGTAAGAAACAGTCTGTGCTCCAAAGAGCTTACCAATTAAATAGACAAGACAAAGAGTAGGAAAAAGAGAATATCCTGGGGAACTGAGGCACAGAAAGGTTAAGTGACTTGCTTAAGGTTACAACAGGAAACTGTGGCAGAGCCAGTGATTGAACCCAAATTCCAGAGATCCAGTCCAGTGCCTTAACCAAAAGAGAGTCCCTCCTCTCTTATAAAATAATTTTTGCTTTTAAAACACATACTATTACAGCCATGAATAGATGAAATCAAGTATCAAAAATTAGAATCTGTTTACATGACCCTAAAGCCTTTATTTGTATTTTAAAGTAGGATGAGCCAAGGAGGCAGTATTTAGATCTAGGGTTAAACTAGATTTCAGGGTCCAAAGCCAAATGAGGACTAGGATATGAGTTCAAGATATGCTGGTTTATAAATGTCACAAGGACTTCTGTTCCCATGAGGCTGCCACCATTCTGAGCGCCAGAAAGCCCACAAGAGCAACTGTGTGCATGAGAGTCTCACTGTCTTGAACCCAAATCCTGTGAGAACATCCATTCTTAGGATATTTCTTCCACATTTGAAATGGAAATTAGGCCGCTTCCAGTATTAGATGTAACCTAGAATCAAAACGGTAAGGGAAGGTGGTTTGGATCCAAAGACTGGGATTGAAAACCTCTTGGAATTTGAAGACGTTTGGATTTGAGGTTCTGGTCACAACCCATCGTTAATTTTAATAGTGTTTTACTAGTGTGCATAAGTCTTTTATTCCCCTCTTCTCCCCCCCCCAGTTGAAGATCACTTACCATTCATTGAATAGTGAATTACAGTACTGATATTAGGCAGAGAAAAGTGTCAATATCAGATAGAACAACAGTAAGATAGATTTGAAGTTGTTCCAAACCAATTTATACAGCTCCAGCCCTGAAATTGTTAAAAACAAAGAAGTTCATTATATTTAATGATCAAGTATCCTTTAGATTTCTGAGGAGCATTTCTGTTAACCATTTAGATTACTCACCCCTAATATAAACGGCAAACTGAAGGAAAATCCTCTTAAAATTAAATTGGAATTTTTTTTATGTATGATCTATATAGTTATTTTGCTTGAAGGAAGTATCTGCTTTCCAGACATCTCTTCAAACAAATCATGCCTGAACAGAAAAAAACAAACAAGAAATAGCTGAAGCAAAAAGGTTTTGCCACGTGGAATATCAGAGAGAGGGTTGTTGTTTTTTTTTAAAAAAAGAATTTCCTGAAGAAGAAGAAAAAAGATGGGTTGGCGGAGATTGTTTATGAAATTCAGATTTTGTGTTTCTGTCAACAAACACAAATGCTGCAACTTCTTGAGGCAAACTGGGATTGATTTGCTACTTTCAAAACAGGAGAGAGAATTTGAAAAGATGTGTTGTAGTATATATAAAGCAATCCAGAGGCATCAGTGCATATAGTTCTCTTGTGTTACCTAGCTCACTAAACAAACTTTCTTAGCTAGGAAATGCTGTTGGTTTTTCACCAACATACAAGAAAAAAGACTTTATGAATAATTCCTCCTATCAGTGGTGAATCACTGGATATTGACTAAAAACAAAATTGTTCACAAAACCTTGTGGTAGGGAAATAAAACTGCCCATCCTCTTTTCTTGCCCAATGCAGTCCAACAGAACTTCAGTGCAAAAGACAATCTGCATGTCCTTGAATCATTCTCTCTCCAAGGCAAGCTGTAAAATTGCATCAAAAGGTATAAATACCTTTCAGTGGTTACCCCAAACCATTCAGTTTCATATTATATTGATAGTGACTGTAGGTAATCAGACTAGAATCCAAACATGACATTTTTTGGACAGATGCTAATAGGATTAATAACATTTTCCTTCTTGGATCACTTTCTCAGTGCTGAAAACACTTTTGTTTAATGTTGAAACTGGATAACAACTTGACAGACGTAGCCATCAACTTTTGAGTTTTCCTTCCCTCCTCCGAAAACCAGTTTTAAGTTAGGCTCCAGCCTTAAAAACAAACAAATATACAAAAAACCTGAGACCAGTGAGGCTGAGGATGTTATCAGAGCACTGAGCTGCTGGTGGAATGCTTTATAAGGACTGGACAAGAGAGTAGGGGAATTTATGAAACGAATAGGCCACATCATTTGAAACTCTGCTTGCTACTCCTGTAAAAATTCAGAGGAAGTGCTTTGTTCTGTGCCATGTTATTTTTCAAGATGAAAAACTCAGAGCCATGGAGAAGGGAGGGATGGTGGGAGTTTTTGTTTGTCATGCATTCTCATTCTTCATGACATCAATGTGCTTAGATGCCGTAATGCCACCATCATTGATTAAGCTGCTGGCGTCCCTAAATCTTTTCATTTCTTTTTAAATTTTCTCTTTTGTTTTGTTTTTTAGACCCCAGACAGGCACAATCATCCCCTCCATGGTCATATGACCAGTCTTACCCATCCTACTTGAGCCAGATGACTTCACCATCCATTCATTCCACAACTCCCCTGTCCTCTACACGAGGCACAGGCCTTCCTGCCATCACCGATGTGCCCAGGCGCCTCTCAGGTAAAGACCATGCTTCAGATAAAATATGTAGACAGGAACAGGATAGGCTGAGGCTGCTTATGTGGAAGTTATATGCCGTCAAATGCAGCTTAGCAGTAAAAGTGAACATCAGTCTGTGGTACCAGAGTTTCTGAACTGTGAGGGGGTCAAAATCCCTTTCTTTTAAGGCTTTGATTTAAAAGTTAAAGTGCTGCTGTGTTATTCTGAGCATGTAGTTTGAGTGTCTGAAGGTCCATTTTAGATCAGGTTATCTTTAGTGGTCTGTCTGATTCAAATACTGAATCACACTGTTTTCAACAGGGGACCATTTGTGTATCTGTTGTAAATCAGTTGTGATAATCTCTCCATTTTTAAAATTTATTTATTTTTATTTCTGTCCGTTAGATTAGATTTACTGTCAAGGGCCTCTGTTTCTTTAATATTTACACTTAAAGCTCACTTTTGCTTTTTTCAACCCAGTAGCTCAAGAAAGCCAATTCCCTTATTTAATGTGTCATTAAGATCCCTATCAGAAACTGGTTGAGTCACTTCAGGGTATCGAGCAGTCCTGGGAAGTCTGGACAAATTGTGCCTTGGAATGATAAAGGAGAGAGGAAATCTTTTTAGGCACCCACTCTAGACAGTACTGACACTTTTTTATTTCAAACAAATACACATGCAGCCGTCCAATTCTAGAGGTCACAATGGTAAATTCAGCAGTGTAAAGTGAGCTGGTTGCCCCACTGTAACATAAGCATGCAACGGCTGACAATTGCTTTGTGTATTTTGTCAGTCTGGGGAACCATAGAGGAAGGTGTCTTAGCTGGAGCATTAAAACTCTAAACAGACAGGTGTGGAAATATTGGTGAGGTATCTGCCAAAAGCATGTGTAATATAAAGAAATCCTTTACAATTCATTAATAAAGCACGAAGGATTGGTCTTATTCTATTTTTTCCATGTTTGTAAGACACTATTATAGTCTCAGATTCTAGCCCCATACACCTGTTTGACTCGCAGCCAGGTGCATTTCTTTTTGTCTTATTTTCCTCCTTCCACAAAGCTCATAGCACTGTAAACGTTACTCACTTCACTGAGCTACATCATGGACAAGCTGAACATCAGCCAACAGGCATGTGGGATTTGATTAGTTTAAACTCCTTTATGTCTTTCATCTTGGAGGAGGGAAGCTTTGTTTCTCAAACAAATAGCAGCAAAGATCTTTCTGGCCCTAGCACCCTCTGGGTTTTCAGAGAATGCTGTATATCCATCTGGGTCAACAGTTCTGGCAAAGCCAGACAGGTTCTTCTGGCCTCTCCTTGTGATGCTCATTCAGTTTAAAAACAAAAACAACTTGATTTGGAGGAAATTATGTGGGTTTTTTTAGATTGATTTCTCTTTAGCTTGAGTCTCCTGATGGTCTGCATAACCCTATATGGTCAAAGCACTTATTTTTGCACTTATGCCCCCAGCAATACCTGCAGGGAAAGGCCCAGGCTGGGACTGTAGCATCTGTACAAGTTACTTGCCCTGCAGCCTTTGCTTGTTAGTATGTATTCATGTAACAGTTCCTAGCATGTGGGCCCAAGCATAATGGCTAAAAGACCTCATTATGTACATCGTAGGGCCATATGCAGCACTTTTCTGTTTTACTCCACAGCATGCTATCCCCACTTCTCCTGACTTTTGTCACTCTGTTATTGTCTTTTCCGAACATTGGAAGCTGGCTTTGTAACTTAGTTTGGAACCTACCAAGGAGGATTTTGATCTGCCACAAATATCTGAGACCATTTGTAGTACTGCATGTGAACGCACTATCATTTAGAATGATGGCCAATGGCTTTCTTAGGTTGAGGACTAGATCAGACTTCAGAGAGTAAGGAGACATGTAGCACATTTTTGAAAACTCTGGCACCCTGCTTGTATGCCCTTTCAATACAACGAATTCCAATGCACTGTGGCAAATGAGCGAGGGCTGGACCTGACCCATATTGTTTATCAAGTGTGGAGTGAAAAGTTAAAGTGAAGTTCTTTGACTGTAAAAATGCCACCTACTTCCCAGCACATGTGCTTTCCTTGTGTATATTCCAGCTCTTCTCTGTTGGCTTCAGTGAACAAAAAAAAGATGTATTATTTTTTACTCCTCTTAGCCCAGCAGAACCAACACAGCTCTGGGAGGGGAGTTTGATTCTAGTCCTTCTCACGCATCGTTAGGGTATGTCTTCACTGCTGCGGTGGCAGGTATCGATGCAGCAGCATCGATTGAGCACTCAGTCGATCGGAGCATGCTCTCCAGTCGACTGAATTAATCCACCTCCCCAAAAGGAGTAAGGCTGCATCGACAGGTGGGTGTCCCATCAACATAGTGTCATGAAGATGTTGCAGTATGTGAACGTAAGTACATCAATGGGAGATACACAAGCAACATTACGTAGCTTGCTTATTTCCCTTTGACCACTGCCACCAGTGTAGACCTGCCCTAAATCCCAATCTTGGGGCCTCAGTCACACTAGTCCAACCACATTGAAAGGTGAGCTAAGGAAGGATGGTTTTGTGGATAGGGCACTGGATTGGGATTCAAGAGAATTGGCCTCAATTCCTGCCATGGCCACAAATTACCTATATGACCTTGGGTAGGTCAATTAATCTACTCTGTGCCTCATCTTGCCATTTGTAAAATGGGGCTAATGCTTCCCTATCAGACAGGGCTGTAAAAATCACTAATGATTGCAAGGTACTCAGATATTATGCCCCTCAGCACAAGTACAAATAGACAGAAACACTTATGCAACATCACTGAATGCAGTGGGGATGCACAGGTGTGCAAAAACAGGGCTGCACTTCATTACTGGCAATGGTATGTCAGAAGGAAAGAACCTAGCTAGAATCTGTAGGGCTGGCAGTTACGACAACCAGTTCGTCACTTGTAAACTGAGAAAACTGGATCCTCATTCGTTTTTGCAGAGTCATTTCTCAGAGTAGAACCAGGCTTCTTCGAGTGATGTCCCTATGGGTGCTCCACTGTGACTGCTCCACTGGAGGTGTGGCATTGCCTGTACATCTGGAGTTGGAAATCTTCAGTAGTAATGCCTGTCAGACCGCACATGCGCACCTCCCCTGCCTCATGCAGTGTGCGGGAAGTATGTATAGCACCGTGGGGTCCTGCCACGTTCAGTTCCTTCTCTGTCACCTGCGGTCTGGAACAGAACCCTCAGCAGAGTCTGTTTCTTTTCCACCTTCTCCTCAGGTAGTTCTGTAGTAAACTGTCCCTTAGTTAGTTAGTTAGTTAACTCTGTTTCTTTTTCCCCTAAAAAAACCCAAACCATATTTTATTACTGTCATTTGTGTTTCTTTTCCTACCACTTTATTTTAACCTCTACAACCCTACAGTCTTTAGTATAGTGTTCTGTTTTCCCCTGCTTCCTCTCATTTTCCGGCTGGGAAGTGGCCTTATGGCCAGTTCTCCTGGGTTTAAGAGGTGTGTCTCCTGTGGGCCACCTTCCCCATAATGGATGGTCACACAGAGCACATTCACTGTCTGGGAGAGGAACATGTTCCTCAGAAGTGCTCTCATTGCCAGGATCTGAAGTCGAGAGCAAGGAAGGACAGGGACATCAGACTTAAATTGGTCCTGATGGAGAAGTCCTTTCACACAGCTTCCAATCCCAGCTCTCCCTCCCCTCTGGAGAGACTCTCATGATCATCAAGATTGACCACCAACCCTCATTCTCCATGTCCAAGTAAGAGAAAAACATCCTCTGATCAGGCTTAGGGTAAGAAAAGAGCAGCCCCCTCATCAATCACTGAGGCACAAATCCCAAGAAAGCCATCCCCAACCGTATCCATGGGGTCAATTCCTTCTGACAATGGTCACAACTCCTCAAAGAGACTGAGTTCTACAGGCACACCACCTTCTGTTTGTGGTTATCAAAGAGAGCCCTCTGCCTCATCCTTAGCTCCACGACCCTTTGTGGCTTCGAAACAGCCGACGGCACCAATATCAACACCGAGGAAGTTGTCAACTCCCACCAAGACTTCGGCGCCAACCAAGATCTTGGCATTGACTAAGACCATGGCACAGCCCTCAACCGGAGCTCTGGTGCCACCTGCTGCCTATGCTGAAAAACACATGGCGGCACTGTGTGCTGCAGCGCGCACTGATGCCATATGCACCACAGCAGTTCAGAAACATATCAGAACTAAGGAGACTTACTGCATGTCTCATAGTCACCTGTGTGAAGCCATGCTTCACTCTCTCCCACAGGAACAGCGTTCTCCTTTCCCAGTAATTCAGAGAAAGAGGAGGAGGAATACGCTGACTCTATTGCCCCAACAACATCAGGACAAATAGCGCCTATCTTGCAAATGTTCCCTTCAACACCTCAGGGTACCCAATCCTGTCAAGGTCCTCCTTGGACGCAATCACACATTCTGCTTCCACCTAAGTGGCCATATTGGGACCCTTGGGCTATGTACAGGGCTAAATTTAGTAACCAACAGGAATGACAAATACAACACCCTCCCCGTATCCCATCCTCAATGATCTCACAGCCTCCAGATAAACACCCTCCACAAGCACAGCAGGAAGAACTTGTGCATGATTATGAAGAGAAATGTGAGGGTGACCAGGAGAAAGAGGCACCGCTGGCCCTGCACTTCCCATCATCCTCACCTGAAGAGGCCATCATGCCACCTCCTCCTCCTGTGGCTGATGACTTTCGACATTTTCAGGACTTTTTCCACAGAGTGGCGGAAGAGCTATATACACAACTGGAGGATGTTAAAGAACAATAACAGGAGCTGACTGACATTTTCCATACTTCCTCAGCGACAAAAACTGCACTACTGATGAATAGGGCACTACTCGAGCCGGCCAACCTTTTATGGTAGACCACATCTTCTATCCTGCCTACATGTAAATGCGCAGATAAAAAATATGTACCAGCAAAGAATACGGAGTTCCTATTGTCACACCCTGCTCCAAACTCCCTTGCTGTTAATGTGATGCAAGAGAAGAATCGACCATACCAATCCTGATCTGGCCATCCTGATCAGGATTGGAAATTATTAGACCTGTTCGGTAGGAAATACTACTCCTCCACCACCCTCCATTTTAGAATTTCTAACTATGAGGTGCTAATGGCAAAATACAATTACATTAACTACTACAAAGTAGAGGAGTTATGCCAGGACCTCCCAGAGGCTAAAAAAGAACAATTCTTACCCTAAATAGCAGAAGGCCATCTCATAGCCCACACAGCTCTCCCAGCCTCACTGATCTCATCCGATACTACAGCCCGATACATTGCTACTGCAATAGTCATGCAGTGGGCACCCTACTTATACCTTTTGTGATTCCCCAAGGAGGTACAAATGATGGTTGAAGACCTACCATTTGACAGACAAAAACTTTTCTCAGAGTGTACTGACAATTTGCTACAATCCCTTACAGAATCCAGAACTACATTGAGATCACTGGGTATATACAACCTGCAGCCAAAGAGGAGATCAGGGAAATGTCAGCTTCCTCTATGATTCTGGCCTCAACCTTACTATCCATAGTGGCACTTCAACAACCAATGCAGCTGTCAATGCCCTCCTAATAATCACAGTAATTGCAGACAGCCCGCTGTACAAGAGGCAATGTCTTGCGCACCTTCCTACAAACAACAATTTTGAAGGTATGGCCAATGGCCCAAGAACACCCCCTCTATTCTACCTGTCCCCACCATCTATGACATCACAAACTGACCACCAGTTTGGCAACTGATTAGCTCCATTTCTACCATCTTGGATGCTTATCATTCAGACAAATTGATGCTGGAAATAATCAAGGAAGGATATACCATCCCCTTCCTAATTATGTCATTCCTCCCCCCTCGTCCCCATCCCTCTTCATGAGACCATCCTCAGAGAGGAAGTAAACCATCTTTTGCAACTGGGAGTCATAGAACTGGTCCCTGTACGACACAGAGGATGAGGAGTCTATTCCCGCTACTTTCTGGTTCAGAAGAAATTTGACGGTTGGCAGCCCATTCTATACCTTCGCAACCTAAACAAGTTTGTCAAACTGCAATGATTCAAGATGGTCACCCTATCCACCATCATACCAGCACTGGAACAGGGGGACTGGTTCTCGGCCCTTGACCTACAGGATGCATACTTCCACATCACCATACATCCCACTCACAGATGCTTCCTACGATTCACTATGAGCAACGACAATTCAAAGTACTTCCTTTTGTCCTATCAACAGTGCTGTCAGTTTTTTCCAAGGTACTCACAGTGGTTGTGGCCCACTTAAGAAAGAGAGGAATCACGATCTTCCCATACTTGGACGACTGCCTCCTCAAAGCTCCAACTGAGCACAAGGAGCTCCAAGCAGTCCACACAACCATGAACGTTTTCAGCAACTTAGGGCTCCTTATCAACCTAGAAAAATTCACCTTGAGATGGATGCAAACATTGGAATTCATCAGCGCTCAACTCGACGCCATACAAGCAAGAGCATTTCTGTCACCCCACAGGTTAACAGCCATAACAAATCTAATCTCAAATGTACGAGTGCACCCCAGGATTTCAGCGCACACACCTCCAGCTCCAGGGACATATGGCAGCAGCCACTTTCATTGTTAGGCATATGCGGGTTACATATGCAACGGCTCCAGGGCTAGCTCCGCACTGTGCACTATCCACACAAACATAATGCATTAATAGGAGCATTGCCAACAGATCGAGGGAAGTGATGATTGCCCTCTATTTGGCACTGGTGAGGCCACATCTGGAGTATTGTGTCCAGTTTTGGGCCCCCCACTAGAGAAACGATGTGGACAAATTGGAAAGAGTCCAGTGGAGGGCATCAAAAATGATTAGGGGGCTGGGGAACATGAAGTATGAGGAGAGACTCAGGAACTGGGCTTATTTAGTCTACAGAAGAGAAGAGTGAGGAGGGATTTGATAGCAGCCTTCAGCTACCTGAAGGGATGTTCCAGAGGATGGAGCTAGGCTATTCTCTTTGGTGGGAGATGACAGAACAAGAAGCAATGGTCTCAAGTTGCAGTGGGAGAGATCTAGGTTGGATATCGGGGAAAAACATTATCATTAGGAGGGTGGTGAAGCACTGGAATGGGTTACCTAGGGAGGTGGTGGAATTTCTGTCCATAGAAGTTTTTAAGGCCCGGCTTGACAAAGCCCTAGCTGGGATGATTTAGTTGGGGTTGGTCCTGCTTTGAGCAGGGGGTTGGTCTAGATGACCTCCTGAGGTCCCTTCCAACCCTAATCTTCTATGATTCTATGAAACACAGCATCCAGACATTGCCCATGCTGAGACAAGTCAAGGACTCTCTGCTCTGGTGGATGCATCCCAACAGCATTTGTGTGGGGGTCCCCTTCCTCCAACCCTCACTTACCATGAGTTTAACCACTAATTGCCTCTCTCATCAACTGGGGAGTGCATCTGCTGGAACACAAGATACAAGGGATATGGACACCAACTGATTCCACTCTTCTCATCAGTCTTTTAGAACTAAAAGTCGTTTGCAACACCTTGCTGACACTTCTTACCACTCCACAAATATCAGACAGTCAAAGTGATGGCAGACAATCTCGCCTGCATGTATTATATCAACAAGCAGGAAGAAGCAAGATTCCATTCTCTATGTTCGGAAGCAATCACACTATGGAACTTTTGTATCCAAAACAACATCTCCCTGGACATCAAAACATTACAGCAGATACATTGAGCAGGACCTTTTCTCGAGAACATGAATGGGAACTGGACATGAGAACATTACGAACCATACTCCACCAATGGGGCCATCCTACCATAGACTTTTTTGCCACCCAACAGAACACGCATTGCCCCCAGTTTTGATCCTGAGCAGGACTAGGATGGGGATCAATGGGAGATGCTTTTTTCATGACTTGGAATGGTCCACTACTGTATACATTCCCCCTTTTCGTGTTCTGAGTCTTACGCAAAATACAGGAGGACCAATCCCATCTTGGTTTTGACAAGTATGATGCATCTACCTGCTTCAGATGTCACTATGCTGACCTATCAACCTTACTCTGGCATTCTGACTCCTTTCACAGGACACTGGCCAGGTTCGTCATTCCAGTCCACAAACACTCCATCTGAAAACATGGCTCCTTCTTCGTTCAGGGGTCTGGAAGTAGACTACTCTGACCAAGTAAAACACATCTTACTACATAGCACACATGACACCATTCGATTCATAAATGGAATAGATTCCAACACTGGTATGTCCCAAAGCGTATAGAGGCAGTTCATGCCCCATTACCACTTATTCTGGATTACCTTCTCCAACTGAAGCAGAATGTACTAGTTAACAGCTAGATTAGAGTACACATGGCCGCTATCACCACTTTTCACCATCCTCTTGAAGAGTGCTCCGTATTCACACAAACCCTTTTTAAGTGTTTCATAAAGGGCATTCAAAACTTCTACCCACAGATATGAGCCTCCACCCCTACCTGGGACCCAATTCTAGTGCTACTGTCTTTGATGAGACCCCCTTTTGAACCAGTGGCAATATGCTCAAATTTATATCTAGATATGATAACTGCCTTTCTCATTGCCATTACCTCGGCCCAACAGTTGGGAGAAATCTCAGCCCTCATGGCTCACCCACCAGATACTGTGTTTCATAAGGAAAAGTCACACTTCGTCCACATCCCAAATTTCTATCCAAAGTCTTTTCATTTGAACCCACCCATACACCCCCCCAGCCTTTTTCCCAAACTGCATAGTAGTCAACAAGATGCAGCTCTCCATACACTTGATGTAAGGCATGCATTAGCTTTCTATCTCAATAGAACAAGACCATTCAGAAAATCACATCTGTTCATATCCACCACTGAGAGGTCCAAGGATGACGCTATATCAAAACAATGTCTTTCTAAAAAGATTTCATAATGCACGTGTCTGTAATATGAACTCCATAATGAACATGTTCCTACCTCAATAAGGACACACTCCACATGAGTACTGTCTACCTCCATTACATTCCTGAACAATGTTCCGATTACTGACATGCGTAAGGCAGCCACATGGGCATCCTCAGATACTTTTGCCCAGCACTATGCCATTATGCAGGACTCCTCTGCAGACACTATCCTTAGATGCACAGTCCTGTCCTCGGCTATTCAAGCTGCTCCGAAGCCCCAACCATCCCACAAGGGCACTGCTTTGTAATCACCTACAGTGGAGTACCCATTGAGACATCACTCAAAAAAGGAGAGGGTTACTCACTTTGTGCAGTAACTGAGGTTCTTTGAGATGTGTGTGCCCATGGATGTTCCAATACACACCCTCCTTCTCTCTGCTTCAGTGCGCAACATATGGGCTGTGCACCAGAGAAGGAACAGAGGGCAGCTGGACCACACCACACAGTGCTATATATACTGCATGCACACTGTGCAAGGCAGGGGAGGGGTGCATGTGCAGTCCGATGGGCACTGCTATTGAAGATCTCCAACTTCAGATGCAAAGGCACTGCCACATCTCCAGTGGAGCAACCACAGTGGAACACCCATGGGGACATACATCTCAAAGAACCTCAGTTGCTGCACAAAGTGAGTAACCTTTTTTTTGGAGAGGAAAAATTACCTGGGAGCATAAAAAACTCTAGACACCCTCCTGCTTGAGGGAGAAATTACTTTATTTATAAGCAAAGCATTACAAGGCCTTGGAGGGAAAAATAATTGTTGCCCAGTACAGAGGCAGAGAACTGATTATCTATCATGTTTGCTAAAAATATACAAGGGCATTTTAATGAATGCAGCATTCATTTCCTATGGCAAGTGGGAAGACAAATGATAATTCAGACTCAGGCCTCATTTGCCAGATCCACAATTGCTTAATTGCCACACCCACAGTTATGTCAGGTATATATCAACATTATAGCACCATAGTCCCTGCTGTTGGCCTCCATGGCTTTGTCTAGGCAGATATTTATGCTTGGTGAGAAAGTGTTAGGTACCACTTGCCAGCTGCACACATTTTAAGGGCACGTCTACGCAACAGTTAGTGTAATTCCCTGCACAAGTAGACATCTTCTGCTCAAGCTAATGCCTAAAAGCAGCAGCGTGGCCGCAGTGGCACAGTTGGTGGCTCAGGCTAACTGCCTGAGTACAATCCTGCTCGCCACATGAGGACTTGCAGAATCAAGGCTTTCTACAACTGCAGGCTTTGGCCTATAAATGTGAAAAGAGTAGTAACATTAATATACAAGAACTAAGGCATGAAAGATTTATGGTACCTGACACAAAAGCAAGGAAGTGGTAAGCCAACTAACAGTACCAAACCACAGGCACACCCATCTGCCCCTCCACCCTGAGGCACACAGTTTGCCACTACCTCAGCTACCATACATCACAGATCATTAACTTAATTCTGTCCATCAGCGAATGCCAGCCTTCCAGCATCCCTTTTTACCAAAGTGTCCCCTACAACACACGACTACGCCTCAACCTTCCCTTTTTCACCACACTACCCCTCTTAGTATTCTGAATTGTAGCAGTTTGATGTGTGGCCTCAGTGTCCCGACCTAGAGAATGATGGAAGATGGCAGCCATTTTGAATTTCTCTGAATGAGAAGATTTTATGTGTCAGCCTCTGCTGACAGTCTACAGATAAATTTTCATTTTTGAAAAAGAGTAGCAAAAAGACTCTTAAAATCTATATATTTCTTTTCAAATTCTACCTATCATACAAAATCTACTCAAGATTCTTCCATCTGCCAGTTTTTGGATAGGTTCACACTGATTTTCTTAAAAGATATCAATTGACTAAAAATAGGGACAAATTTTAGCTAGAGCCCAATTTTATACAGTCCCTATTTAAAAAGTATGAAGAGAAGAGAAGTCAGACAAAAACTACTTAGAAAGTGCATAAAAACTGACTCTGCAATTTTGCATTGAAGAGTCACCTGCATGTAGGGGAAAAAATGCATGCCCCATTTTAAGCCAATTTCAGAACTTAGGCCTTAGTTCCTCCTGTGCCACTGGCACATTGGGCAGTCCAGTTCCTCTACTAGAGATGCTTATTTGCTAGTTGTGGTACTTCTTTCTAAGTGATGCCAGTGCATTCAATATGCTCTGTCACTGTCTTCTGTCAGTTCTTCCTTGCCACCTTTACTTTCTTTTTCCTCCCTTGGATACCTAGTTCAATGCTTGCTTAACATGTCTCCCATCTTCCATATGGTGTACACATCCCAACCACCTGAGCCTTCTTTCCTTGATATTTTCTAAGATTTCCTGTTCTTACTCTCACATTTGTTATTTTGTCTTTCCATGAAATGTATAGCATCTTTCTCAGCCATCTGATGGGCAGCCTCCAATCTCTTTTTGTTAGCCACTGACCTCAGCCAGGTCTGCTCTGTACAATGGTGTGCTCAGTACAATTGGATGGGATAATCTGACCTTTTAGTGAGGTGTGGGGTCCAAATGTTGTTCATCTTGATCAAATGTTGTTCATTTTTCCAAAAGTGGTGTTTATTTTTACAAATCTAATTTGAATAATTTTATTGAAGCCACCTTCAAATGTCATCACACTCCCCAGAGAGCAGAACTCTTCTGCCTGTTCGATTTCTTTTCCATGCATGTACACTTTTGCATCTGTTGTCCAGTTTCCTACCTTCATAATTGTGGTTCTCTCTGTATTTACTTTCAATTCAATTTTTGCTGCTTCCAGTTCTTTCTCTGATGTAAAGGTAGTCTTTCCATTCCACATCATTCTTCGTAAATCAATGTGGTCAGCAAAATCAAGGTTGTGTACCACTGACTTAGAGCAATATTTCACAGTATCTTTCTGTGGACACTATCAAACACTTTCTTAAAGTTGATAAAGTTGACTTAGCTAGGTTTTTGCCAAACAGAAGCTTTTTCAATGATCTGTTGAAGAGTATCTATCTAGACGAAACGCAGCCTGTTGTCCCCATTTCAGAACACAGCCTTAATTATGGAATTGTGCCCAATGCCTCTATAATATAAGGTTAAAACAATTACAATCATTATAATTATTATGAATCTTGTTTATTATGGTAATGCTTACGGTCCAAACAAGATCTGGGCCGCATTGTGCTGAAGCCATAAATGAAATAAACATGCAGTACCATCATTCTGAGATAAAAAGGTTCTTAAAATTTCCTCCTTTCCACAGCCCCACCATTTTGGGTGTTTCAAAGAAACAGGAGTTAAGACATGTTATTGGTGATCCAATTAATGTAGAGCTGCAAAATGTAAAAACAAAATATTGAACTCCATCAATGATGACTCAATAGCCAGTAATGGAAAAATCCATCCTCATACAAAATTGGACTGTATTTTTAATAACTGTCTAGCCTAAAACAACAAAAATAAAAATCACACTGAAGGCCAACAACTCAAGGTGAAGCTCTGGTCTTAAGATACATGTTTGGGCAAGAAATTGTTTCATGATGCTGCAAGGTTTCTTATATTACGTACTGTAAAGCTAAGAGTGTCATCCTAGCATTTTAGTATTAAATATGAATATCCTTGAATTTTTGACAGAATGTTCCTCAGACATGATTTTTGTTTGTTTAAAGCTAATTTTCTTTTCTTTTCCACCCATTTTTGTTTTGCTGTTTGCAAAGTATAAGGCTTAAGAATGAAAAACTGCATTTCTGTATCCCCTTTCACGAGTGGCCTTAGGACACTTTACAAACATTACTTGATTAAGCCTCACAGTGGTCATGTGAGGTAGCTATAATCATACCCATTAATTACCATTAACTTTATTAGGGGTTACAGGTGCTGAACACCTTTCAAATTGGATTCAGAGATAAGAGAAAACACTGGTGTTGATCTTCATAATATGATTCTTCCTCTCCTTGCATGTTTTGAGCAGTGAAATAGTAAATAACTGACATTTGTAGTACCATCATTCACTTCTGAGTTAATACCCATTGAAATAAATGGGGCTGTTCACACTAGAGAATTATTGTCGCAGGCTGTCAGCAAACCCAGGCAGACATGTCTGTATCTATTACACCCACTTCACAGTTTGAAGTTTTTCTGGGCAGCCATAACTGTGAGAGACTTAGGCTGGGTCTGCATTAGGAAGTTAGGTTGGCATAACTACATCACTCAGGAATGTGAAAAATCCACACTACAGAGTGACATTGTTAAGCCAACCTAACCCCCAGTGTAGACAATGCTAGGTCAATGGGAGAATTGGAGAGGTTGAGTACCTATGCTGATGGGAGAACCTCTCCCATTAGTGAAGTTAGTATCTTCATTGAAGTGCTACAGTGGCATAGCTGCAGCAGCTGCCCTTAGGCTATGTCTAAACTTAAACCATTACATTGGCACAATGTAGGGCTGCAGCTGTACCACTTCAGTGTAGCCACTCAATGCAGTGATGGGAGGTGTTCTCCCATTGCTATAGTTAATCTACTTCGCCAAGAGGCAGTAGCTAAGTCAACAGAAGAATTCTTCCATCAGCATAGTGCTGTCTACATTAGGGGTTAGGATGGCTTAACAATGTCACTCTGATGTGTGGACTTTTCACACCCCTGAGCAAAGTCACTGGGGCAACTTAACTTTTTTAGTGTAGATCAGCCTTTACTCTTTTTTGTTAAATGAAAGCTGAGGCTCACGAATGACCGAGAGGTTTGTCTGTTCCCATACTTCTCCTGGCTCTTCTTTTGCACACCTCACTTTGGGAAACCCTGAACTAAGGAGCTGAAAGGAACTTGTGAAAGCTCAAGGGATTCTGTCATTAAAATCATAGAATGATAGAAAAGTAGGTCTGGGATCTCAAGAAGTCATGAGGTTCAGCCCCGTGTGATGTGGCAGGACCCAGCAAGCCAAGACCAGTGGTTCTCAACCTTACTCTATCCCGCGTAGGCATGCGCACGGGGTGTGCTGGGTGTGCCCAGGCACACCATAATGCAGGGACAGAAAACCTTTTTGGTCCAGCCCGTGGCTGCTGTTCATGCCGCTGCGAGATCTTGAGATTCGGTGGCAGAGTAGGAGTTGTGGTGGAGAGTAAAATTTCGTGGGCTCTCGTGTCATTGTGCGGGAACACGAGATCTTGTGGTGTTACTCTTCACCGCGAGTTCTGCTGCACCGCCGAATTTCAGTTTGCTGTGGGATTTCACGGCGGAGAGTAAAGGCTGTTGCCGCTGTGAGCACTCTCCTACTCCGCTGCCACTTTGCTGTGGGATTTGACAGCAGAGAGTAACAGCGAGCCACACTCGCCTTTAAAAAAGAATTAAAAAAAAGAAAGAAGAAAATACCTTGGGTGCACAACCTAATTAACTGTGCACATCCTAATAAAATGTGCTGTGTACGCCTATGTGGAAGCCTGAGCCTCACTGCTCAGGGCTGAAGCCCGAGCCTCACTGTGCAGGGCTGAAACGTGTAATTTAGCTTTATGGAGCCCCCTATGGCAATTACCCTGCTTGCCACCCTGTAACGTTGGCCCTGCACTTGCAACCCCCTAAGCCTATCCTGTGATTCCTAAGTTAAGAAACAGTGATCTAGATGAGTTGACATACCCCTTGAAAGATCTCTGCGTATCCCCTTTGGTATGGATACCCCTGGTTGAGAACCACTAACCTAGACCATCCCGGAAAGGTGTTTGTCCAACCTGTTCTTAAAAACCTCCAGTGCCAGGGATTCCACAGCCTAACTTGGAAACTTATTCCAGAGCTTAACTACCCTTGTAGTTAGAAAGTTTTAACTAATGTCTAATCTAAATCTGTGCTGCAGATTAAGCCCATTCCTTCTTCTCCTACCTTTAGTGGACATGGAAAACAAATGATCACAGTCCTCTTTTTTGCAGTCCTTAATATATTTGAAGACTGTTATTAGTTCCCCCCCCCATAGTCATCTTTTCTCAAGCCAAAAATGCCCAGTTTTGAAAATCTTTCCTCATAGGTCAGGTTTTCTAGACCCTTTATCAGTTTTGTTGCCCTCCTCTGGACTCTCTTCAGTTTGTCAACATCTTTCCTAAAGTGTGGTGACTGGAGTTGGACACAGTACTCCAGCTGAGGTCTCACCAGTAGAGTGGGACAGTTACCTCCCGTGTCTTACATATGACACTGCTGGTATGATGACACCCCAGAATGATAGCCTTTTTTGCAGCTGAATCACTTTGTTTACTCAAATAAAATTTGTGATCCACTATAACCCTGAGATCCTTTTCAGCAGTACTTACCATCTGTCCAGTTATTCCCCATTTTGTAGTTGTGCATTTGATTTTTCCTTCCTAAGTGAAGTTCTTTGCACTTGTCTTTACTGAATTTCATGTTACTGAATTCAGACCAATTCTCCAATTTGTCAATGTCATTTTTGTATTCTAATCCTGTCCTCCAAAGTGCTTGCAAGCCCTCCCTCAAGCGTGGTGTCATCTGCAAATTTTATAAGCATTCTCTGCACTCCATTATTCCAGACATTAATGAAAATGTTGTATAGTCCCAAACCCAGGACTGACCCCTGAAGGACCCCACTAGATATGCCTCCCAGTTTGAAAGCAAACCATTGATAACTATTCTTTGGATATGATCTTTCAACCAATTGTGCACCCACCTTATGGTAATTTTTCTAGACCACATTTCCCTACTTTGCTCATGAGAATGTCATGTGGGACAATCTCAAAAGTCTTAGTGCTGTTCAGAAACAACTCTGTCATCTGCAGTTTGTACCTAAACATCAGATTTTTTTAAAAATGGCACTATTTATTTTGCAAACCAGAGTTTGTCCATTTTTAGCTTCCTGTCCATTTAATCCCACCTAGGCATCATAGCTCCTTGGCACTGACATGTAGAACATCAATAACAGCTTTTCTCTAGGTTGGAATCTCTCATTGGAACTATTGTTCAGAAGCTGGGTTGCATGATCCCTGCCTCTAGGATATAGGCCAAATTTTTCAAATGTGGGTGGCCTAAAATTAGGCACCTACATCCATATTTTGGCTTTGAAATAAATGGCTTGCTTTTCAGAACCCAATTGAATATTACAATCCTGGTCTCTACTATCACCCATTTTCATTTATTTAAAATTATGGTTAAGAAAGGAAATAAACAGGAGAAATAGGGGCAGTGGGAAAGAGTTTTTATTCCAGAAGTTTGGAATTTGAAAACAGAAAAGAAAGAAACAAGTGGAACTTTAAGTGGAATGAATTTGTTGCTGATACAGACAGGAAATAGCACATTCAAATATATGGGTATGTATAGATATATTTCAATCTGAGTTTTCTTTGCAATGTGTTTTATATTTAGGAAGCGTATCTAGATTTGCATCTGTTTCCAGAACTTGCAGCTAACAGTTAGTAATGATGCCAAAACATACTTTAGTTCCAGCTTGAGACCAAATGATATTCAATTTTTATTACTAATTTAGCATCTGATATTAATTAAGGATATTTTCCATAAGTACCAGGCCTTTTCTGAAGAGCTAATTAAAATTATATGAACTTAATCCGGAATAAGGCCTCATATTTTGAACATTTTTGTAGTAATTATTCTTACCAGCCTCTACTGGCTTTTGTAAACAGAATGCTAACTGCTTTTTAGTGAAAACAGAGCAGGCAGAGTCCAGAAACTTAAAGGGCCCTGTCCTGCAACCCTTGTTATGAGAGTAATACCACTAAAGTCAATGAAGTACTCATGCGAGGGCTCTAGGATTGGGCCCTCTTATCTTTTGTATATAGGTTCTGTCCATTTCTGTGTCCTTCTGGCTGGACCTCTAAGACTTTTCTACTCAGGCAGGTGGCTCACTTTTTAGATTGATTCACACACCTACATGATCTTCAGTGATTATTTGCTCCTACCACATCCAGCACTAGTAAAGCATATAGAAACTGACAAAAAGTGATTAAATACAGAGCTACATAAAGATCCCTTCGCTGCTTGTGTCCAAGTCAGTCCCATTAACGTCAACAGGAATTTTACATAAATAGGAGTGAAAAGCTTTTATAATGCACTTTTTTTCTTTGGAGCGGTTGACGCACTTCAGGCCTGATCTTGTGCAGAAGTGAGCAACACTAAGTGACATTTCCATCCATTTAAATCAAGGGGACATGGAGGGAGCTCAGCACCACACAAGAGACCGACAAAGGCTGCTGTTATTTGTGCACTGACACTTACTGGGCTTGAGGGCGCTCACATCTCTAGTAAAGAAAAGTAATTCCCTCCTTTGCAGGAATCACTAGATGAAATCCCCTTGGCTTTGTTATGCAAAAAGTCAGACTAGATGATCATAATGGTCTCTTGTTGGCCACACAATCTATGGGGCCTGCACCTTGTTTAAGTTTTTACATCACCTTGCCCTGGTGTAAATGGTTCTGCGAGGTGCAGGGCAGTGGTGAATCAATCCTTTGTGAATGTATGAGTAGGCTTGGTGCTGTGCAGAATACACTGAAGACAATGCTCTTACCTCCAAATGTTTTACACGCTAAAGGGAACAACCCTACAAACCTGACTTGTGTGCAGTAATGCAAATTCAATAGGCTAAATCCTCTCCTGTTGTAAATAGATGCAACTCCATTGACTTTCTTTGCAATTTCACCCATTGACACCAATGCAAAATTGGGCTAATTGTGAGTGTGCAGAATTGGAGTCTAGCAAATCATCCCAACACCCTTCTTGGGTGGGTGGGCTGGTATTTATATCCCCATTTTACAGATTGGGACAAGTGAAGAACTAGCAGGGCCACCGACAGGAGGGTAAGGGGGGCAAATTGCCCAGGGGCAAGGGCAATTTAAAAGGGCCCAGGCCTTTTCCGCCCATGGCCCCACCCATGCTCCATCCCTCCCGTCACCCCAGGACCCACCCAGCCCTGCTGCTCACTGTTTGCTGTGTCACTCCTTCCCCCTCCCTGCTGTGTCCATCCCCATGAGCAGAGGGAGGGACACAGCAGGGCGTGGCCAAGCAGGGAGGAGGCGGGGCCTGGGGCAGAGCTGGGATGATCTGGGGGTGGGGCCATGAGTGGAAGAGATGGGTTGGACTATCCTGCCCTTGGCCTGCAAATGCTGTCTGCAGACCTGAGAACTAGAGAGACTAGAAACTCCTCCACCCCCTGATTCAGAGGAGAACTTGTCAGCTGAAGAGCAAAACTGGCAAGGTGTTGGCTGTTCACTGAGAGACTAAAAAGAATGACTGATATTTGTGGTAGAAATGGAAGATAAGAAAAGAGACAATGATTCACACTTCCTCTAGCAGTAAAAAGGACAGAACCAGAGAGGAAGATAGAACGATGGTAAAGATGAAGGGATATAAAAGAAGCCACAGAGAAAATAAAGATTAGGCTTAAAAAGTGTGCAAGTTAGAAAGAAATGAGTGCAACAATTTAACTTGCCATAAGGTTGGCGCAATACTGTGCAAAACTATTCTACTTAGACCTCAGTACCTGGATTCAGCCCCTCTTCATCTCACACCCTCCCAGTGTTTCATCAGAACTGGCTTGGGGTTATATGCAGGGGTGTGCATGGAGGGAAGGGGGCAAGCAGAGGGACGACCCCCCACAATAATCATTGAGACACAGAACTCCTCTGGCACTGGGGCTGTGTTGGCAGGGTGGGGGAGAGTGAGCTCCTTCTGGCCCTGTGAGGTTCCTGCCAAGGCCAGAGGGAAGAGAAAGCTCCTTCCAGTGCTGTGGGGTGGTTGGGCACAGAACGTTCCCCTCCAAAAGGAGTCAAAGTTAAATTTCTGCACATGCCCCTGCGTATATGCAGAGTGCCCAATGGAGCTCTTCGGGTATTCATTTTTCTCTACTTGGCTGCTCACAGATTTTTTTTCAGGCTGATGTTCAAAGTGTCATTCCAGTTTGAGCTGCCTGCCATTTGTATGCATCACATGGTGAAGGTCACATGCCATTTCTCTGTCCCTGATTGGCTAGGCCTGCCTGATGACATCCAGAAGGTCAGCTAAACAGGAACTGTTTTCATCTGATTTATCAGTAAGAGGCTATATATCTTGTCCGTCTAAAAAACTCCATTGAGAAAACATTTTCACCCAGGCCTAGCCCCATGTCTTGTAGGTGGTAGGCTAATACAGTAATAATCTTCTGAAATTCCTTTGGGAGCGGTCATGTTTTTATACTTCTCCTGATTTAAGTATCACTCACTTTTACAAAAGGAAACTTATTTTTTTCACTGATATTAGTCTTCTCTTGTTGCATCAGACTGAGGTGGAGGAATATTATTCCTGGATAGAGGTGCACATTCTCCTGCACTTTTTGCACTGTTTGGTCATTCCCTTTGAAAAACAGTCACAGTCAGCAAAGTCTTTTCTTCAAAGTCTAGGGTAAGGGGACATCAACAGAAAGCAAAAAGAAGACTCTCTACCTTGGAATTTCTTGGGCAAAAACAAAAATTCCGTGTCAGCGCAAAAGTTGTGATATAAGAAATCTGTTCTGCCACACAAACTGTGGAAATAGTGGATAATTTCATCTATCTAGGCAGTAAATTATCAGTTGGGTGCAGCCAACCAGACATCCTAAAGAGAATTGGTTTAGAAGCCTCAGCCATAAAGGACCTGCTTTGGGTCCGGAGCAAAAAGAAGGTGAAATTATGTCCAAAATACAGATTTATCAAACCTGTGTACTTCCAACACTCTTATACAGATCTGAAACATGGGCATTACTTAAACAAGACATCAGAAGGCTGGAGGCAATTCAGATGCATTGCCAACAGTAACTACTGGTCATAAGGTGGTTTGATTTTTATCATAAATAGGCATGTATTATTGAGAATTGGCTTTGAGAGGACTGATGTAATCATTGTTCACTTCTGGCTGGCCCTTTTTGGTCATATAACCCACCTTGGAAATAAAGTCCCTGCACATCAAGCCCTGAAGGTTAGACCTGAGATCAGGAGGGTACGGTGCTTGGCCATGGACTGGCAGCATCCATGGGATCATCCATGATTAATCTGGCTGCATCAGATCAGTAATAACCCTGTAGAGCTTTCAAACACGTGGAATAAAGCCAGACACAATATGGCCATGGACATTCAGCACTATGGACACTTCCTGTCTAAGCAGAATGTTGCTGGGGTTCAATCCACTCCCACTGCCCTCGAGTGTAGAGCCAAGCCTCTCCAGCACATCCTCCTCTGTCTGTCAAATACTGCCAATAGTTTTAGCTATTGGGGGGCCTGGGAGAGGTTCCGCATGGGGAACTGTTAGTTAAATTGGAAAAGATGGGGATGAATGTGAAAGTTGTAAGGTGGATAAGGAACTGGTTAAAGGGGAGATTACAGCGGGTCATGCTGAAAGGTGAACTGTCAGGCTGGGAGGAGGTTACTAGCGGAGTCCCTCAAGGATCGGTTTTTGGACTGACCTTATTTAACCTTTTTATAACTGACCTTGGCACAAAGAGCGGGAATGTGTTAATAAAATTTGCGGATGACACGAAGCTGGGGGGTATTGCTAACACGGAGAAGGACCGGGATGCTATTCAGGAAGATCTGGACCACCTTGTACACTGGAGTAATAGTAATAGGATGAAATATAATAGTGAAAAGTGCAAGGTCATGCACTTAGGGATTAATAATAAGAATTTTAGATATACGTTGGGGACGCATCAGTTGGAAACGTCGGAGGAGGAGAAGGACCTTGGGGTATTGGTTGATAGCAGGATGACTATGAGCCGCCAATGTGAGATGGCTGTTAAAAAAACAAATGCGGTTTTAGGATGCATCAGGCGAGGTATTTCCAGCAAGGAAAAGGAGGTGTTAGTGCCGTTATATACGGCGCTGGTGAGACCCCACCTGGAATATTGTGTGCAGTTCTGGTGTCCCATGTTTAAGAAGGATGAATTCAAACTGGAACAGGTTCAGAGACAGGCTACTAGGATGATTCGAGGAATGGAAAATCTGCCTTATGAAAGGAGACTCAAAGAGCTTGGCTTGTTTAGCCTGGCCAAAAGAAGGCTCCGGGGGGATATGCTTGCTCTATATAAATATATCAGGGGGATTAACGTTAGGGAGGGAGAGGAATTATTTAAGTTTAGTACTAATATAGGCACGAGGACGAATGGGTACAAACTGGATATTAGGAAATTTAGACTTGAAATTAGACGAAGGTTTCTAACCATTAGGGGAGTGAAGTTCTGGAACAGCCTTCCGAGGGAAGTAGTGGGGGCAAATGACTTATCTGGCTTTAAGACTAAGCTTGATAAGTATATGGAGGGGATGTTATGATGGGATAGTTTAATTTGAGCAATTGATTTGGATTATCGGCAGATAAGTCTGCTCAATGGTCTGTGGGAATGTTGGATGGGATGGGAACTGAGTTACTGCAGAGAATTCCTTTTTGGGTGCTGGCTGGTGAGTCTTGCCCACATGCTCGGGGTTTAGCTGATCGCCATATTTGGGGTCGGGAAGGAATTTTCCTCCGGGGCGGATTGGCAGAGGCCCCGGAGGTTTTTCGCCTTCCTCCGCAGCGTGGGGCATGGGTCGCTTGCTGATCGATTCCCTGCAGCTTGAGGTCTTCAAATCTCACTTTTGAGGATTTCAATAACTCAGTCATGGGTTCGGGGTTGTTATAAATGTGTATGGGTAGGGTTTTGTGGCCTGCCTTGTGCGGGAGGTCAGACTAGATGATCATATTGGTCCCTTCTGACCTATGAGTCTATGAGTCTATGAGGAGTAGCTGAGCTGAAGTTAACCCCTTGCTCATTGGGGATAAGGTAGTGTCCTGGCCACACAAAGAAGTTCGGTTTCACAAACAGAGACATCTTTTGCACCAAAGTCCATTTCTGCAGCATTATCAAGTGACTGTAGCGGCACACAGAGGAAGCAACAGTAGGGTGTGCATTACTTCATCAACATTGTCCCCCTCCAGGCGGGCACGTCAACCAGAAAGCCTCTTGGTATTTTTGCTCAAAACTTTCTTTAATTGATCAAGCTCAACTGAGAGCAAGCAGAAATCAGGGAGTCCCATGTCAGAGCCGAAGGCTGAAGTCCACATTCCTGCAGAAAATGTGGACACTGTTGCTAACTGCAGAATGTAAGATGCTTTGTCAGGTACTGAGATTGATGGTGCCAAAATGGCAGTCATGACTGAGGGTCATGGGGAGGGGGAATGCCATGCATAGATATCACAGTGATGAGATGGGTAGGTGAGCGGGATGAACCGGAGGGGGAGGGGTCTCCAAACTGATACAGAGGGTCAATAAAATCTTGGAGACTAGAAAGAACAGCCTGATTCTTTGCACTGGGGTGGCTATAAATGTGGGAGCTCCTCCTTTACTGTCCTAATTGCACTGTGGCATACATGAAATAGTCCTGATTTCTGTACAGCATATTGCCACTGGCAAAAGAGAGAGTGCCAGAAGCCTATTCTCCTCTCAGGAGTACCTATGGTGAAGTCAGTGGAATAACGCCCGTGTTTAAACAGTGCACAGTAATTAAGAGGGAGTGGTGTGAAAGGTCTCTCTCTTGCTTGTCTTTGGCAGTTGCTTGTTATTGAAGGAGGTGCAACATGGAATGTCAATATCAGCATCTGCACCAACCATAGGTCTCTCAGCTGGCAGGGACTAAAGAAAGGGGTCACTGTGTGTGAAGTTGTTAATGACACCACCTGAACAATTTGGACTGTATGTCACTAGTGGGTTCACTGGGATATCATTCTCAAATGTCTGGGCACCTCAGCTTTCTGATGTCACCTTCAGTACAAGCATCATGTTTAATACAACAAACACCTCTTAACAGTTGGATCTGGGTGGCACAACGTTGTGAAGGGTGTGGGTGGAGGGAAGCCCACCTTGTGTGAATTCATGTTGTGACACCAAATGCCTGTGCTATTCTGAAGACAGAGCCCCAGCAAAGTCCCCAGGAAAAAGTGTGTTATGGGACCGAGGAGACTCTTGGGAGAAGATAGCATGATGCATTGAGAAACACATGGCCCCGCCCAGGGCTATTTTAATTCCATGCATGACAAAATGCCTTTTCCAGTTGTGGAAGCGGAGGACTTCCAAGAGCCGTTGATGGTTACAACTTTGCAGTTGCAAGTTGCATTTTTGTTTTTCTTCAGAAAGGCTTTTTCAGAGCAGTGCCTACTGCCTTGGCCAGCTGAGGGGGTATGTTGGTTAGCCTTACTTTAGACATGGGGCTTCACAATCAAAACAATGATTACAGTTGAGAGTTGCTGCTAAGCCATCTTTGGAATTGTCATCCAACTACATACCATTGCAGTATTGTATCCACTTATTATTTGTATTGTGATAACACCTAGGATCCACATCATAGAGCAGTATCCCATTGTGCTTGGTACATGGGGGGGCCCCATGAGTGAATGCTCTGTCCCAAAGAACTTACAATCTCAATACAAGACAAGATGGGTACAAGGTAGGTGACCTTGTGATTATTTATTTGACCAGCTTCTGTTGTGACAGAGACAGGCTTTTGTCTCTCAGACACAGAGCATTTCTTCAGCTCATCAAAATTTATTCACTGTCACAGCTAAATACAAGGTGGAACAGACTGTTTAGCTATAACACTCTGAGTACATTTCCCAGAGCTGAAGAAGAGCTCTGTCTGTGTAAGCTCAAAAGCTTGTTACTCTCACCAACAGAAGTTGGTCCAATAAAAGATATTACCTCACCCACGTTGTCTCTCTAATGTTCTGGGACCGACACAGCTACAACACGACTTTATCCAAAGATGGATACAGACAGACAGACAGACAGACAGATGGAGAAACACAAGGAAACAATATCAGTCAGTGTGATACGCAGCACACCAGAAGCCTGACCACTGTCAAGTTTTTGCAGGTGTTAGGCAAAGGAGCATTTTAAGGAGGGATTTGAAGGAGGATAGTAACATAGCTCTGTGAATGTTTCTATCTTCCCAAGAGTGACGGGCAGCATAGGAGAGAAAAAAAGTGCTTGTTTGAAAATGTAACAAGTAGAAAATGGAAACTGGTGATATAGACTGATCGATTGGAGGTGAGAGTCAACATTTCAGTAGTGAATAAGAGACAATAGATAGGGCGGGGATGGGCCAGGAAGGGCCTTGAAAGAAGACATGTAGCTTATGTTTGAGGAGATGGAGAAAGGGGCCACACGGTGCTGATAGTCTTCTGAGCAAAATTCAGAGGGGTAGCAGCCTAGCAGGCTGATTGACCAACACTTCTCTTTCCTCTTGGTTCATGATGTTATATGGGGTGGTTTAGATGCACAGTGGCAGCTCTTGCTGTGTCCTGCTTCATTGTTGTTAAAATATAATCATATTACAGTAGCACCTAGAGATTTCAGCTGAGATCAGGGCCCCATTTTGCCAGGCTCTTCATAAACACATAATCAGAGCCCTTACGAGCTTACAATCTAAATAAACACAGGAAGTAGCAATATTATCGGCCTCCCAGTTCTACAGATGAAGCACAGAGAGACCAAATGACTTGCCCAAAGTCACACAGGGCGTCTGTGACAGAACAGAGTACTGAATCTGTGTCTTCTGCGTCAATGGCCAGGACCTTAATTCCCAGACCATCCTTCCTCTCATACTTCCCAGGTGGTCTCTCCCTGTGCACTGCTACTCTCAGCTGCTTTTATGTGGCAGAATATCTGGTGTATTCAGATGTTCCTTTGTGCATAAAGATCATTTTCACCTGGGCAAATAGAAGTGGCCCCCATAATTCCCACAGTACACATGTTCCTACATAGAAAACTCGAATTTTGTGGCTTAAGTGTGAGTTTCTTAATATGACAAGACCTTTCTTTCTTCAAAACTGAGGCCAAGCCACTGTGCATGATGCAGTTGGGGAGGTGCACTGGAACTGTCGCATCTGCAAGACCTAGCATGGTGATAACAGCACAGACTAGTGGAGTGAGCAGAGAACTGGGAGCCAGGATCTCCCAGGTTGTGTTCCAGATCCACTGCCACAACGCATGTGCTTAATGATAGTTTTTATACTTAGGCAGTAACTTTCAGCTGAGTACTGTAAAACATTAATTCTGCTTCAAACCCTCTTTCTTTCTTATCCGGTAGGTTTCTCTCATCTGCCATTGCTAGCATTTAGGCTTGGAAAAATTAAGGCCAACATTTTCAAATATGGGTGCTTATAGTCAAGTGTGTAAACTCCACATATAAGCACCTAAACAAATGGCCTGATTTTCAGAGGTACTGACTCCCATTGATGGCACCCCGGTTTGAAAACATTGGCCCAAGTGATTTGCCGAAGGCCACCCAGTGAGTCAGTGGGAAGAGCTAGTATCAGAAACCAGGCTTCTGATTCCCGGTTGTAGACTGCACTTAACCCACTATCATTAAACCATTTTGCATCCCACCCAACTCACCTTCTTAGGGCCACTTCCCTGCTTTCTTGAGGTGTGAAATGGGAATAACAACCTTTACGAAAGTCACAGGGTTGCTCTGTGGATTAATTTGTTTATATCTGTACATCTCTGAAAATGTAAAGAACTATGGGCTAGTTTAATAAAGTTGGGTATTTGAATTCCCTCATCAGCTCTGAAAATCTCCAACTAGCTCAGTAGCATTAATATTTGGCAGAGCAAAAAGTAGCAGTGCACTTAGAGGGCAAACATCCTGCCCTGTATTGTAGCTCTGCTGCCTTCCATATATCCAGGAGGACCCTGAACCCAGTGGACAAAACCCAGACAGAGTGAAAGATGCTTAGTTGAAGGGTGAAGTGGTAAAAGTGATAGAGTTCACTTTGGCTTTTGTCTAGCTGAAAGGTGGCAACCCGCCAGCCAGCACAGAGCTGCCAAGCCAATAGGTACAATATATCAAAAAGTCAATGAAGTACACTTATTTAAAACAAAAACAGAGATAATTCCCAGACAAAAAGCTTTGTTAAGACAGAGGTTAAAAGGTACCAGCAATTTAGGTGGGGTTAGAAGGAGGAAACCATAATGGAATGCTGTAGTTTAAAAAAATTCTGGAAACCATGAATGTCAAAGAGTCTGGTTTTTTGAAAAAGGAGAACATGAAAAGTGCTTGAGAAGCAATGAGAGTTTTAGGAATACAACAGAATGGTAGGAACAGGAGCTGTTGACCATGAATTGGGAGCCAAAACAATTTTCACACTGTGCAAGGGTTTCAGAAGGCTGACTAGCCCCATGAGGCAGGTGAGGAGTTGTGGACACTGACAGAGGTGAAATATAGAGTAGAAGACTGAAACCTCCATAAGAAGGAACATAGAACGTTAATCAGCCTCTAGGACATGGGTTACACAAAGTAACAAATGGGCTAGGAGCTAGGACTCAACATCTATAGCTGGTGGTAAGGTGAACAGCCTATTGACTAGGATAAAGGTGTCGAATGCCTGAGGAGCACAAGAACATCTGCTGACGTAAAATCTGTGATGAGATGATCTAAGAAAGTGAGATTTAGGAGAAACAGAAACATGAAATTGGAATTGTTGAAACAATCATCTCAAACCAAAGCCATACAGGTAGCTGGGAGTGGATACTGGCAGGTCAGGAGGAGCCAGCCACAGGGAATCTAGGCAGTGGGAGAAAAGGCAACTCTCTTTCCTTTTTTTCTCACTCCTGCTTTTAAGCATCTTTTTTTTAAAGGGTTTTTTGTCTTCATTTTGATTCATACTAAAAGGCAGCCTTCAAGTTTTTAACGGGTGAAAAGGAAGGCAGAGAAAACTCTAGGTATCATTAAACTCTAATAAGGATCCATCTGTCCTGGGTTCCAAAATGAGCTAGGAAGCTGGATTTAAGTATGGTCTCAGCCCACCTAGTTCCTAGTTTGGCTCAGCCAGTGTAGATGAGCCAGACTGGGTTGGAACAGTGTTTAATAAAAGGCCTCTAGCCACAGTCCCACATTAGGCCATGAGTACGTGGTGAATTACTGCGCAGAATGCTAGGGTGTGAATCAATAGCACACCAGCTCATCACTCTGTTACATGCTATGTGTTGCAGCTCATTGAAAGTCCAAGAATGCAGCTTAGCATATTACTACTTGAAAGCAGTGTATGCTAAGCTGCACTCTGGACCATTCAGTGTGCTATAACGGATCCCACCCTGGACATTGCTGTGCAGCAAGCTGGTGCACTGTAGATTCCCACCATACCTTGCTGCGCAGAGACTCACTGTGTAGACAAGCTCTTAGAAACTGTGTTTAAACTCAGTGCCTGAGGCCTATTCCTGGCCAAATTTTGAATTTTTCAGCCCTATCTGTTGTGCGTGTGAATAGGGGAAGTTTGGTTTAAGACACCTCTAGCTCTATCTTTGGGAGCAGTGGAGGGCCATTGAAGATAATGCCGACTGATCATTTCTACAGTTCACATCTCAAATGTACATTGTATGTTGTGACTGAATGTGAAAATGTATCTGAAGCAGAGTCCTCCACATGCTCTCTGTTTTCCATGGTTGGTTCAACTAAATCTGCTGAAGAGTTTTTTAAAGATATTATTGGCTTGGTCTTGTCTCTGGGTCTTCTACCTCTAGTTCTTTCCATGAGAGGATTGCAAAGCAGTTCACAAGCATTAATTAGTTAACCCTTGTCAGGCAGGTAATGTACTAGATGTTACAGATGGCAAAGTTAGACAGGCAGAGAGGTTAAGTGATTTGCTGAATGTCACACAGCAAGTCAGTTTCAGAGCCAGAAAATAACTGATGTAAGGCCCATGTTGCATTCCCTCTCTCTAAGCAGCTGCAATGATTGGATGAGAAGATGCTTTCAAAACCTCCCTCTTTCCCCACTTGCAGTCATCCTGAACAATATTTCCATGACAGTCCCCTCTCCAACTGGCCTGGTAATGAGCATGGCCTCTTAACATCAGGTCATTTCAACTGTTTTCTTAGAGAATAACGATTCTGCCCTGCAGTGCTGTAGAAATGAAGTATCATGCAGTGGTTGTGTTATTCTCAGGCTAATAACCCAGTCCCCTTCTTCCTCATCACTCACCTGTGGGAGGATAAAATCCAAATGCAAATACTCCACTGTGGAGCAGGAAAAACTTTTTTGAGGCTTTGTGTATATTCAAAGTTGAAACGGGTTTAAACTTCAAATCAGTTTAAAAACTGATCTCTTGAAACTGGTGCAAAACCATGCATGGACACTCTTCAATCAATTTAAATCTGGCTTGTAGTGGTTTAACTTCACTCCAAGTTAAGTTGGAGGTGAAGGAAGAGGGTTCAGGTTTGTATCAAGAGTGTCCATTCAGGTACTTGCATCGCTTTAAGTAAATTGGTTGAACAATCACAGCTTTCATTAAACTGGTGCAACTCTGAATACAGATATGAGGTAACATTTTCAAAAGTGACTTCAGCACTTTGGAGTCTACAGCCTTGGTCTACATACACTTTTGTGTGTTGATTCGGGGTGTGACTTTTTACTAATATAGTTATATGGGTACAATCCGTAGTGTAGGCATGGTTCTACTGACATAAAGGTGCTTTATACTGGTATAGGTTATTTTCCTTCCCATATTGGAATAAACTATACCATTAAAACCCCATTTGTACTGATATAACTGCATCCACACATGGATAGGTTGAACTGCTATTAACTATACTGATATAGATAAAATTAACTGTACTGATATAGTTTAAATGATACAACCTGTGTGTAGGTAAGACATGTCTCATTGAATGTCAGAGGGACAGATCCTCAAAGGTAATTTAAGCTCCCATTGGGAGTTAGGTGCCTGACTGCCTTTGCGGATCTGGGCCTAAGTATCTAAGCCATTTTGAAAATGGAATCTAGGCTCCCAAGTCACATAGGCACTTTTGAAAATTTGTACCCAAAGCCTGACATTGCTGCCAAGAACAAGATGGTTTGGGCATCATGGGAAAGCACTGTATGCTCACCATCATTAAGTAAGGGGGGGGGGGAAATCATCTGACTCCCTCTGTTTTGCCAGAAGAGTTTTCTTTCCATTGTTTGAGCTCCAGCTATGTATCTTGCCCTGAACTAGATGGCCTGACCAAAGATAGACATACATTCTACCATTAAATTGAGAAACAGTCCACATGTTAAACTCTCCAGTCAGCACAGAAGCTGCCACCCCTTCTTCTATAGCTTCAGTCTTCTTGTCTTCTGCATAGTTTTTTGTCTGAAAACAAGGAATTGCTTTCAGACACCTTAGTACAGAATTGGGTGTGTTTTTTATATTAAGGAGACAGAGAACTTCATACCAGAGGGAAAGAAAAAAACATGAGGGCATTGGAAACGGATGGAGATGAAGGTTGAAAATGTATGTTTAAGAGACAAAGATTATTTCAGTACTAAAACAGTATGTTTTTATTTGTTTATTTTAGACATGAAGTTCTTTTATATATGTGTGGGACAGGGAGGTGTTTTTTCTGCCCTTTTGTACAATATTGTTCAGCTAGTATAAGAAAGAGAAACTTGTACTGAGTTGTGAATTAAATCTTTTGCCAAAAGCTTACCAATTTGTAGAATTTGATTTTTCACTAAAAAAAAACTTTAAGAACAAGGCCCTGAGTAACCAAAATATGTTTGTTTTTGTTTAAATCACTCAGCAGAGAAATCATCTCTTGTCCATTGTTAAAAGGGAGGTTTAAATCAAAGGAAAATTCTACATATTCTAAAATATACAGACAACTCTTTGATTGCAAAGCCAAACAAAACGTTGAGACCTTTTCCTTGATGCAGAAGTTTTGAGTTAGTTTACTGTGCCGAGCTCTAGTGGAAAGAACAGTCTGAAAAACAAATCTCAGATCTACTTTTGGAGGCGGAAGTTGAGAATAGCATTGTATTAATGGAATACGAGACCCTTTCAGAGTTTCTAAGCTAAGTCTTAGCAGCCGTAGCAGCAGCAGCAAGCTTTAAAATTCATTGGGATTTTATTTTCCAGTTTCACTTTTGGAGACTTAAGCAAGCTCCAGTTTGGCTACTTGAGACTTAATTCTCTCACTCTTACACGGGGTGGTCCCTTGTTTCACAAGGCGTCTTATTGAAAGCTGAGGGATTGTTATTCAGAGACAGTAAAGGTGGCATGATCTGACCCAAATTTAGGGCTACTACCAAATTCCAGGCTTATTGTCTAGTGATAAAAATGTAAAGTAGCTTTAATAAAAGATGCCCTCAACATCTCTTCTGTTCCTATTTTAAATTTCCCTATTTGTTCACCGCTGATTCCCCCAGGCCCCTTACATCGTCAGCCATCTTGACAATTATTTGACTTAAGATTCATATTGGGATTTGGGTTGCTGCTCTGTTCTTCCATCAGTAATTCTGCCTCCTGCTCCTTACTGTGCAGTTGGTTGAACTGCAGTGCAGCCTCTGTCTCAGTGTTGGGGTCCATAGTAAGTTGGCCATTCCTAAGCTAGATCCAGCACTGTTTATCCATCTGCCTTCCCATGTAGCATTCGATAACCCAGGCTCAGATCTGCTCCTGAACTTTAAGTCTCCTGCCACTGGAGCACATTATGCTGATGATATGCACTCAGGCCTTACACTAGTGTGTAATGTACAACATGTGAAGCATCTCTTAAATCTTGCTTTTCATATGACCCAGTTACAACCCAATATGGGCCAAAAGAAAATGTAAGGATGTCTCATCTGAATACAGCTTTTTTGGAGATATTTACTTAACCAACAATTTGTCATTCAACTACAATTTTAAAAACTCTTAATTGATCACATTATCAAATCAGAGGCTGCCTCTCCACCCCATACACACTGTTTCTCCACCCCTCACCTCCACTGTGTTTTAGCAGCACTTTGGAAAGAGGTAATTAAACTACTGCAAACCAATGCCATGACAGAAACAGTTCCTTCTGATTGATAAGAATATCAGTACAAGGCTATATTTAGGAGGGGAAGGTTGTCCTTTTTTTTCTGGATGGCTTCATGTTTTGGTAGCCATAAGTCATTAGTGGGTTTTAATTTTTTTTCTGAAACTGAAATCAGGGCTGAAAGGGTGGATTTGTTCTTTTTTTTGGCTAATTGGAGGCATGCTGCCACATCTGAAGCCACTTGGCTCATTATGAATTTCATGGAAACTGATTCCCTGAAAGTGTTTCCATGTGTGTGTTCCCAATATATCCCATCCTCTTCTAAATGGGAGTACAAACTTGCGCACGAGCTGGAAATGGCTTCAGGATGTGACAGAAAAGTCATATGACTGCAGTGGCACTGTGTGTGGCCTTTTCTAAAAGACACGGTGTCTTGTGTGTTGGCTTCCGTCCTACAGTAGATCCAGTTTCAAAGAGTCTCTTCCTTCCCGGTTTCTTAAAAGTTCTTAATCAGGAACCAGCAAGGAATCTTCTGTCTTTTTTTCCACAAAAGGGAAGTGTATTATTTGAACAGGATTCTAATAGAAAATTTGGCAAGAGAGAAAAAAGAGGGTTTTAAAGGTTGAAGTTACAGTGAAATGCCAAGGTTTATTTCCCCCCTTGCATAGCAGAGTTTCTTTGCCTGTGCTTGAGAATCAAATGGAGTTTAAGAGTTGCTAGCATGCAGTGAAAAAGTAGAATTCATGACAGCATTGGAAACAAATATTTATATTGGATAGTTAATGCACATTTGTCTGCAATAATAATAATAATATTAATAAAGTAGACTCCTAGCCCCATTGTATATTATCTTCCCATTCATGGGTGTTCCACAGAATTCTGGTACAGAGACTCTCTATTACTGCACATTAAAGATCTCAGTCCTGTGGTTTCACTCTCCTACTGTATACAGCTCAGTTTAGATTGCTGTCCAAGAAAAGCCTCAAACGTTCCCTGTAGTGCATTGTAGCTGGGGCTGGTGAAAAACTGCAATAACTAACATTCAAGTGGTGAAAATTTTGGGAAACTGAACAGGGTATGTGTGTTTCACATGTGAGTTGCATCACAAAGCATTAACCTTTTTTTTTTTTACATAGTGTTGCAGATTTGCTAAACTTCTTGTGATATTTCCAAAAAATATTATATAAGTTCTGCTTCCAACATACTGCACCGATTGCATACCGTACTACATAGGTACAAGTAGTGATAAGCCCTAATATAAATACTTACTTAGTTTCAACAGGGCATGATGTTCTGTACTTCCTGCCTTCAGCTGCTGAGTGTTGCTGTTCATAGTTAACTATTGAAGAGTTGGTGCATTTCACAGCAGATGGTGAAGTACTATGTTATTACAGTGGTGGGAGAAGTGTTTTATATGGTAGACTGTATGTTATAGATATATAAGATCACATCATCCAGCGCAAAAATAGTGGGGAATAGTTATCTGTGGGGTTATATTATATAAAAAAGACTAACAAATAGCTTTTTTTATGTATAAAAGTGTCAAGGCTTTAAAATTGAATTGTCTCAGCAACCGGCTCTGTCCCAGCAATAGAGAAGGTTGAAATTGCAAACAAGTTGAGCTGGCTGAGAACCAATTCCTCTTATCCCCAAAATAAAACCAGGTCCTGCTCTCCACCTTGACCACAAGGAGCCAGCATGTGGATTGTGGAAAGATTACCAAGATGGGATAGTGAAAACTAGAGGAGACAGCAAGGAGCCTAATCAAGCGAGTTGAATGGGCAGCATTTGACGGCAGATGAAATTCACTCTTGACAAATGCAAGTGTAAACCACGTTCCCCTATAGGGGCTGGTCATATATATATAGAAAGTCTTAGGAGTCTTCTAGAGCCTTTCCCCAAGGTATTCTTGGGTTTATTAGCTCAGGCAATAGACACTCATACTTTTAGAACCAGACATCCCTCGTTCAATCCCTTCTGTCAGCAGTCTGTCCAGGGGTGTTGTGCTCTACAATTGCACATTGGAAGGAATTTCTACTCATTTCTGTTGCTGGGTTCTAAATTAACTAACCACCCTGGAAAAAGACCTTACTCTCATTGTGGACAGCTCAGTGAAAACCAGTGCACAGATATGCAGTATTGGCCAGATATAGTTACAATACATAAAGAAAGAGACAGGAGTCCCTCTTTCTTTTTCCTGTGCAGCCATTGTAGCAGAAAAGTCATGTTAAGGGAGTGGGGTGGGTAATGATAGAGCCTATGCTGACTTAAATGGGAAAGTGAAAAGAGACACCACTTTGCCTACTAAGCAACTAGGGTGACCAGATGTCCCAATTTTATAGGGAAGTCCTGATATTCGGAGCTTTTTCTTATATACATGCATATTACATCCCATTCCCTGTCCCGATTTTTCACACTTGCTATCCCTAAACCTGACAGATATGCCTGGGAATCATTCTCCTTTGTTGTATACTTGGTTCTTGAACTGTTGATATAAATTATTTTATTTATGGAGCAGATGAACCAAAGTGGTTGGGGGCTACACAATAAATTCAAGGAAAAGTTCTGTCTAATCTATCTATAACTAATGAATAGATGGTATTTTAATGTGCCTAAGCACCAAAACACACAAGTCAGTGTTAAAAAAAAAGTGAAATATCACCATTTAAATGCACATACAAATAGGAAGTGCAAGACAAGGAAGACCACAATATGTCGTGGAACAGCTGCCAAGGAATTAAAATGTTCAGTTGAGTTTTGTTGGACTGCTGTGCTTAATAATGTTACAGTTTAAATGGTCTCACCTAGGCTTTGATGTTAATGCCTCGTTGAGGCGAATGGGGGAGTAGTTCACACCTTTGCTGCTGCTGTTTTGTCTGAAGATAGCATTTTGGTGTACTCATCTGATTTAAAGGCAACCTGAAAATATGTAACAAAAATTAAGTAAAATATATATTTATTTTTCCAGTGCCTCAAACAACAGGAGCAAAGGGGCATTCAGCACGGTTTGATTAGACTAAGCTTTTCATGCATACAGGATAACGACAGTGAAACCCTAAAGGAAGTTAACCCTAAAGCCCTCTGTTTTGTCACTCACTTGTTGTATCTTGTTTAAAATAAGCCCCAATCCTGAAATCAGAGCCCCACAAATGAACGGGTATGGAGTGCCACTGAAGTGCAAAAGATTCCATCCATATAGATTGGGATTACAAAACTGGGGCTTGCAGAAAGGAGGAAAAAGCTAACAATTACAAGAACAAATAGTTACATACACTTGGTTTTGCATAATTTGAGACTAATATGTTGGTTTGGTTTTGTTAGGATATAAATAAAACAATATATTTAATGAAATCAGTAATCTATGCTGGACACCTACCTAGCCATTATCAGTAAGCAGTTTACCATGTGTCTTAAGGAGGGCAGGGTGATAACCCTAGATTTTAGTTTAACAAACACATTCCATACATAGGGAGCAGCATGGAAGACAGAATGATGGTAACCCCAAATCCAGGTCTTGATCCCATTCCCATTGACTTTAATGGGATCTGGATCAAACCCCGAGTGAGTTGCATGTGATTTGCGTTTTGTAATGAAATGTGTGTATAGCTCTAATAAAAATACACGTTCCCATTAGTAGTGTTATTAAAATATTTTCAGCTCACTTATAATAAGGCATCTATGCATCAGTGCACACTGTCTCCACATTGGAGAAGGCTAAAATATCATTAATAAATCTCTGGTTCCATAAAGGATGGGTTCTCAATATGGGGGTTTCAGACAGGTTCAGGGGATCATAACCACCTTCCCTTTCTCTATGACTAGATGTAAAGTGTGATCCCAAAACTTTACTGTGTTGTAAGTTGGGCATCACAGTATGGAAAAGGTTGCAACACAGCCATAAAAACAAATGGTGGAGAGCATCTTTCCCCAATTAACTTCTTTTTAAAATGGTGTTCCTGGTTTTCTTTTGGCCTTGCTCCAAATAAATAGTTTTGTGACAGCGTAACGTGATGAGAAGTCCTTAATTAAAGATGTACTTGATTGGTAATAGAAAATAATAGCTATACAGGCTTTAAATGATTTTAAAAAATAAAATCCTAAACCTCACCATATGTTACTTTTACGAAGTAAAAATGATGAGGATCATGTAATGACATTAATAATAAAAACTAATAATTTGCGTTTCTCTAGCATTAGTCAACTGCGGAGTGCTTTACAAAAGTAGAGCCGGGGTTTCATGAGAATTAGCCCAAGAGGTAGGAAATTTTTATTTTTCTTTCAAAATCGAGAATCTGAGGCACTGAGAAAAAAGAAAATTATGATGATCACTATTTCCATAGCACCAAAAGTCACCAATCTTGCAGACATTTACACGCATGCTCCACTCTACGCATTCAAGTAGTCACATTGAGCTCATGCAGAAAGTTAAGCTTATGTATCAAAATGTATGTAGGATCAGAGCCTAAGTGTACATGCCAATTAACAGACATAAAAGGAGGCAGCCTGGGCTCCATGGAAAATATAATCTCAGGCCCCAATCCTGCAGTGGGACCACACAATATCAGTCCTTTGTGCCTGTATGCAGCCTCTTTGAAGCCAAGGGGCTACATGTCAGAATACAACTGCAGCATCAGGATCTGGTTCTGTAAACACTACCAGATGCAGGAGAAGAAGGATTTAAAAAATTAAAATGAAGACTGATGAAAGTAAAATAAAAGGACACAGTAATGCAAAAGTGTGTTTGTGGAAAAAGTCAGATATAAATTGCACACAAAAACTGCCTGTATTAAAAAAACTAAGGTGGCAAAGTCAAGCATTCAGAAGTTAGGAAATGCCAGACTTAAGGGTTCCTGTGCAACCTTCATTCAACTCTCTTGTGTGTATGCATTATGATATGTTATTTAATTACATGATCACATAACTCTTTTTCCCACCGGACCCCAGCCTCATTCAGATGGACAGTGCTCACTGAATGAGCAGCTTATTCAATATTTTGTCATCCCCTCACTGTTCTATGTGTGGCCACAGGCCTTATTTGCTGCACACTATTTAAACTTTGCTCGGAAGACACAATTATTTATTCCTTCCTGGGCGTTTCTGTTCTGCTCGTCACCACAGTCTCTGAGGGCTTCACAAACACTAATGAGTTGCAGGGGATGGTTTTATCCCAATATTACAATTGGGGAATTGAAGCACAAAAAAGGTCAGAAGTATCCACTCATTTTGAGTGCCAGATCTGAGATGCCTAGGGATCCGATTTTTCAGAGTAGTTAACATTAAATGGCATTTTTCTGTTCAAAGCAAAGCTCCCATTGACTTCAGTTGCACCTGACACTGCTCAGCACTTTTGAAAATCAGACCCCAGAGTATCAAGTTAGGCACCCAGAAAATGAGAAACACGTAAGTAGTGATCTCATCTGAGAAGTCAAGTTGAAGTGACGTGCCCAGGATCACAATGGAACTCTGGAGCAGAACGGATAGAATTCAGTTCTCCAGGGCACCATTCAGCCGCCTGAACCACAAGATCATCCTTTCTCTTCCTGCAGTCCTCTGCCTCATTTGCCAGATACCTTCCAATGTCTGCAACAAACGAGACAAGGGTCCTACAGACACCCTCCTTCACTATGCAGCCCTGATTCCTACGCAGAGCATTTTGTGCACTGAATGAGGCAAGATCCTGTGGGGGGAAATAGTATGTCATCATGTAATGAAATACTGTATCATAATGCATATGCATAAGGGGTCCAAATTAAGATTGTGCAGGAAACCTTAATTCTGGCATACCCTGACTTTTTGAATGCTTGACAATGTTATTTTAGCATAGTTTTTTTGTGTCCAAGTTCCTAGGTTTTTAAGAAAGTAAACGGGAAAAGAAATAGAAATTACATCATATTGACAGCCACATGGGTCCTCAGCAAGGTTGGAACCTTTAGATATGCCACACAGACCTCTGCCACTTGACCTAATGGAGCAATAGTAGGTTGTCATCCTCTTTGTGGACCAGCATAAAGGGTTATGGGACATTTTGCCAATGGATTATACAGATATTTGCTGACAGCAGCGGAATGGTGAGACTCAGGAATCTTGGGTTCCATTCTCGGCTCTGGCGAGAGTATGCTCCATTGGGCACAGACTCTTGGGCTTCAAGCATGACATCTTCTCTGTTCTTTCCAGTGTGTCCTGGACTCAGCCCTATTCCCTGCAGGGCTAAACAATTATTTTCCACTAGCCTCATTCTCAGAAACAACAGAACAGTTTTGGCTGAAATTAAAAAAAAAAGAGCGCGAGCCTGAGGCAGACACTTGACATGGAAAATTTCAGCTCAAATGGTTGAAAATTTGGCAGAGTTATAAACAACTGAAAACTGGGTCTTATAATGGGAAGAGTCAGGCAATGTTTATAATAGGTGGTTCTACCATCCCCACCTATAATAAGCTAAACTGTGCTAGTAAATCATAGACATTAAGGAAGAAAAAAGCCTTAATAGGTCAATTAGTCCCAAGTCCCTGCCTATTTGGGAGAGAATAATTACTGAATACAGAACACAACACACAATAGCTACTACAATCTTTAAACAGTGCAAGGCATAACACAAAGTCTAAAAGTAGCGGTGCAACATTTAGGTAAAATATAATTAATTAGAAGAGTCTCTCGTGATAATTATAAGTATGCCAAGCTGAGGTTCCTTGCATCTGTCTGTTCAATTGTTTTCTAATATAGCACAGAATATACAAACACCATTGTATTTTCTCAGACATTCTTTTTAATAATTATAAGTGCATTGTTAAAATCCCTTCCACAGCAGACATATGCAATAAGTTTAAGGAATGTTTCTTCAGTAATGTCCCAATAACAAAAAATGACTAAGCACATTCCAGCAAATTGCAGTGTTTGTAAATTATAAAATTATCCCATAATCCCTTTAAAGTTCACATCATCTTGCTGTACCCAGAAGGAGTTTATCTACCCACAGTACATTACCGTCTATAATAATTGAAAGTGATTGGCCAAAGTGCTGAAACCAGATGGAAATTTGTTGCATTATTCTCTGTAAACCACAAGCAGAGCTCATTAATTGAAAAATGAATGTCAACTGGCATTAGCTGGCATCCGTAAACTGAAACGGAGAAATGGCCACAACATGCTGTGCTGTAAACAATATATCAGTGAAGCTGCAACAGGTAAAAAAAAAAAAAAGGTAAAACCAATCCTAGACTGTTATTGGCAAGCTCCCAAGTCTAGTGTTTTTAATGAGGCTTCTGATTCAAAATAAATGAAACCACATGGAATTTTAATTGTTCTTATTTTAAATACAACACACACAAGAGCAGTATGGTCTGCTGGAAAGAAAGTATGTACTAACCTACTGCTTTAGACTAGAGATTGACATTTTAACATTACTTCATTTCTGTTCTAAATTTATATCTCACAGATGATTTGTATGCCAACTACATTTGTGCAGAATTTACCTAGTTAATTTAAGTACAGTTCACCTAAACTCTCCAGATGTAAATGCTGTGATTAAAGAGGTAAACTCTGGCTTAATTTTTCTTTTGTGTTGTTAATTAAACTCCATAAAATGATCATATCATGTAAGACAAATAAATTGCATTAGAGATGCATATTTCCGTTTCTGCCTTTGCAACAGCAGCGGAGGAAACACTGTTTTCTCTAAACAAGCGTTGCATAGGCAAAGCTTTCAGCCCTGAAATAAGCTGCAGGTTGCACATTACACTCGTGAAAAGTGACATTTTGTGAGACTGGGAGGCCTTACATTTAAACTGCTTTTACCACTGTTACATCAGAAAAATCAATGTAAATCTTTAATTATGAAGTAGGATAGGGGAGTATTTCGACATATATGTTTTACTGCAATTTCAGATTATTATATATTACCTATGTGATTGGCACTTCATAGCACAAGTACAAGATTGATGCCAGGCCCAGAAGAATTTACCATCTAAGATCCCAATTATGAAAACAGTTATGCACATGCTTAATTTACATGCATAAAGTGGTTGCAGGATCAGGGCCTAAGTTAAAAACTAAAGCAGCAGAATGAGAGAAGATGGAGGGAATGGAGAAGGCCTAGGACAAAGTGAAGTCAATAAAATGAGCTGGGTACATGGGAAGCCAGCGAATCTTTTTTAAAAAGATGTGATATCAGTGATTTGATGCAAAGAGAGTTAGAGTTTCCAGGCAAGCTTGAAAAAGTAGGGTTTTAGAAGAAAAACAAGGCACGGCAGACATTTGTTTTCCCAAAAAACTCCCTGCAACCCAGTAATTTTCTGATCAACCCTGCAAATAATATGCTCGCACAAGGGCAGTACCGAAATGTTGGTTAGGAAACACATTGCAACTTAATCCAAAAGGTTAAATATGTGGGTAATAGGGAATTTAGCAAATTAGGCAAGTGACTGAATTGCAAGTAGGAGCAGTGCAGACATAACCCTCATTGTGATAAGGAGTTACATTTACTCAGTGTTTAGGTAACCAGGGTTCTGTGCTTTATAAGCAACTGTGAAAACAAAATATGCTTTAATAAATATCAAAAATGTCTTGGTTTTTTTTAAAAAAAGGTACTTGTTGCAAAGAAACAAAATACAAATACTTAAAACTGTACAAATTCCACATCTACTTCTGAATTCAACTTGCACCAGTGTAAATTAGGAGCAATTCCATTCAAGTCAGTGGAGTTACACTAGTGTAAGAGCAATGTACACTCTAACAGATTCAGACTCGGTATCCGGAGCAGCTGGAAACACCATACAGTAACCTTATTTTTCTAGATAAGTATCAGTTCTTTTCACAGTATAAAAGGAGCCACATGATAGTGTTCCAAAATAACAGCTTTGTTTCTGGGTGGTGTGGCCTCTGGCTGCTGTTTGTAGTTAGGAACCAAAGAATTTGCATGCAGTGACAGAGTGTTTGCTATAAAGGGATAAGCTATGTCACATTCAGTTGTGTAAGGGTTTAGTGGGTTGAGAATGGATATGGAGCCATTCGCCTCTAGGTCACTGATTCAACTCCAGATCAGGGTAGTAGTAATCATATCATGAACACTCCTAGAAAAAGCCCCACACTGGAACTTTAAATCCAGCTCTCTGAGTTTCTGAAGAGTTTGGATTAGAATCCTTCACTCTCAATCAGACCTTGTGATTTTGCCCTACACCTGATCCGGTTCTGAACATTGGCCTTTGGCACATTTCTGATCACCAGCTGGCAGCATTTCACTGGCTTATGTCAAATGAGTTAGTGGTCATGGTCCAGTTTCTAATGATCAGGTGTCAAAATCATAAAATCCACCATGCCAACTGATGTCACTCTCAAAAGAATCCTTCTGCCTTTGGGTTTTCATTTGTGCCCATCATTATTGTCTCTAACCATCACGGCCAAGGACAGAATAAACAGGGACACCAACCTACCCCCTCATTAGCTGGGAATGTTTGCAGGTCAGGTTTGAAGTGTGTTGTTGCCATGGTGTGGGAAAGCCCTGCTGCTATCTGTATGCAGCTAGTGCTGTGGATAAGCAAAGACATTTAGTGTTCAAGGCCTTCATCTGGCACCTGACAGGAGCCCTAAATTCTCTTTTAAATAAAACAGTTTGGTGGTGTTGGGAGACGAGATGGGTGAACCCCCTGGATCATGAAGTTTTGCACAGCTGCTGTGTTCTCAAACAAAGGAGCACAGGGCCAAACCAGTTTTAGCTCATGAACACTTACCCTTCAGTTTAATCCATTGCTCCCTCCATACATATATGCACATTTCATACGAGAGGGAAGAAGTGAGTACACACTCTAAAGGGTTGTGTGCTAGGGAAAGATATCCTTCCTACCTCTAAAGGTAAGCTGGCACAAGAGAGTTCCCTTAGACTGCATTGTATTTTTTCATTAGGCTTTTTCTCTGCCCCTTCCTACCTTCCACTGTCATTCTGCCAGCTCTCTAATCCAACTTCCACTATTCCTGTTTCTGCTCCTTCCCCGCCCCCCATCTCCTAAGCAGAAGAAATGTTGGCATTCCACTGGCACTAGGATGTTTGAAGGGAATTGGAAATGAAGCTAAATGAGGTCACCCATCCCTGCTTCGTGTCTGAGACCAGCTTATTGTGGAGCGGTACCACCAAGAGCATTAGAAAAAGCACATGATATGGCGTCTGCAGACAACCAGATTGAGGAGACACTGTAGGCAGGCAGCTTCCGTCATATTGAGTATTCAGCTTGCAACTTGCCATGCACTGAAAATTAAAATCCTCAGACTTCCCAGCAGCTTGATGGCTCACCCAGTTGCAAAACTCTTGAGATGCAGCCAATAACCTTTTTCATAGATGAAAACCTTCTCCAGTGGATCATGACCTGAGATATATTGAGTAATAGGGGCAGTGGGGGCAAAATCATCCCTGGTTTAACTCTCTTGATGTCATTGGCCCAACTAACTCAGTGTTGCCAGCTCTTGTGATTTGATTGTAAGTCTCATGATAATTTTGATTTTTCTTAGAGCCTCAGCTCCTGAAGGCAAGTGATCACACGAGACTCAGCTTTCATTTGAAACAAAAGATTTCCAGCCCTTATGGTTGCAAAGGAAAGCCTGAAAAGGTGACCCAAGTGCACCCTCTATGCTTAGAAACCAGAAGGCAAAAGAAAATATAATTAATCATTTATTAATTTTAAAGTCTGATGATTTGGAGGGGAGGGGCAGGGAGTTGACAAGTGATTTTTCAATGCTTGGCGTTGACAATACTGCTGACTCCATTGCCATCAGTGGAGTTACACCAGGGATGCTTTTGGTCCAGCGTTTGTATAAGACAGGTCTATGGTTCCTTGCAATGTATTATTTGATATTTCTTTAAAAAATATCACTTCATTTTTTTAAAAAAATTATATTTACAGAATTTTCCCCCCATCTTTTGTTATAATTTTTAGGTGCTTCAGAGCTGGGCCCATTTTCAGATCCCAGGCAGTTCACAAGCATTTCATCCCTCACTGAGAGCCGCTTCTCCAACCCACGAATGCACTATCCAGCTACCTTTACCTATACACCGCCAGTCACCTCAGGCATGTCACTGGGTATGTCAGCAACCACTCACTACCACACCTATTTACCACCGCCCTATCCAGGCTCTTCCCAAAACCAAAGTGGACCATTCCAGACCAGCAGCACGCCATATCTCTACTATGGCACTTCATCAGGATCATACCAGTTCCCTATGGTGCCGGGGGGAGACCGCTCCCCTTCCAGAATGCTTCCTCCCTGCACCACCACATCAAACGGCAGCACACTATTAAATCCTAACTTGCCTAACCAGAATGACGGTGTGGAGGCTGATGGAAGCCATAGCAGCTCCCCTACTGTTTTGAATTCTAGTGGCAGAATGGATGAGTCCGTTTGGAGGCCATACTGAAATTTCCTCTGCGCAGCCCAATCTCCGTGAGCCAAAAACAAATGGTCAACAAACTACAAAGTGCCTGATTTTAAACTAGATTTTTACTGATATGTGCAACTGTTTAGATGGGATGGCAATGCCCATAAATAACACAAGAGTGACCAACCAAGCACAATCCATGTTTCAGATTATGTGGATCAAAGCACATATATTTTTGGAAACATTTTACCTTGTTTTATATTTAAAATGTACTTTTTACACACAAAAATAACCCAGTTTTTTTTTTTTGTCTAGACTGTTGTCATAAATAGTGAGTTCATTTGCCAATAAAGAGAAAACAGACTCCTCAGTTATCAGGAGAAACATGGCGAAGCAAGGCAAAGGCTGAGCTCCATTTTATTTTTTAATAATCTTGAACTCCAGATACAGTTGCAATCATACAATGTATGGGGACCCTGTTCACTCACATAGTGCAATTCAACTGGCTTGTATTGGTGCACATGAAAAGGAAAACATAGATCAAGTTGCTTCCATTTTGCTATAATACATTCAGATCATGGTAGCTGTTTAAAATTTCTATCCAAGCCTCGTTGCACATAAAAGTTTGAACTTTTCGGTTCACTATTGGGTTTTTTTTTTTTACTTAAAAAGAATGAGTCTTCAAGATACCAATCTGAACAGACAATCTTGGGGTTTCTTTTTTGTTTTTCTATAATTATTTTTGCCTATGTCCAATTAACCAAAAAACCCTCCAAACCTTCCAAAATTAAAGCAAAATCTTATTACTTATGCAAAAAAAATGAAAATGGCAATGTATGTTACTAGAACCAAAATGGTATAGGTAGTACTTGTGTTTGGCTGTCTTTGTTTTTTGTTTTTCTTTTTAAATTATAAATGTGTGAAATTTGAGGTTATTTGCTAACATAAATCTTCATATAACTTTAAAGAAATATTTATAATTATTTAATGACATTTGGACCCTTTAGACGTTTCTTAATGTAATGCTATGTTGACTTCGGTCTCTAAAAGTGGGTAGTTTTTTTAAAAATTAATTAAACTTCTTTACTGGTGTGAACCTCAGACCTGTACCTGAATTCTGAAAAATAGTTCCAGTGTGAACTAGTTACAATGAGATTAACCCCTCCCCCTCCTCCCTAACCCAAAATGCATCCATAGCAAATGATTTTGGATGCAGCTTTTTTTTTTTTTAAATAACCTATGAAGGAAATATTGTGTTTCATTAGCTATCTGGTTGCCTTCTACACAGTCTTGCCTTTTAATCAGTAATAGATGAGCTGGTTGAAAAACAGGTAGGAAAAATGAGTGCTTTTTTTTTAGCTTTTTCTTCCTGTTTTTTTCACGAACATTAGAAAAATGTCAAAATTCAAAAGATGTCCATTTTGACAAAGCATTTCCAATTTTGAAATGTTGACATTTTGTCAGTTTCTCAAAACTCAAAAAAATTTCAACCAGCATTTGCTCAGAAATGGGAGGAGGGCAGAAATTGTGATAATTCCATTCACGAAATTTCAACCAGCTCTATATAATAATTAAGGTTATTGAAAAAACCAAAAGTATCTAATCTTGTGACATGATTCACCATTCATTAGCATCAAATGCTAGAGTGATGAGGATTCTTTTTTGTTTACTTTTAAATAGATATGGCAGTTTTCGTATTGAAGAGACAAGCACAAGAGAACACTGTTGTGTAGACCAATACTCGCAGTTCAGTGTTCAGCAATACTCAGATCTTCAAACTTAAGATGAAAGTCACCTTAAAGCCATACTCCTGGCTATTAAGCATGGTACATTAATACAGGGATATGAAATTACACCCTATACCCTTAATCAACCTGTCTGCTACCAAACTGTAAACAGGGATGCCCAAATTTTGCCCAGCCAAGGGCTGTATTGGCAAGTTCTCAGTAGTTTGAGCCTAATCCAAAACCCACTAAAGTCAGTGGGACACATTCCATGGATTTCAGTGGGCTTTTGGAGGAGGCTTCTAGTGTACACATTTTAAACTGATTCAGCAGTCCATCCATGTTCAGCAAAACACGTAAGTATGTGCTTAACTTTGGGTACATACTTAATTCCCATTGTCTTCAATGGGAATTGAGACCATGCTTAAGTGTGTTACTGAATCAAGGCAATAGAGTAGAGCAGATTGCAGCCCTCCTGGCCTTTAAGAAGAAGGCCAGCCTTCTTTGGCTTCATGCTCCCAGCATGCAGTGCTCTCTGTTGATCCAGCTAGCTTTAACTGCATGCAGTAACCAGCATTCTCTTTGGGCTGCAACTCTTTGTTGAAAACGAGTATGGTGATGGGCTGTAACCCTCACACTAAATAAATGGTGAACAGTCATCCAGTAGAATGATTTACTGGACAATACAGACATTATCATCAGCAGCCGATTGGCTACAGAGATTTAACATGACCATGATACATTCCTCACAATTTGGTGTGATTACTTGCTCTTAAAAAAAAACCCCAAAAGTCTTTGCCTTCTAAAGGTTGTATACTAAGTATGCTAAAATAAGTAAGACACTTTTCTAATACTTAGTTTTCCTTCCAAGATGGAAGCTGTAATTGATTCTATTTATTGTTTGTTTGTGGTAGCTTGAAGCATACCGCTGTCCATTTATTTGTAACTGTAAAATACGTTTGCTAGTTTCAGCAGCACTTAAAAAGCCAGTGTCTGGTTACACATTTCAGTTTTGTATTTTGTTTAGTAAGCAAAAGAAAAAAAAAATTACTGCCAGTGCAAGCTGTTTCCTATTTAATAAAAGGTACTATATTTGTACATTATTTGTTATTGCTGAGAAGGGCTTTTTCAGATTTACTGTATGCATATTAAATAATTTTTAGGGGTGCTTTTGTGTTGAAATTTTGTTAGAGTGGCTGCAGGCAGCAACCCAGAAATTGTTTTTCCCTTACAAAATTTTGTTGTAAAATTCAAGCACTTCATTTTATTTCTGGATAAATCCATCAGAGATCCGAGTTCTGTTTGGCTCCGTACCTGAATAACTCTGTTTTTGCCACCACGTTGTTAAACTGGACCATTAGGGACAGACTTGCAAATAGCTTAAGCACGCAATTATGCAATGGAAAATGGATGCCTAATTTGTGTATTGAGGTTGTGTCTATACAACCTGTTGCAGTGCACCTCCCAGCAGGTCGATAGATTCACCCATGTGGGGCTCATGCTTCTGTGCTAAAAGTAGATGTGTAGCTATTGCCATTGAGCTCTAAAGCACCTCCCCCTCTCTAGGCTTCCGAGCCTGAGTGCCAGCCTAAGCTACAACTTCAAAGCACTGTCTACACAGCTATTTTCAGCACATTAGCGTGAGCTCCTGGATCCCGAGTCTGTTGACCAGAGTTGGAAGGCTAGCTGCCATGGTTTGGGTAGATATGCCCTCAGCTACTAAGATCACACAGGCAAATGGCTAATTTTGCTCATGTGAGCAATACTAGGAAGGAGATTTTCAAAGCACCTAAGGATTTTGGGGCACAAGTCCCATTGGCTTTTAATGGAACGTGTGCTCCTAAATCCCTTTGGTGCTTTTGAAAGATCTCTCCCTATATTTGTGCTGGCCGTTGGGGTATCTGCACAAACAATTCAGTGCACAATTGCACGTTGGAGCTTTTTGAAAATGCTTCCAAGTGCACTTGGAAATGTCCTTGATTCAGGATTTCAGGAAAATGTATGTTATGGAGTTAGTTTTATAGTATCATTATATTATGAGAGTATTTCCTCAGAGGGACAAGGGCCCTTTTCTTTTGGGGAGTGGAAATGTTGGTGCAGTTCATAGATTTAAAAAGAATTGTCTTTGTTAAACTCCAGCTCTCTCAGATTCTGCCAAAGATTTATTCACATCAGAACAGGTGTGATGTCCTTTATACAAAATAGAAGGATAAATCCAGCTCGCCATACTCACGTAAGTAGGCCTATTGAAGTCAATGGGGCCACATGTATGAAGCAAATGGGTTTTGACCTAACATGTCAGTAGAGTGGCATTTATAGATTCTTTTACCAGACCAGCTGCTGTGTACTTCTTAGTGAACTTCCTGCCAGCAGTCCCCCAAGCAAAGATTTATCAGTCTCAACATTTTGAGTGGGAAAACTTTTTGCACTGTCATACCTATTAGAATATGGCTCTGCCTTGATTACTGGAGCCTGCCATGGAATCCAGGTGATATGATGTGCCAGGGTTCAGAAAGACAACAAGCCATGAATTAAAGCAATAATTATACCCTGTATCAGCCATAAGTACGAGATCAAAGAAGCCCGATTCTCTGAATCCCCGAATTTCTTACTGTTTTTAATATAATGCATTTCATTTAAACATGTTTCTGAAAACTTTTTTAGATGTTTGTTTACTTCCACGTTTACAGATAATTCTTTGCTTTTTTTAAAAATGCAGTACTTAAGTATATCAGCCAAAACCATACTTTTACAGTAACTTTGTTTTAGGTAATATGAGTGACATTCCTTTTTGTTGTTGTTGTTAAATATGTTTGACCAGTCTTGAGTTTCTGCTGGAACAAAACTTTTGTAGCATTTCTTGTAAATACAAGCTTTAATTTTTTTATTTTTTCAAATGCCGTTGCCCAAGATTTGCTTTTCATGCACATATTGTACAAACACATTCTGCTTTGTGCCACAGACAGCGATTGTGGATGAGTTTACTTTTAAGTTCAAAGGGACTATTTGTATTGTATGTTGCAACTGTAAATTGAATTGTTTGGCATTTTCTCATGATTGTAATATTAATTTGAAGTTTGAATTTCATTTTCAATAAAATGGCTTTTTTGTTAATGTTCTTCATTGCTTCTTATCCTCTGCTGTCTCTTTAATTATCCAAGTCACACTCATGAATGATCAAGGACTGGATTGAGCTAATATGCCATGGGATACTATACTAAAAACTCATTGGGTGTTCCTTCAGTTTCCACAGAATTTAAGCTTTCATTTAAACATTAAGATAAGTTTCCAGCCTATGTGGTTGCAAAGAACACCTTTCAGATGTGATGCCCCCCAAATATGGCTGTCTTCCTCAGTCTTCAGCCAAGCTGACCTGCAGCACGTTAGCAGTTTATTTTGCAACAGAAATGGTTTCTTTCTAATTGGGTGATGAGAATGAAGGTGTGCTGAAAGCTCATGTGCTTTACTAGAAGAAAACATAGGAATCACCAGACTGGATCAGACCAATGATCCATGCAGGCCAGTATCCTGTCTCTGACAGTGGTCAAAGGTGCAAGAACCCCACAATAGGCAGATGTGAGAAAATCTGCTCCATGAAAATCTCATCCTAATCCCTAGTAGTTAGAGACCATTTTAAATGCTGAAGCATGATGTTTTTATCCCTGCCAAAACTCTTTGTATTAATTGTTAGATCTCTGGATGTTTTTGTTATCCATATAAACAACTTGGTCTCAACAGCATCCTGTGGCAGCAAGTTCCACAGTCTAACTGTGCACTGAATGAAAAGTATTTTATCACTTTTGAATTTGCTAACTTTCAATTTCATTGACTATCCCGTTGTTCTCTTGTTGTAAGAGGGAAAACAGAAACTCTAGATCTACTTTCTCAGTGCCCTAAAACAAAGTCTTTGGAACAGGGTCTGTCTTTATTGTTCAGCACTGAACTCATTGATAGCACCAAAGAAAAAATAAATAACAAAATGCTTTTACAAGAGGAAAGAAGATAGAGTCCCATATTCAAGCAATTGATATGCAGAGGTTGGTCAAATTCTGCAAGCCTGTGAGCACTAGACCTAAGCAATTAGTGAGGAAATTATTCAAATGTTTTTGGGTGGAGTTCATATCTTCTCTCCCCGTCCCCCGCGTCCCCTGTCCCCCCCTCCAGGCAGAGTGTTGACACTGCTTAAATCATAAGACTAAACTGATACAACCAGGAAATAGAAACAATGCCATGGCACTCAAGTAACCAATCATACTGCTAACAGCAAATACTTGAACTAATTCTTGTAGGGAACAACCCAGAGGCTGAAATTTGTTTGTAAAAAAGCATGTTGGACAATTTCAAATAGCAAACAAGCGGGTCACTGATGATTTGTGGATAGAGGCTGAATCCAGGAGATAAAGGGTTTGCTTGAATAGTTTGAGCAGCTCAGCTCTCTGAAGGAAATAGCCCTTATCACGTTATGAGCTGAGAGTGAAAAACTGTATCAAAAGAAATATATAGAACGCAAGATGCACTCTCATTGGCACACCATCATTATAAACCTCTCTCCATTGCTGTAGTATCTGAACAGGATTTATCTGTGTACTTATATGGCCACCATTTACTGTAGTATCTGAGCCCTTCACAGCACCGTATGCTAAGGAAATGTCAGGGAATATGAAAGGCAAGCAGTGGGTTCCATCCATCGAGAGAGAAGGGCAGAGAGAGAAAGAATAATTTAGGCGAGTCTGTGGAATCTTGAATGAGCTTTGTCCTTTTGTTGCCAGTGGTAGCATTCTCCTAACAGATCAGGATATTCTCATTTTTTACAACCAGCCACACCAGATGCTAAATTTTATCCTGCAACATACTGGCTAAGTGAGAAGGAGAACAGCTGATTTCTGTTAAGATGAACAACAGGAGAATAAGCCAAGAAGTATGAGAAATCTTCAGTGTCTTTGCTTTGTAAACCCCTGTTTGGCAGCAAGATCACAGAACCAGGATTGAAAATCCAGATCAGACTTCAGCTTCCATCCCTGTTCAAATTGGTTGCTGTGTGCATGACATTGCTCTCCATGCCTTTCAGGATATTTTCACAACATTGAGTGACTGGCTTGAATTTTCCCCTGTAGTTTAAAGGTCTTAAAAAGCCATGGCCCCTTGGCTTTTATGGGACTGTAGAAAATACCGGTTAAAAAAGAATTTACTTGACTTATTTCTTGCCATAGAAAATAGTAAAACTCTGAACTGGAGCCAATGATTTAAAAGAGCATCTTTGACCCATTCTTTTTATTTCCCTTCTGCCACCCCCTTTCTTTTCATAGATTATTCTCTTTAATTGCTTATTATAGCATGCTAGAGTAATTGTAATAGATGGAAGAAGGATGGTCTTGTGATTAAGACAGATGATGGGATGTCAGGAGACATGTTCAATTCTCAGCTCTTCAACAGACTCTCTGTAAGACCTTACGTGTCATTAAACTTTGCTGTGCCTCAGTTCCTTCATCTGCATCTCTGATTCCACAATATCTACCTGGTAGGAGGGTGGGGAGATGACATGGGACCATTTATGTTTGCAGTGTGCTTTCAGATGCTTGGATGGAAGGTACTAGAGAAGTGCAGAGTATTGTTTCACAAATGGAAAGTAATACCTTTTTTCTTGGGCAGGGTTACATCAGACCTTGTACTACTATAATTTGACATCCTAACCAGGAGAAAAAGCTGACCAGATTTCTGTGCCTCAGAGTTACATGTTTCACCTCTAATACTGAGTGATATTCACTGATGATAGCTCTGGTAGATTAATGATCTTTGTGACATGGTGGAAAGATTGCATCTGATTTTTAAAACTGCAGATTCTTAACTGAACCTATTCAAATGTGCATGCAGAATTTGTGCACCCATTTAAATCGACTCCATGAACATACACTTTTTGCATGTGCAGTTCTAAGGCAGCTGTAAGACTCACCTCTCAGTCATCTCAGGATCAGGGAAACATGCAGGTGATGTAAAGTCACCTTTGCCTCCCCATTCAGCCATACCCAAGAATCAGGGCTCATATATTAAAAATATGTATGTAGATACACATATAGCACCCCTTACTGAATTATCCAAGTGCCACTCAAGTATTTAAGAATAGAAATACTCTTTCACTCTTGTTTCCTTCCCAGCCTGTAGAAGACATAGGTTGATTAGTTTACAGTATCTGGGTTGTGTTTTTTTTTGGTCTTTATGTTTCTGTGTGAATGTGAACCTGTGTGTTGTAGGACTGTATGAGTGTGTGAAAAACTTGTTGTGAGGGAGCTATGGTAAATGCAAATCTCATTTCTTTAGGTCTGAATGTAGAGATGCCATTCTTTTCTCTTGCAGGAGTAAGTTTCTTACTCTAGGAACAGATCTCCTAAAAATTTTGCACTCAGATTAATAGGTTATAGGCCAGAATGACCCATTAGATCATTTAGTCTGACCTCCTGTATAATGTGGGTCATAGAATTTCACCCAGTTACCCCTGTACTGAGCTTAATAACTTGTGTTTGGCTGAAGCAGATCTTCCAAGAAGGCATCCAGTCTTGGTTTCGAGACTTCAAGAGATGGAGGCGCATAAGACTTCCCCCTATTGCTCAACAGTTCCGTTGTTCTAGTGCAATGTTGCTGTGGGACGTCATAGTCGCAGAGAGAGAGGCAATCTCACTGGTAGCTAGGGCTGATCCTATGGAGGGCTTTGAATATCAGGATAGAGACCTTGAACTAGAATTTGGATTCAATGGGCAGCCTGTGCACAGAGTGGAGCACCTGGGGGATGTGGTCACAGCAGCTGCTGTTGCCTTGTGCATTGGCTGCTGAACTTTGTACAAGAGGGAGCTTTTGCAGCTGTGCGGCTTCAATCCTAGATAAAATGACTTGCAATAAGCAAACCTAGAGATCCCAAGTGCATGGATCACTGTGGCCAGGTGTGTGCGTGCATATGGGGGCATAACCTTCTGCCCTGCGCAGATGGATACAGACCTTTTTTTTTTTTTTTTTTTGCCTCCGGAGCTAATTGAACATCTAGGAGCCCAAAAGGATCCCAACGTGGTGAAGCAGCTTAAGAATCAGAGAGCAGATGTCGTCAGTACTTGGGATGTGACAGAGGTAGCACATTTTCTCAGTCTCGCCAGGGTTCAGTTTTTTCCACTTGCCTGCTGATTTGTCTAAGGAGATTGTGCTGTTTGCCTCTGATGTAAAGAAGATGTATTGCTGAATGCCATCTATGTTTTGCTGGCATTGCAGTGCCTGACATATCACTGACTATCCAAACAGCTTCACGTAGATATCAAATAGCCTGGGGGAAGAAGACTAAGCCATGCAAGTCCAGCCTCATTATTTGCTTCTACATTCCGTTAGCATTTCTTCATCTTGGGCAGTGGCTCTGCGCTCCTTGTTTCATGTTGGTTTAGAATGGGTTGCTAGAAATGTTGTTGGTACTCATTTATACAGTGCCACAGGGAAGACTCGTGTGTCACAAACACAAAATGTAGGTAAAGTGGCTTGGTTTACAGAGAAAAACAATGCTGTTTGGTTTGAGTTCAGAGCAAGGGAACGTTTAAGGCTTTTATTTTTAATTAATGGAACATTGCTACTCATCCATATTTTACAGAACCTAAATTCTGGGCCTAAACTAAGGACCTTGTGAGAGTCACTTCTAGCATTTCTGTCCTACTGTCTCTCTTGAAAGTATCTTATTGCTTCAACTTGCACTAGTGTGCAACATTGCAACTAGACTGAATTATGGGACTGGAAAAAGGGCACAGTTTAGGATTAGCTACATTTACATAGTAACCTCACCCCAAGATCCAAAGCGCACACTGTCTTTCTCAATAATCAGAAGTCTAATTATTTTCAAATGGCAAGCGATAATAAAAGGTGTCCTCTGTGTAGCTTTCAGATGTTGACTTATCTTCAAAGCCTTGGTGTGTAAGTTTTAAAACGAGTTTAGAAGCATGTGGTAATTCTACCCCGAGCTTCTCAAGGAAGCTTAGACAGTGGAGAGCTAACTTTCCAAATGCTCTGGAATGCCAAGTACTTAGACCCATTGAATAAACCTCGTATCATTTTGTTCTAAGAACACTGTTACATTGATCATGACCTCTGCCAAGTTATTAGTTTAGTCCTTGAACTCTCACAACTGGACATAAGCTTGAACCAAAATCTGGGTCGCAAGCAACCCTAATCTTTGGGCAAAAGATAAACACATATTAGAAAATGTGGGCCTACAGCTAAAGCAAACTCCTAGGAAACAGACTGTCTGAGAAAAACACTTCTTTGTAGCATCTCAACCTAAGATCTCCATGTGCTTTACAGCTTTTAGACAATTAATCTTCACCACACCACTGTGTTGGGTTAGACAAATATTATACACATATAGTTAAGAAAACAGAGACACAAAGATAGTCACAAGGTCACACAAGAAGTCTCTTTTAGAGCTTGTAAGATAACTTAGAAGTCTTCTGATCCCCTGTCCCTGTACTTACCAGTAGAATAAATCCTCTCCCACAGAAAAATAAATGATTGGAGAGACTTGGATTCTGTGGAGCAAAGCCTAAAAACATTTATCAGATTTGCTTTAGGATTAGGCTTGGTTTTAAGATGGCAGTCTTGTTTTTTTATCAATAAACTCAGGATGTGATGGATAAACACTGAAAGGATGGAGTTTTTCCGAAAAGAAAAGAAAAAAGTTAGCCCTATTAAATGCTCTAGAAATCAGAAATGATGAGAATTAAGCGTTTAGCTTGACAGTTCAGACAGTGCGAAAGCAAGGCAGTAAGACACTTCATTTTTAAAGTTGTGAGTAACTAGAGATTTCAGTTGATTCCAGGGACTCAGGGTGATACCTTTCCAGAGAAAATGCCCTGCTGAGTCCCATCCACCAAAATCAGTTAACTTATAAACCAGGCACTGTATAGAAGTCAGGATAGGCTATTCTCCAAAAGGTTTTGCAGCATCCTAACAGAAGAGATAGAAGAGGCGCTACCCAGCTAGGAATAGCAGATTTACCCCATGAGGCATGTATGTATAACACCTAGGTCTGAATAGGGCCTTTTGATGCTCCCAAAGTACAAATAAATAATAAATACTGTACAATATGTGCTGGGATGACTATTGTATGGTGAAAAAAAAATTTCCTGTGGAGTACAAGATAGCAAAAAGCCTTAGACATGAGGCAAGGAACAGATTTTGTCTCCTGTTATAGGTGGCAGGTTTGGGGTGTATAAAAGTGAATATAGTGCTGGCAAAAAGTGCCAGCTGGAACTCTAAACCTCTCCTTAGCCACCTAATAGATACATCTCAGACACCAGCACAGGGGAAGCTTTCTTATATCAACCCTTTTCCAACCAACATAGCTAAACACTGATCTGGGGAAGCCACCTCATGGCGTTAGGGGGTTGTTGGGTCTTCACGGCCCATTCCGTTTTTGTCCTGTCTGTCCAGAGTACAAATAAAAAGTGTTTATTGTGCTGCTATCTTTTTGTAATGTGGACAACTACCCACTAGGAAGTGGATTGAGGACACCAGTTTCATTGAACTGAAGGCGCTGCACAGCCAACGGATGGTAATGACAAACTACAGGCTAAGTTGTTAAACTAAGTCCATACCTTGTAACAGACCACTTGGTGCCAGGTGTCATTCTGCATTAGTAGACCATGTTGCATACCCTGATTCCCACAATAAAGATGGAGCATGCACATTCCATACAAAGATGTCCACAGGCAGTACTCAATTATATGAAGGGCCGCTGACTGAGATGCTTTAGCTGAGATGACAGTGCTGAAACAAAGGCAGGAAAAGAGGGGCCAGCCTCATAGATTTGTGAGAACTAACCATCCCGAGCTGCTGGAGAAGGTACTGGTTCACAAATTGCCTTCCCTTCTGATCTGCTACCAAAGGGGGTGGAAGGTGGGTCATGGGTTGTTTAGTGTAGATTGTCTATACAGTGCCTAGCGCAATGTTGCCCTGGTTCTTGACTGAGGCCACTAGGTCCTACTACTCTACAGATAATAGAAGTTTGTAGCCAAAAGCTAAGATACGATGGGGAGCTTAACTTCCATATACTGCTCTCAGTGGCGGAAAGGGCAGATCAGACTGCAGTCAGAGCACAATTGCAGCCACGAAGTACATACTTGTGTTTAAGGCCAGCCTTGTGGTAACAAGTGGGCCACTGAACTGGGGACGGAAATAGCATTGTGTATTGAACTTTGAGCTCAGTTGTTCCAGAACTAAACTACAGACACACACACATAAACAAAATCGCTGCTGAAGTTGCAGTCATGTGCTCCCTTATATTGTAATAACTGATCATCAAAACTGCAGGTGAAAAAGGCCTATTAGATTACCTTGTCTATTCCCCAGTCCAACACAGGATTGCTGTCTAGAACATATACAAAGATACACTCTGCCCCATCTAGTGTAGCACAGAGATTTTTCATATAGTGCACACTATAAAGCTTTTTTTTTTTCAGATTTCGTCCTGATATGAAAATGCATTACAACATTTGCCATCAATAAAATACAATTCTTTCCATGGGAAAAGCATTACAACCGCAGAATGGTTACTGCATGTGATATCTGAATGACTGAAATCCTGGAACAGGAAAGTATACAAAGGGAAACTTCATAAATGATGCCAAGTTTAAAAATAAATAGGCCCGATAGCAATACTGAGGAGTTTATAGAATTTAGTTATTTTGTATCAAAACAAAATCAGAGGGGGAATCAGCATGAACTGAATAGGGGAGATAAAAGGAAGCCTAAAGAAACAGCTTCACAGATGAATGAGTAACTGAGGAGGCTGACAAGCAGTGAATGAATGTGCATCAGGAGTGGATTCCGTGCCTCTAGGTTACTGGATCAAATCTAGCCCAAGTCAGTAGTGACTAAGCTGTTTCGTGCTCTCATCTGGGTCCTGCCCCACACAGAAACCAGCACTATAATTAGAATCCCTTGTTGAAAGTTCGAGAAAGAGCCATGAGGCTTATTGGGCCATTAAGATTAAGTTCTTGCATTTCCGCCAGGTCAGGGTTGAGGACACTGGTGGAATGTTATGTGGGATGCCTTCATTGCTTTACCTGTTCTATGGCACAGATCCCGAGTGAAAGTACCTTGAAATGAATGGAATGACTCCCCTTAACTTCAATGACACGTTGGATCCGGCTGTCAGCCTGAAAGGCTGCCAAGTCTGGATCCTTCCACCAGCACTGAATTTACTATTTAAGAAAATATTCCCCCATTAGCCCCAAAATAAATGCTAGTTGTGTTTTGATTTCAGCAGAAGGTTAAGCCTCAACTAAAACCAGACTTATTACATCATTAACCAAACCCATTAAGTATACATCTTCAGACTCCTAAGAAAGTAGTGTGTGTCACCACCCTTTGGGTTCCCAAGAAGCAAGTCAAGTTACTCGACTCTGGAATGCATAAACAGTTAGTGGAAGAAATTGTGACTGTAGAGAAAGAACAAACAAAGCAGCCTGTTTGTTTGTGTAATGGACTCCTCGCAGGAGAACAACTATAGAACATGGAAAGACTTGAGAGAGTCTTCCACGGTTCATGTTTGTTGCTGTGATCCAAAGGATACAGAACAAAGGACCTCCTATTAATAGCCAACAAACTAAAGGCAAAAAGGAACTCAGTGATGAGAAAACAGAATTGACTATTTTCTGTCTCTTTCTTTCTTTCTTTCTTTTGATAGAACGGCAAATTAGTGATGCCTTCCCATGCAGCCCTCCCTCCCCCCCGAATGATTACACTTCAGCATGACAGGGACCATTATTTTAGTAGGGGTACTTATGTACACACATACGCTGCCTAGCACAAGGAGGTCTTGATCCCTGACTGGGGCTTGTACATTCTGCTCGAAGGTACGCTGTATTTGGGAAGATTACTCTTATTCTGTAGACTCTGTTATGAACAGCCCCAACATCAATGGACCTGTGCCCATTTACACCAGCCATGGGTCTAGCCTAAGATTGTAGTGCGGCATTTCCAAAAGTGCTCAGTTTTGCTTGAATTCTATTCCCTATTAAATCAATGGGAATTTTACCATTAACATCAGTGGGAGAAGAATTAGGCCCATGCTAAACACTTCTGAAAATGCCACCCCCAGCTCTTATATGCGTCAAACCTTGGTGGACACATTTGGAGGTGGACAATTTGGGGCGAGATTATAAGACTGTAATGTATGCACTGTTTAAAAAAAAATTTTCTTTTCCTAGACGGAGGTGCTCTGTTACGCATGGCCTTCCCCTAACTAAAATTCTCTTGAGAGACAGACAGAGTTTCCTGCAAAACATGCATGGACATACCAACAGTACTTACATATTACATACAGTGCAGTGCACATTTCATTCCCAGATCTCTTAAGGGGTTTGTGCCAGAGCATGTTTCCAAAGGGATTCAATTGTATGAATGGCCCAGAAGGAAGCCAAGGTGAGATAAAGGGATGCTGCAGTCTTAAGGGACTTCACTACCCAGGCATGCAACTTCACAGCCTAACCAGATGACAAACCAGAGGCAACTTCTAAAAAGCCAAGATAACTGCTAGAGAAGCCTTTCAAAGAGACAGATGGCACCAAAGAAGATGTTACTGAAGTGAAGAAAACCCTAGCATGGTGTTCTTCAAAGAAATCCGTGCATTGAAATGAAAAGGTTTCTAATAAATAAGCCAAATTATGATAAAATCAAGAAAAGATATAGAGAGAATTCAACCATGATTCACACTCCATGGAACTCCACTGAAGTCATAGAATCACAGAATATTAGAGTTGGAAGGGACCTCTAGTCCAACCCCCTGTTCAAAGCAGGACTAACCTCAGCTAAATCATCCTAGCCAGGGTTTTGTCAAGCTACAGCTTAAAAACCTCTAAAGATGGAGATGCCACCATCTCCCAAAACTTTTTCCTAATATCCAACCTAGACCTCCCCCACTGCAACTAGAGACCATTGCTCCTTGTTCTGTCATCTGCCACCACTGAGAACAGCCTAGCTCCATCCTCCCTGGAGCTCCCTTTCAGGTAGTTAAAGGCTGCTATCGAATCCCCCCTCATTCTTCTCTTCTGCAGACTAAACAAGCCTAGTTCCCTCAGCCTCTCCTCATAAGTCTTGTGCTCCAGCTCCCTAATCATTTTTGTTGCCCTCTGCTGGACTCTCTCCAACTTCTCCACATCCTTTTTGTAGTGGGTGGGTCGAAACTGGACACAATACTCCAAATGCAGCCTCACTAATGCCGAATAGAGGGGAATAATCACTTCCTGTGATCTGCTGGCAATGCTCCTACTAATGCAGTTCAATATGCTATTAGCCTTCTTGGCAACCAGGGCACACTGCTGACTCATATCCAGCTTCTTATCCACTGTAACCCCCAGGTCCTTTTCTGCAAAATGGCTGCCTAGCTCGTCAGTTCCCAGTCTGTAGCTGTGCATGGGATTCTTCTGTCCTAAGTGCAGGACTCTGCACTTGTTCTTGCTGAATCTCCTCGGATTTCTTTTGGCCCAATCCTCCAATCTGTTTAGGTCCTTCTGTATCCTATCCCTACCTTCCTGGATATCTACCACTCCCCCTAACTTAGTATCATCTGCAAACTTGCTGAGGGTGCAATCTACCCCATCCTCCAGATCATTAATGTTGAACAAAAGATGTTGAACAAAACCAGCCCCAGGACCAACCCATGGGGCACTCCACTTGTGACCGGCTGCCAGCTAGACATGGAGCCATTGATCACTACTCGTTGAGCCCTATAATCTAGCCAGCTCTCTATCCATTTTATAGTCCATTCATCCAACCCATACTTGGATGAAGAGTGTTTACTTTGTTATTATTTATCAAAAGTACTATAGGCCCCCCCCACTGCTATAGTATCCGAGCGCCTTATTATCTCTAATGTATTTATTCTTTTAACACCCCTGCGAGGAAAGGCACTGGTTTTATCCCCATTTTACTGATGAGGACCTGAGGCGCAGCAAGACTAAGGGCCAGATTTTTAGGACCTAACTCCTACTGAAATACTTCTGAAGATCTGACCCTAAATGACTTGCCCAGGTCACACCAGAAGTTTGCAGTGGACAAGGGTACTGAGTAGAGACCTCAAACATCCAAGGCTAGCACCCTGTCCACCAGACATTCCTTCTCAAGCTAGATAGTATGATTATGAACTAATATATCTGTTAAGCACCATTGGTGTGCTCAGTGCTGTTAAAAGTATAGGAAGAGATAAGCCCTAATTCTGCCCTACACCATGTCAATCAAGAGCAAATCCACTCAAGTCAAGAACTGCCTGTTTGCCCACAAATGCAAAACCCTGCAACAGTCCTAAAGATGGAGGATTTTTTTTTTTTTTTTTGCACAGGGCCTGATTCTCCTAGCCAAGGAAAATCAGTCCCTTTACTGATTGCAACTCTGGATGTTGCCCCTTAATGTATCTGGAAAGTTATGCTTAGCAGCACCTATCAATTCCTGCTGGTCCTCACCGCAATCTAAGCTAAAAATCAAGAAATTAAACTCCTTTTTCTCCAGCCTCCCCACTCTGCTGCTCGGGAACGGCTTGCTGAGTTAGCTATAATTTGGAAAATTAATTGACTCAGAGCCTGCTGCTGAAGCAGCCTCAAGTACAGAACACCCAAGACGCAGCGACGGCAGCAGCAAGGTCAGAGGAGGTGGGAAATTTTGCAACCAATGTAGCGAGCAATAAGCAGAGCGGAATATGGGCAGCCGTGAGGAAACATAAAAAGGAAAGCATTCAGCTCAGACGCAGCAAGGGAAGGCGAGTCAGAGACCTCCGGAGAATTTCGTGTTCTTTAGGAGAAAAGGAGGCCGGCTGATTATGTCTTTAACTGGGAACGCCTCTGGCTCTCTAGGGGACATGTATGCCTGGAGATACCCCTTTTCTCTCTCTGGGCATGCAAAGAACACACCAAGGACTATCTCTGTGAATCCAGAGAGCAAATCCACAGCATCCTTGCCACGTAAAAAAATCTTAAATTATGTAGCTCGTTCACAGACATGCTGTCTGTTTGGGAATAAGCCCCTTGGCAATCGTTCTAGTAATAAAAATGAACAACAGTTAGGTATCTGTCATCACCATTTTTCTCCTGTGGCTTCAGTAATTTTATTTACCACTAAATCAGTGGTAAATAATCAATCTCTCCAAAGAAAATCAGCTCCCTTATTTTCTGTTATCATTTGCTATGGACAGAACTCCCGACGCGCATGCAATCCTTTACAAACATCGGAAGACAGTCCCCATGTTTGCCTGAGTGTGTGTGGCATCTGGCAAGTCACTCAGCTTCACCTCATCTGTAAATTGGGGCGAAAGAAGCTAACACAACCCAACTGCTCAAGGTGTGTGTGTGATGATTAGTTCATATTTGTGAAGCATTCTAAAAGTGCTATGGGTGTCAGGAAAAAGCAGCATGAAGCAAAGCGAGAATAAACAACAATATCCTATCATCTTGGTTGAATCTGGATTGTAGTCATTTTTGCTTTCAGCCCTGTTGAAGAAGATAACCTGACTGACACAAAACTGACATGCTGTGTATGGGTACAATTGTTTAACATGCAAACTAGGAAAGGGCTATTTGCCCCACTAAAAAAGTATTGATTCTAATATATTTGCAACATTTGATTTATTTGGCCGCTTTTCTATAGCCCTGATGTCTGAGCACCTCGAAACATTAATCCATTTACCCTCACTACACCTGTGCATGGTCGATATCATCATCCCCATTTCACAGGTGGGAAATTGAGGCAGAGGTGATTTGTTCAAGGTCTCACACTGGAAGCTGTGGTTCCCAGACCAACGTCTGAACCACAGGGCCATCCTTGATGTTAATATTACGAAGAATTAGCAGTTATGTAGCATTTTCATGCCTAGCTTTCAAAGCACATCACAAAGGAGGGTAGATATTCTCCTCCCCATTTTAGAGATGGGGAAACTGATGCATGGAGACTTGTCCTGAGAATAAAGACCCATGTGTGAAGAAGCTGTCATTGTGCAAGGATGCTGGAAGGCAGTGGCCTGAAGGCAGCCAGAGCCTGCTCTTCTACCTCATTCGGTGAGCATGGGGGCAGACAGAACTAGTCAGCCTGGTAGGGCCGAGAACCCAGCTGGATCCCCCTTCCAGCCTAAGGCAAGCAGCAACCGACACCATGGGCCACCCACCCAACCACAGCCCCCCATCCACTGCCTAGGACAAGGAATAATCCAGGGCAGACACTAAGGAGCCCCCAGAATTGCCTGACACTAACCCAGGAAGTCTGTCAGGAACCCAGCAGTTCTTGTCTTCCTACAGTTCATTCCATGCTGGAGGAAGCCTAGCCAGGCTTAATTTCAGGTAATCAGCACATTCGTTATCATTTATGTAAATAAGCCAAACTGTGTACATTGACCAAATATGCAAATTAGGGCATTCAGACATTTGCATAAAACCACCAGATTTCTAAAACTTAACTGACCAAGGTCACACAGCAAGCCAGTGGCAGAGAAATGCAACCCAGATTTCCAGACTACCGTCTATTCACTAAACCAAGCTGCTGTTTGCCTGCAGTCCTGAATAGCAGAGCTAGGGGGGTTTCTCCTTGTTTTCTGCAAGAGGCTTTTATTTAAAAAAAAAAAAAAGCCAGCCGCCTGTCTACTGCTAGTCTCTCTACAGTAACCACATTAAAAACAAGAGTCCTGAATCATTGCACCTTACAAGCTTGCTTCAGTGTATTTCCACAATTGCTTTGCAGTAAGTGTCCTATTGTACATCTAAATCTTAAAGCAATTACTGTCAGGAAAATCAATCTGTCTATTCAGTTTTTCCTCATGTTTACATCTACAGTAATTATGGCTGGCTAATGAATTGGCCCATGTGCCTGAACAAATAGCTGCTCATCCTTCCAGAAAGATTTTCCTCTTGTGTTTCTCCTCTTGCTTTCCTCATAAGCAGTCTATGCCCAAAGCCTTTATGAAATTCAAACCCAGTTTCACATTTCATTGAAAAATCTTTACGAAAAGCCATTTTTCATACTTAAGACTTTTTCAAATCTCCTCTAACCAGTTACATTCTGCATTGTATCTTTTGGATCTGGCCATTGTCCAACGACAATCCTTAAAATCCCTTTACAGTTTTAAAGGAAAAGACAAGCCCTCATTTACCACTGGATTCAGCCTGAAAATAAAAGCTTAATGCCTTGACAGGCCTGGATATTTTTTTGCGTTCTAAGTCTGATTTATGGTAGTAGCCAGCAAACCAGGCTGGTGAAATATTTGCTGCTGCTCGCAGGGATCTGGAAAAATGAAGTGTGAAGTTCTGAAGAGAGCAGGCAACAGTTCTCCAGTCACTAAACACTTCCAACGAGTTGGCAGCGGAACAGAGCTGTGGTCTGAAAGATGAACCTCAAAGGAATAGTGGGTGGGGGGAGGAGCAGTACTGCGCACAGTGTCAAAATACTGCTGCAGCTTAAAGCTTTCCATACATTCATTACATCGGGAGGGGAAAGAGAAACATTTTCTTCATTATTTATTTATTCTTTCTCTCTTTTTTCCCCGGTGCAGTTCTCCCTGCAGGGGTTTCACCCAAAGTAGGAAAAAATTAAAAGCAACAACAGGAACATAGGAAGTTGCTTAAACCAACCATAAAAACGCTCCGATTGAAAAATACGACCCGGATAGGGGAAAGTGTTGCTTTTGCTGCAAAGCTGATTAGCCTTTCAAAGTGCCAAGGCCCTGAAATCTGTGGGTGTGGGAGCTGTGATTTTCTTTCACATGAAAAGGGAATTTCCTAGAGGTAAAAGTGAGATGGGGATTTTTCAGAGTGTTCTTGGAATGAATCACCCTGAATATATTTGCCAGGTAAAACATGTGGCTGCTTCAATTTTCTTTGAAGAAAATTAATATTCATCTATATTATATATAGCATAAAGTGGCTCGACTTTGTGCAAAATGCCATAATCTCTCTAAGATCTGGCTTCCTCCAATTACTCACTAAATTGAAAAACAGCATTGCATGCTCTTTGGCCATGGCACCAAGATGGACAAAAACTCACATTGTGCTCTCAAACTCTCTATCGGTGCACAAAGGAGTGCATGCCTTGATCCCACCTACATTGCCCATGGGGCCATCCCAGATTTTGTGGATTCGCAGGATGGAACCAGATCTGGGAACATCACTCTCCAATGCCTGGTATGGTGCTATCAGGCATGGTCACTCTGGCTGACACAATGGTTAGAATCATAGAATATTAGAGTTGGAAGGGACCTCAGGAAGTCATCTAGTCCAACCCCATGCTCAAAGCAGGACTATCCTCAGCTAATTCATCCCAGCGAAGGTTTTGTCAAGACGCAGCTTAAAAACCTCTAAAGATGGAGATGCCACCACCTCCCTTGGTAACCCATTCCAGTGCTTCACCACCCTTCTAGTGAAAAACTTTTTCCTAATGTCCAACCTAGACCTCCCCCACTGCAACTTGAGACCGTTGCTCCTTGTTCTGTCATCTGCCACCACTGAGAACAGCCTAGCTCCATCCTCCCTGGAACTCCCTTTCAGGTTGTTAAAGGCTGCTATCAAATCCCCCCTCATTCTCCTCTTCTGCAGTTCTCAGTAGATTATGCGCATTTGTCTATTAGAGCAAGAAAGATGGGTTAATAAATTAGCCAGGTATATTTCAAAATCCAGAAATAAAGGACCATATGCTGCTTCTTTGCACAAAGCTATTGCCTAGCACTCAACCTCACTAATGTGGTTGGACACTGGAGAGGTCAATGGGGGAAGGAGGGGGAAAACGGGAGGAAGGGAATAATCTTTCCCATGAGGCAGAAAGAACAATACGGAGCTGCTTCAAGGAGCCTGACAGTGTTAGTAGCTTCCGTGATCTACCTCAAACCCAGCACAGGTGGAAGCACAGAGAGCTTGAACAACTAGCCCAATGTCAGTGGCAGAAATGGGAATTGAAGCAGGATGTCCAATATACCAGCCCTATGTTTGCATCAGGCTGTTCTCGTTAAGAACAAGTAGCACTTTTCAGCCACAGAGTCTGTTCTCTTCTCTGGCCCAGCCTTGCCACAGAATGGTGCTGCAAATGCAGGTCCCGAGGAGCTGGCCTCTGCCGTTTGCAGAAGCACACCCTAGGGCTGCCTCCCCAAATCCTCCCCCCATGCACAGCAGAACAACAGTGGGTCTGCTGGCACAGGGCCCATGGAAGACAGAATGGAATTCTACATTAAGTTGCACCAGGATAAATCCAAGCAATGGCATTGATTTCAGTGGAGTTACTTGAGGTTTACACCAGTAGGGGAAAGAAAAATTTGTCCCAACATATATAGAAGCAATGAGATTTTTTTTTTAAGCAAAAAATACACTAAAAGTTTTGGTTTTGAGTCAGTGTTTAAAGCTGTCAAAGGTCAGAAGCTGAAATGATGCAACGAAGCTTTTGTTTTGTTTTAAACACAAGCTTTTGGTTTTGGAGGAGCAACTGCATGTTCCGATTCTATTTAAATTTTTGAAGGACAACGGTACAAGCCAAGTTGGGGCGCTGTCTGAACAACAGCATGGAGTCTTGTCACTGGAACATATGAATCTTTTTTTTTATGAAACAGCTTAAGAATCCTCTGTAACAGTAGAAGCATTTACGGGACATGCTCCTGCACAAACTCACACATCTCACAATCACGCAGCCTCAAACCACATTGTCTGTCACACAATACGCTATGCCACCCACACTCATAAACAAGGTACATGCTCACACAAACTGAAACCCACATTCTGTACTCTACACCCACACAAACATACCCCCAGACCCAGACCCACAACCACGCCCTCTTTTAGTTACTGTTCTGCCAGCATTCCTACATCACAATGATGAAAAATAAGTTGAACCACTTTCAGATTGGAAGGGCTATTCTCACCCAGTGATTGCTGGAGAGACAATGGGCCAAATACACAGGAGCAGCACCTGCTTAACACCAGGGCATTATTGGGTCCATTGTCTCTATTTTGGGAGGGACCAATAAAGCACTAGATGGATCCTCACCCACCAAAGATAATATCTTCTAGTCATTGGTACTGTACATACGGCTGGTCTCAGGGTTGACAGTGGATACAGAGCCCTTTTTAATCTTCACGTCACCAGCTCAAATGTGACTCAAGTTGGTGGTTACCAAAAGTCGTTACAATCTGATTATTACTGTTCAGAGGTTTCTGTGAAATGAGATGGGTTCTCGGTTCCTAGCGCACAGGTGTCTGCATCACAATGGGAAGCCTTGTGAGTAGTCTTCACAAAGGGGCAAGGAGTTAGGCAAGTGGGCGGGCTAAACCACCCTATTACACACAGAAATGGGACAGGGTGGTGGCACTTGTGCAAGGCAGTGGGGTGAAGCAGCAATAGAATCATAGAATCATAGGACTGGAAGGGACCTCGAGAGGTGTCCTAGTCCAGACCCCAAGGCAGAACTAAGTATTATCTAGACCAGTGTTTCCCAACCCAGGCCTGAGCAGGTGTGCCATGGAATTTCTTGAAAAACTACTTGAAGAGTTGAGTTGGCTCATGAATATCCATGAGTTCATTTGGAGACTATACGTTGGTGTGCCTCAAAATAATTAAAAGGTATCAAGGTGTGCCATGGCAGAGAAAGGTTTGGGAACCACTGATCTAGACCCTCCCTGACAGGTGTTTGTCTAATCCTCTCTTAAAAACCTCCAATAGAGCCTCCACAGCCTCCCTACACAATTTATTAACTACCCTGACAGTTAGGAAGTTTTTCCTAATGTCCAGCCCAAACTGCAATTTAAGCCCATTGCTTCTTGCCTTATCCTCAGAGGTTAAAGAGAACAATTTTTTTCCCTCCTTCTTTTAACAACATTTTAAGTACTTGACAACGGTTATAATCTCTTCCCCTCTGTCTTCTCTTCTCCAGACTAAACAAACCCAAGTTTTTCAATCTTCCCTCATAGGTCATGTTTTCTAGACCTTTAATCATTTTTGTTGCTGTCTTCTGGACTTTCTCCAATTTGTCCACATATTTCCTGAAATGTAGCTCCCAGAACTGGACACAATACTCCAGTTGAGGTCTAATCCACACAGAGTAGAATGGAAGAATTACTTCTCTTGTCTTGCTTACAACACTCCTGCTAATACATCCCAGACTGATGTTTGCTTTTTTTGTGACAATGTTACACTGCTGACTCATATTACAGCCCTCAGATCTCTTTCTGCAGGACTCCTTTCTAGGCAGTCATTTTCCATTTTGTATTTGTGCATCTGATTGTTCTTTCCTTGTGGAGTACTTTGCATTTGTCCTTATTGAATTTCATCCTATTTACTTCAGACCATTTCTCCAGTTTGTCCATGTCATTTTGAATTTTAATCCTATCTTCCAACCCCTCCCAACCTGGTGTCATCTACAAATTTTATAAGTGTTCTCTCTATGCCATTATCTAAATCATTGATGATGATATTGAACAGACCCAGACCCAGCACTGATTCCTGTGGGACCCCATTTGATATGCCCTTCCAGCTTGATTTTGAACCACTGATAACTTTTTCAACCATTTTTCCAACCAGTTATGCACCCATCTTATAGTAGCTCCATCTAGGTTTTATTTCCCTAGTTTCTTTATCAGGTCATGTGACACAACATTAAAAGCCTTATTAAAGTCAAGATATACCAAATCTACCACTTCCCCCCATCCATAAGGCTTGCTACCCTGATAAAGAAAGTTATTAGGTTGGTTTGATATGATTTGTTCTTGACAAATCCATGCTGACTTACGATCTTCTAAGTGTTTGCAAATTGATTGCTTGATTATTTGCTCCATTATCTTTCCAGGTACGGAAGTTATGTTGATTGGTAATTCCCTGGTTGTCCTTATTCCCTTATTCCCCTCTGTATAGCTGGGCACTATATTTGCCCTTTCCCAGTCCTCTGGAGTCTCTCTCATCTTCCATAACTTTTCGAAGCTAATCGCTAATAGCTCAGGTTTCTGCTCAGTCACATCTTGCATATTCTAGGATGATGTATTTCATCAGGCCCTGGTAACTTCAAGACATCTAACTTGTCTAAGTAACTTTTAACTTGTTCTTTCCTATTTTAGCCTCTGATTCTACCTCATTTTCACTTAGATATTGCCCCTGCTGAGCTGTTCCACACAAAGGGGACTTCATCTTCCTGTGCTGTTAATGTAATTTTTCACAAGCCCATAACTTACTTTAAGGAGAACCACCCTTGTTTAAAAGTAAAACTGTGGCCCCTCCACTTCTCTGTTTGTTACACAACACAGGCCAGCTGCCTCCCAGCCAGAGACTGTAATAGCCCAGCTGGGAACACCACTCGTGTGGGCAAGTCCCCGTGGGTGTAGAGAGTCAGCGCAGCAGCCCTTTACCTTCTGCCTTAACCCAGGTACGAGACATGTCAGGGAAAGGAGAGTCAATGAAGAGGTGTGGCTTGCGAACAATGCACTCTGCCTGTCCCCAGTTGGCAGACGGTCCATTGGAATCTGCTGCCAGCCACTGTAACATAGAGCAAACCAAGGCTACCCTTTGCCCATCTGATTCAAAATTGCCCTCTTGGTTCTTGCTCCACCCTCTGTCTCTGACCTTCTATTCACCTATCTACCCTCTCATCCACTTTGTTGCTCCAGCCTGGGCTTCCCCTTTTCTATCCAGTTCCCAGTGATGCCACACAATAAAACGCTTACAGTTGGGCTGCCCCATCTACCTGGAACCCTCTCTCCAGTCCACAGAGTTGCTGTTTTTCTTCAAACCTTACCTTATAATCATGTTTACTTTAACCTCTGACTCTACACACACTTTTAATTTTTCCATTACTGTCACACCCTCCTGTCTCACCTCTCTGTATGTAGCCTGAAAGAATCCTTGTCTCTATTTTACTGTTTTTGAGTTGCAGGGTCTTTTCCTTCAGGATGTTATCGCTGTAAATGAAGGATGGTCCCAGTGGTTAGACTGCCAGCCTTGGCAGTGGGAGAAAGGGGTTCAGTTCCTGCTTTGTCATAGACATCCTCTATCAGCTTAGGCAAGTTGCTTAGGGCCAAATTTTAAAGGTATTTAAACACCTAACGATGCAGATGATTTCTAAGAGTGTTAGGCACTTTGGAAAATCCTACTTCTTCTTTAGGCACCAAAATACCTTTTAAAATCTGTCCCTTAGCATCTGTGCAGCTGAGTTCCCCATCTGTAAAATGGAAATAAAAGCACTACCTTACCTCACAGAGGTGTTGGGAGACTAAGTAGATTAAAAATTGTGACATGCACAGAGATTACGGTGCTAGGGGCCAAATCAGTACCATCAAGAGAAAATTCAACTCTGAAGCAATCATTTTCTACTTTATTCCTTTCTTTAAAGTATGTTTGTGATGATCTGGGATCCAAAAAAATTGTAATGACAGTCTCTCTATATTGATCTCGAGTTTTGAAAGTTCATATCCAAAACTGAATGAGTCTATATGCGTGCAAACTTCTAAATTTCATCCAGTAGTCTCCCAAAGTGCCTTACTGCACCTGAACTGGCAAGTTTTTAAGTTCACCAAAATCTGAAATATAGCCATCTCTGGGGTGGAGCACAGCAGAAGTTTAAGAGTACACCAGGATACCACAGCAGGAGCTCCAGAGAGGAAATGAAGAATACCATGTGTAATTGAAACTGAATGAATAATTCAGATAGGGAGATTACTGAGTGCTTTGGGACGCAGTGTATCTGTGTGTTGGTTTGTTGGTTTTTTTTTAAAAATTTATCTGGGTTGTGTGTGGGATGGTTCTTTTTTGTTTGTTTTACTGTGGTTATTTTGAAATTAGATTTTGTTGCAGAGGTATTATGTTAACTAATAATATGCATGAATAATTTTGTTCAATATTCCTGCATCTTTGATTTGCAGATTTTTTTAAGCTGAAATCAATTATATAAATAACACCAGGGCAGGGACAATCTTTCTCTTTTGTGTTTGTACAACACATCCAGCACTACGTGATCTATGACTGGGAATTGTAGGTCCTACCACAATATTTATAAAACAACGTAAATGTAGACAAGCAAAATTTAATTTCTTAAAATGCATCGAAGCCAGATACCTCAGCTGACACCCTTATTATAGCAAAAAGAGACAGTGTATGTTAGGATTACAACTGATCAGGACTATAGTTGGTAGGGAAATGTATCATTACCTGTGAAAATTTTGATGAAAACAAAGATTTTTCATTTTGGTTCAATTTTTCATGATTTCATCAAAAAACAAAATTGGAAATTTTTTTTTGGTTTTTAAAAACAAGTTTTTTTCAATAAACACCTGAAAATTGCATTTAAAATGGAATTTTCCAAACCAAACATCCAGTCAGTGGAAAAGGCATTTTTCTCTGCAAATAATTTTTGGCATTTTCCCCCCCATCTCTAAGCAGGATTTCAGTTTTATGTTGCATCCCAAAGACAGTACTTCCTGTTGTGTGGCACAAGGCACCTACCCAGGGGAGAGGGTCATTTCTGGCCCAAAGAGAAGAGTGCTGCCTACTGAATCACTTGTGTTTTCTGTGAGCGTTTCCATCCCGGGAATGACCGAGAGCATGTCTGTTTTGCGGGTGATGTTTTTATAAGATTATCTCCTAAAAATGGCATGTTTCTGAACACACTTTTAGCTACCGTCCTCATAGCTGCTTGTCTGACTCAGTCTCGACGGTAAGCTCTGTGGGTGGTTTAAAATACCTATGGTAGTTAGGTCTAGATCCCTGTTTAGAGTTTTTAAAGGCTACCACTGTACAAATAAATAATAATCCTCAATTTTTATTAAGGGCTGATCCTTAACCCCAAATAAAGTCTACAAGAGTTTTGCAATCATGTCAATATAAGCAGTATCGGGTCCATTGTGAACACATGGAATTATATGGCCAGCATTGAAAAATACACTCAAATTGCATAATTCAGCACATCAAGCAATTTGCTTGTTTAAATAGGATTAAAGATATTACTAAAGACCTTTTTTCCCCTCATAAATGTATATTAACACAGCCTAAACTAACATACTCCCTTAAAATTGCTGTGTATGTTATCACCACTAGGGAACTCTATCCTTCGAGTCTCTCTGGTGCACAGTAGTTTTAAGAAGCAGATTGAAGACTATTTGTTAAGTCCTTCTAAAATGTGATTATTGCAAAATGCGCATTCTCAGTGGTTCACAGGACAGATCTATGCAGGATTTGGGGTGTATTAATCTGAGGCTATCACTATATAGAACAAAAATGCTAAATATTTACTGGTGAACCAGGCCACAAATATAAATATTATACCAAGGCACAGTACAGAAAGTACCATAAAACTGATACACATTAAAGAATATGTATGCGAAATGACCATAACTGTTACAGAAGATGTGCTATTTCATCATTATATTAGGTGCAGAGACTGCTGTATTTAGGTGTTTAATTTATTGCTATCTGGCCTTTGCTGCTCCGCTCATTAATCTATCAGATGAATGGGTCTTAATTACACGTCTTGTAACATGGCAAACTACAGAGAATCACGCTCACATGGGGAATAGATCCTGAAGATTTACTATGCTGTTGCTAACAATCCCACAGGGTTTGAAAATGGAAAAGTATTCCCAAGAGCAGAACATGTTTATAAGAGGAATCTGTCTTCCTAATTATTCTGCTGAATATATTCTATTGTATCAAGATAAGAGATGAGTAAGCAGTGGTTTATGCAAAACTGTATTCCAGACACCTTTGAGCTGGTAATTGAATTCCCCTTGTGCATATCACTAAACACATCCAGAACCATGCTAACATAAAATGTTAGTCTTTGTTTTTATAGTACAGGACTATAGAAATAGTAATGTTCTTCACTTACATATAATACCAACCACTCCTACTTTGTATTTAAATTGCACTTCATTTTGATGGGTTAGCATTAATACAGCCTTTATTTTCATGAGTTAACGGAGACACAAAGAGCTGAAGTGACTTGGCCAAAGTTACACAGTGCGTTAGTGTGAAAGATTCAGGAATGCAATCCCAGGCTCCTGTTTTCTAGCCCATGATCAATCTGCTAGTCCTCAACCCTTAGGTTGAAATCCTCAGATAGAAAGTATTACATAAGGCATTACAGATGCTGGCTCTGATTCAGCCAGGTACTTGGCATGTGCTATACATGTGGAAATCAGTGGGACTAGTCACATGCTTAATGCTAGACATGTGCTTCAGTATGTTACTGAATCGGGGCCTTTAATTAGTTTAATCCTGGCAAAACCTCCGTGAGAAAGAATTATTCCTATTTTTGGCCAAAGTCACTATCACTTGGTTACCATCACTGCTGTTCATTAGTCACAAAAACATCCTTCCCCTGTTCTTATTTTCCATATTGATTAGCGCTGGGTGAGTAATGGGTTTTTTGGTTCACTGGCAATTCCAGAAAAAAAAATGTGTTGTGTCAAACCAAAAATTATATTTTTTGGCAAATTAAGTTGAAAAAAATTGTTTCAGGTCGTACAAAAACATTTGGTTGAACCTGAAATGAATAATTATGTTTAATTATTTTTTAAATCATTTTAAGTTTTTTTAAAATAAAATTAAATGACGTTCCAAACCAAAAAACCATTTCAGATAAAAAGTTGAAACATTTTGTTTCAAAAATGCCAAAACAAATCATTTTGATGTTTTCAGGTTTTGTCGTTGTTTGTTTTTTGTTTCATTGACAAACAATTTGGTGAAAAGTTTTGGTGCAGTTGAATATGCATTTTTCACTAAAAAGAAATTTCAGTGGTAACATTTCACTCAGCTCTAATATTGATTGATATTCCAGACACATCATAACTGTCTTTAGGATTACAATTTTGCAGACAACAAAATATGGTAGAGAGATAGCTACCCTGGTGAGGAGCTGATTACAGAAAGATAAATAGTGGAACTGATTCACACATCAGTGAAATGGCGACACCTTTGAAATGATATATGTTAGCTATTTAACAGGGCACAGCACCATCATGTAACAATGCTGTCTCTAAATGAAAGGGCAGGTTGACAGAATGTAGCCATTACCCAAATGGAACTTTAGCCAGGACATCAGGATTAATATCCCAGATCTTGAGAAAATTGCCATTAGCAACAAGGGGTCGGAACCTTAGTTTTACATTTTGTTGTAAAGGCAGCACTAATTGTAGCAGAGTGCCTTCTCCAACTAAGAGTTGGGACATAGGTTCAATAAACTGTACACTCAGCAACAGCGATCATTATTCCTGGGACTGGCACATCTATTATTTATTCTAGATACTAAGTTATTTATTTATTTAGCACAAATAGGCCCATTCCAGGCAAGTGCAAAGGTGTCTGTCCCGAAGATCTTACTATCTTAATACTTTCCCGTAATGTAAATTGGGGAGTTTAATTTTTTATTGACCAGGATAGGTATCCAGCCAAATTGCTGTTTCTCTAAAGCCAGATACTCAGCTGACGTAAATCAAGGTAGCTCCATTGGCTTCGCCACTTTACATTAGCAGAGGATCTGTTGCCATAGTTCTATATTTTTAAAGAATTTAATTCATGGTCCACTTTGACTCATCATTTGATTAATATCCTGGGCTAGCCCATAAAATAGACTTCAGGATTACAAAACATGATTTGTTTAATCTGTTTGTCATTTTTATTTTGAATGAATAAACCACACAGTTATTGATTTAATATGGTTTGCCTTCTAGTCCCAGAAAGGCAAATGAATAAATAATCTCACCATCTCCAGAACCAATTCACCTGGGAGGATTTTAAAGGATAGCATCAGTTAGTTAAATTCCTCTGAATATTTTAAATGAAATCTACAGTAAAACACCATTAATATGAAGAAATATGTAGAAAATATGTAGAAACATATGCTTACATTTACCCAAGATGAATCTCTGGGAGTCCATCACATTATGTTGGCTTTCACAGGTGTTTAAAGAGAGAAAACATTTCTCCAAGGCCAAATTCTGCTAACCTATGCCAGTATCTATCTGAAATAACTTCATAAACTTCAGAAGAGTTACTCCAAGTTTACACCTGTGTAAACAAGAGTAGGCTGTTGCTCTTGGGCTTTGCTTCTGATTCATTGTTTTTGGAGTAGAGGCAAGTGAACTTGCAAGATATAGGAGGAATTCTCTGTTAACCTGTAACTGGAATGACAATTCATTCTCTTCTCTGTGAACCCGTGTTAAAAGTGATAGCTTTCGTCCGATTGTCTTAATGTCTGTTGTAAGGAGAGGACTGGGCACGAGTCTGGGAACCTGGTGCATCTAAACAGAGAGGTGTGAAAAAGTCACATTGGAAGAGAAAATGAATGAAACTGGGGAGGCAGTGCTGCCTCATGGCAATGAGTGTAAATGAACGTAGCCTCATGGATGAAGTCTTGTCTACACAATAAGGTTGCACCAGCCTCTGGAGGTGTGGATTCACCTGTTGGTTTGCCCCTCATGACTGGGCACAGCATTGCATGGTCTCTTTATCTGGGACCCTCTGCTGATAGCTACTCTGGCTCTACAATGAACTACTTCTTCTCATGGCTTAGCCCTCTGGCCAGGTCACATCTAGTTCTCCCCTTTCACGATAACAGAGTCCAACAGTCAACGGCCTCATGCCAAGTCTTTGATCGGAGTCTAGACTCACCAGTCCTTCCACCCCTGGACTCCAGGGCATTTGCACCACCTCTCCTCTGAGTTTCAGCCCAAGGGGATCCATATTCTTCACAGGCTCCAGGGCCTCTCCAAGTTTGCCCTTCTTTCAAGGCAGGGGTTTGTACTCATATGTCCCCCAACAAATAACAAATGAAACCACATTTGCTCTCTTAAATTTCCCTCCCGTGCCATTCCTCAGTTGAACACCTCCCAGGGCTTCCTCCTCTGGAGGCCTGATGCTGCCTGTGAACTGTAGGGGCTTTTCCATGTCTCTCCTGGCCTCTTGCCAGAATTTTCTCCTCAGGAAGGCTCCCAAGGCCAACACCATCCCTGCAGCCCCTTTTTACTCTGGGCTTCTTCTCTATACTAAGCACAGCTCCTCCCCTGTATTCAGTTGGGCCTGGACCACACTTCAGGTGCAGCCCATGTGCCCTAATGGTGCGCTCCAGCTCTACTTAACCCTTTTGGTGCCAGTGTCGGGTATACACCTCACCCCACAGCCTTCACTGGGGGTCTGATTTTTACATTGATTTAGTTAAACCCATGTAGAGGATGTGCAAACATTGGGTTCAAACTAGACTTATTTCCGTTTAGTTTAAGTTGATTCAGAATCAACTGAAGCTAAACTGAAACAAGCTATTCTCAAGCCAAAATAAAGGTGATTGCTAAGGTTTGCACTGGTTTACCATTTAGTCAAATTAAACCCTAGATTTCATAGATTCCAGAGCCAGAAGGGACCATTGTGACCATCTAGTTTGACCTCCTGTATAAAACAGGCCTCAGAACTTCCCCATGCAAATCTTAAAGAGCTGCGTTCTCTGAAGACAAAGCCTGAGACTCGTGCGATGTGAGTTTTATCCCTGGTTCTAACCACTGATCTGCTCTGGAAGTGTGGGAAGTCACTTCACCTCTCTATGTCTGTTTCTCTCCTACCTTTCACCTGTCTCATCTATTTAGACTGTGAGATTTTTGGGACAGGGACTGTCTCTTACTATGCACTGCAAAGTACCTAACACAACGGGATGCTGATCATAGGCACCACGAGAGGATAAATAATAGCAATAACGGGTCAGAGGAAGAACTGGTCTAGTGGTTACACTGTTTGCCTTGGGCTTAAAAAATTTGGGTTCAAATCCATGCTCCCTGCAGACTGGTGATTTAGTTACATCAGTGATCTCTATTGTGGATACAACTGCACTGGCATAAAAATGTTAATAGTTTGTACCAAAGCAATCCATACTGGCATAACCACCTTTTTACCAGTGTAGCTGTCTCTACACTTGGGCATTACTGACAATAACTAAATCAGTTAAAGCAGTGTGAAAACTGTGTGAACACAAGCTCTCAGTTTCCCACCTGTAAAATGGGTATAGTCACATTTCCCTAACTCACAGGGATGTTTTGAGGATAAATAGATTAAAGAATGACAGCTGCTACAACACTACAGTGATGGGCCCCATATAAGTACAGTAGATAGATAGATACTTGAGATTTGTTTTATTTGCTTTCAGTTGTGAACCAGAAAAAGGGCTTATTTTGCCTCAGTTTCCCCCCATTTTGTTTTTGCATGAAGATGGGATGCTTTTCCATTGAGCATGAACCCATTTCCTATGTGGGGACCATCCCATCCCAAACCAAGCACAGCTTTGGAGCTCAGAATTCAATTATCAGATGTCATGCACTTGCATGTTTTTCATTCAGACATGGCCATTTTGTTAAGTTTCACAGAAAAAAGTTAGATTTGAGAGATGTCAAATACACCCAAAGGGTGAAAACTTGTGTGTAAAACTTTCCACTAGTTTCATTCTGCTCTAGGCAGGAGTTCTAATCTCAGTTCTTTCTGTAGCCTCAGAAAAATAATCTCGCAGCCTCTATTTCTTCATCTGTAAAGCAAATGTTTTTACCTCCTTTACAGGCATGCTACCAACGTTAATTAAAACCCTAAAAATCAATGTATTAGCCAATATCCATAGATTGCTCTGGAGATGAAAAGTGCTTTCTATAGTAAGTATTATTATCTTGCAGTCCCTTTCCATTCAACGCTCTTATTTCCCTCCAATGGTAGTTCCTCAAGCTAAACTATTCCAGAGTAAACCCAGAAATAAACCAGGCACTTGGAAACACAATTGCTATATTTGTATTGCCTTTAACTCCTTCCTGTTCTGCTCATACAATTTCTTGCCCCTTTGCACTGCACCTTAATTTATGGCTGAAATTATTGAACAATCACTGATTCATGAGACTGGAATAAATCTTCCTCTGTAACTGCTCAACTTTGCTAGTTTCGTTTACTTAATGTGTTCGCTTATTTTCAAAGATCAGCAAATATTCCAGGGAGGAATACTGGTGTCTAGTCAAGAAATACCTAGAAATGGATAGTGCTCGTGTCAACAACATGCTACCCTACCATTTGGGGAAATAGTTTTGGCCAATGTAACTGTAACTGTATTGTTTTAGTAGAGAAGATAAATTGCTGGCTGATAATAAAATATTATATGTGTGCTTATTTGCTTTGTGTGCATTGTAAGTTGAAACTCTATTCAAAACCCACAGTGTGTATCGAATATGGGATCACATGGGTGTTACAAAGATCTTATTGCCACTTATTTGGGACAACTGTATCAGCAACACGGTCATCCCAGACCAATGGTAAGAGAAGCTTCGTAGAACCCCAGGCTATTGTATATTTGGCTTATGCCACTGATTTTGTGTGTTTCATTAATCACCCTTTGCAGTACCAAGGACTAGCAGGTCCTGCAGCCCTTACTCACAAAAGTAACCCTCCTCGCTTACATGCTTCTACAGAAGCTGGTGTGGCTACTTAAGAGGAGGGATTGCTTAAGGACGGCAAGCTCAGACGTGTCCTTATTGTGGTATTAATGTTGCGACTTCCAAAAGTGCAATTTAAAGTTCATGTACGTTGCAGTTTGAGGTTTATGATGTAGGTTCAGAACTACAGGAGTTTGCGTGATGGCTTCTTGGTCACGCATGTGAGACAGGTGCCTAGCCTGATCCTGCAGTCCTTTCCCACTGGATGAGGCCTTTGTCACATGCACAGCCACAATTAAGACTCTGAGAGTAAGGAAGGGTCTGTATCTTCATGCCCATAGTGTGGGCAGCCAACTGAAGTTGAGTATTGCCTCACTAGTGTAGGGTTCTGCGACATCTCTCTGTGTAGTGCTCTTGTCTCTGGGCAGGAGGTGTTGGGCTCAAGGGAACAGCTGGAGATTCGGAGCGTTAGGATGTTGGTGCAGAACAAGCAGGGCATGATTATGGGACTCATCAGTTTGACAAAGCAGTGGATAATCTTTCAGAACGTCAGACTAGATGATCCCTTCTGGTCTTAAAATCTATTAATCTGGAGCCTAAATTACCAAAAGGAGGAAAGGGAATTGAAAGCTAAAGGGATGGAAGGTTTGCACCACCTCTCCAGTCCATAAGATGGCATTCCAAAATTTCGGAGTCCTCACAGAATGCTGATTCATCTCCTGAGTCATCAGGTACGTCACTGTAAATGATCCCACCATTTCTACTTCTCGCAGTTACTTTATTTCACTGAGTCCTTCATCTACCTTTCGTGCAGCCCTTCACTTAATATGAAGATTTTCCAAGTGCAGCTGGCTAACATATGCTGCCTACATCTCTTTCTCTCTCACAAGGACTCTCACTTCCTTAAGATTGAATGGAAGTCATGTCCTTTGAAGCCTAGTTCTCCAAAAGCCATATGCTGGTCTTCCTTTTCCACCCGGAGGATCCAATGAAGGGGATCACTACATCTTCAGCTTTGTTAGTCAAGGCTTGTTAGTTAAGTCCTTTGGTTTCAGTGCCACTGGGAAGCCTGGCATATGACACTGACAGCAGAAAGTCCAGCAGAGGATTTTGCTGTGGCAGTGGGAAGCAGCCACAGTCTCTTCTCTGGCAAAGAGGCAACCCAGAGCAAAAAGCAGGTGGTGCCGGCTGTGACGGATTTCTGGATGATTCAGACATTCCTTACATTGACCCATGGAGCTCTGGCCATGAACTAAACTTGCTGTCGTCTGGCAGCAGGTCTGAGTGAGAGATGGTGGCAGTAAGATGGTTAGCTGAATCCTCACCCCTGGGACATCGGGGGCTAAGTTGCTGGATGTGGGAGGGAACGTGCACTTTCTTGTGCCAGCTTCAGTGAATCAGGCTTGTGATGTTTGCTGATTCACACCCTTCCTTGGATTTCCTGGTAGTGAAAGAAGATGCAGACAGCTTTCTGCAGAAACTATCCAATTTCCCATTGTTGTTCTGCAGGTAGAACAGGCTGTAATTGGCTTGGCTGAGAGCGCTTTTCATTTTTGATGGCGAAGGGTGTGCCCATTTTCGCCACTATCAACAAAGACACTACAGTCTGTGTAGTCTGTTTGTCCTATCAGGAAGTTTATGACTAGGTCTATATGTAATGGAGAATATTTGCAAATCTTGTTCCAGAGTTATAAGGTGTGAGCTGTATTACTCACTACTGGCAATTGTTCCATCTGTTATGAAATACCTGGTATTAGAGGGCTTTCTATTCTGTTCATGCAGCTGTCCCTTCCTCTCCATTAAATCTGCTGCGCATGATTTAATTTAAAAAAGGGCTTATTTCGCAAATTTCCTAGAAATCATAAGAAAATTATCACTTGTGCTAGTTTTGCTCCTTTCAACAGAGCTTCCCAAAGCACTTTACAAATATTCATTCATGAAACATCACAAGACCCCTTGGTATCAGGATGAGATTAGTATCAGGCAACACTTCCTTTTTGGTGGTGGCAAAACTGATGTTGTTTGTTACACTTCAGCCTGGGCCTGTTTGAAATGAGAAAAACAACTTGAGACACAGGAAATGCTTAGTCATTTCATCTTAGCGACCCAGTCACAGTCAATTATCCTTCTGAGGCAATTTAACACTAATTGTACAAAACCCATCAGTTTAAGCTCTTGTACTGTTTTTTTATCTTGTTTTGGGTCTCTGTCACATGTTGTTTTGACGTCAACCAATTGGGAGGTGAAAGAACCACAGGGCAATTCCAGTTCCCACCCAACATAATCTTTGCAGTTTAAAAGAATATAATAAAAACACTCCAGTGAAAATACAGCATTTTCAGTTACTCTGCAAGCCTCCTACTCTATAAATGCCACTGGTTTCAATAATTGTATTGAAATGGGATGGCCAAAATGTGGCTTGCATGCAAAGGTCTTGATTTTGTTAAGTGCTGAGCAGCTCCTAACTTCATTTGGACTGAAGGGCGATCAGCACGTGCAGGAGTTACTTAGCACCTTGCAGGAGCGGCCCCTGACTTGCAAGCTGCTATCTGATGTCTCCATGGGATGCATGTCTATCTATCTATCTTCTTACGTGGCCTTCATAACTGTAATATCAGTGATTCTGTATTGAAGAGGAGGGTAGCTGCAAAGCTTTGGCTCTCCTGTGTTGTCTTGCATAGAATTCTCATAATTTGCTACTCTGTGCAAACATTTTGCTTGCATAAGGGACATGAAGAGTTCAGGAATATTTATTCACTTACCTGAAGTCCTTGCAGGTAGAATGCTACCAATCTGTCAAAACAAAACCATCTTTTGAAAAGCGGTTCTAGAGCTGATTCCTCTCCCGAAACTTGGAGAATTATTTATTGAATAATACAGCACCATGTATTTCAGCAATAGCCACAGAAACCTTAACAGCAAGTTGTGATTTTCAGAGCTGACTAGTGGATTTCGTCTCCCAACTCTCATTAATTTCAGTGGAAGCTGTGTGGTTAAATCCTCTAGTCAGCTTTGAAAATTGTAACCAATTATTCACCAATTGTGCATATAGGGGATCAGATTCTTATATCAGTTACAAAAGTGGTTCTCAGCTAGGTTTACCCCTAGGGGTACACAGAGGTCTTCCAGGAGATACCTCAACTCATCTAGATATTTGTCTAGTTTTACAACAGGCTACATAAAAAGCACTAGCAAAGTAAGTACAAACTAAAATTTCATACAATTACCTGTTTTATATACTGAAATGTAAGTACGATATTTATATTCCAGTTGATTTATTTTATAATTATATAGTGAACATGAGAAAGTCAGCAATTTTTCAGTAATAGCGTGCTGTGACACTTTTGTATTTTTATATCTGGTTTTGTAAACAAGTAGTTTTTAAGTGAAGTGAAACTTGGGGGTATGCAAGACAAATCAGACTCCTGAAAGGGGTACAGTAGTCTGGAAAGGTTGAGAGCCACTAAGTTACAGCACTGAAGTCAATGGAAGTCCCTGATCATCAGTAAGATCATATTGTGGCATTAATCACCATGACCGTAAAGAACAAATTGATCTAAGATTACCTTTCTTAAATCCTAGACATTTATGGAAAGGCGACATGACGCTCACAACTGTATAGGAAAGACTCAACAAATTCTGCTTTCATACTGGTTTTACTCCACTGGTTTCAATGAATTTACTTCTAGTTTATGCTCACTTTAGTGAGCAGAATCAGGTCCACACAGCATATGCAGCTCAACTCCATGTTTATGAGACAAAAAACCGGTATTCATAAGACTGTTAGTAAAACACAGCACAGACTGCATTCATACCATTGTGCGGGTTTGAAGTGAGTCACTGGATGGCATCAAAGCAAATGTGGCTACCAACTTTGTGGATAATGCAGTAATATTAACTGCTGTGTAAAAAGAATCTTCCATCCAGAAGTGCTGTACAAAGAATGGACTCAATTCACTCTTGTTGGGCCAAAGAGATGCAAACCTTGCCCCTCTGTGCCGGCGAGTACAGCTACACCAAGAGGGGTGTTCACCCCAGAGAAAGGCAGGTAGGGAGGATGTCCCAAGTGAGGGAAATCCTCCAGACACGTCAAACATACTTTTTCCCAAGTCGGCAATATCCGTGTTTCAGGCTGGATGCAGGTAGTCTCATGGATACTTTACTGCACCAAAACCTTCTTGTGTTCCACCACTAAGGGTCCTGTGTGCTGGGATATGACAGCAGGAACTAGTGTACCTCAAGGCAGAATCAATCCGTATATCTGTAGAGCGTCCGAGCTTCTAACCTAGCAATCCAAGGAGAGTAACCTATTCACATGGTATTGGCGTCCTCTTCTCTTTTCTAGCCATAACACTGCATTACAAGACAACTAAAATATATTAAATGTGACTTTTCCATGGAAGCAACAAGCCATATGCATGTTATGGGACAGGCGATGGGTCCACGGCATAAGTACTCTTTTAAAAGATGGCCTGTATCATGGACAAGCTGGAACAGGAGGAACACTTCACCGGCTTCTGTGTGGTACATGTTAGCAGCTGATTAATAGACAGCAGCAGCACAACACAAGTGCAGGATGGAGGGTGGACATTATGGCCATCTCCCTTTGAAATTACCCAGGAATATGAATTAATCATGGAATGTAATCACAGAATTGGAATTTGGCAGGCCACCAGGGTGAACACCCTTTTTCTTTCTCAGAAATACATCTCAATTGAAAATAAGGCGTTCCGGAAGCACAGTGCCCTCAATTACACCATGCTAGGACATATTGGATCAGTTCCGGCTCAGAAGAAAGAGGGCCACTTCCAGGATACAGGGATGAAAATCTGCACTCCCAAGAGTTGTCAGTTTATGGGATCTGACCACAGCCCAACATGAAATGCATACACGCCATGCCACAGCTTAAATATTCTGATAAAGATGTGTTAAAGCAAATCCCTCCTGGGACTTTTACTAGTGGGTCTTTTATAGAGCTGCCAGTGGAAAATAAAACTGTCCTCCCCCCACAAATCCCCAACGGTGGGCATAAGTAGAAAGATCATTTGCTCCCCTGTGGACGAATCCCTACTAAGGCCAGAGGACCTTGTTGGTGCAGCGAGGTTCTTGTACCAGCCAGAGGAAAAGTGGTCCACTGGGTCGAGAGACCTGAGTTCAGTCTCCTGCTTTGATGAAAACTTCCTGAGTGACACCTAGCCTCTCTGAGATTCCTTGCTGCGTCAGTAGAATGAGGAGAACAGCTTTGCCCTACTTCACAGGACTGTGGTGAGGAAAAATACATTAAAGACTGTGAGATGCCCAGATACCATGGTCTTGGAGGCCACATCAGTACCTAAGATAGAGTCCCAGGCAGGATGAATGGGACTGGCACAGCTCTTTAATATAGCAGCCTCCCCTCCCCTTTACTTACACAGGGCAAATTTCCACAAATCAGCAATCCTCTATGTAAATTTGTCAAGAGAAAACATCAAACTCTGTCCTTCCACCCCCAAGGAAAATGAGAATATACCCAAGGCACCTGTGGTGAAGACGGTGTGTTTGCTGAAGAGCGACCCATCTCTTTCTAAACAAAACATATTCCTCGATGACTTTCAATGGGATTTGGGGACTTGTTGCATTTGTGTCTGAAAGTCTCCCCATACATGTAATAAACAGATCAGTCTGTGACTTACATAAAATTATTTCAAATACTTAACACTAATACTTTGGTCCCGTGCTTCATTCTTTGAGATAGGAAACTGGACCAAACTTGAACGGCTCTACTGTTACGCAGGAGGTTGTTAATGGCTGCCACCAAATGAGTCTTTTGATCCAAATACGATCATAAACCTGCCTGTAGTTGATGGTTGTGCTAAGTACCCTTGTTTCAGGCTAAATGGAAGAAGCAATGAAGCAAAGTAGCAAGACGGTTGGAAACAATAGAAGCTACCACCCATGGCAATTGCCACAATGGTGAGGACTAAGCAAAATCTAACCCAGGCAGACTAAAAGAGGTTTAACAAAGGCAGGGACTGAGATTTGTGTTGGGGTGCCGTGTGTGTGAGAGCGGGAATGCCAGCAGAAAGCAAAAGATGCAATGGTGAGCCCATGCCTGAGCAAAAGCAGAGGCAGATCTTCCTAGGCACAGAACTTTCTGGAGAGGCTGGCCTAGGGTTTCTGAGCAAGGAATCTGCCTGCTGCAGTTTCTTTCTACTGTGGGAAGGGAAAGAGGACTCTGTATGTTCTTTGTACATAAATAGGATTGCAACAAAGAACATATTGACTCATATAACAAATTTATCCTCCCAATGGAAATAACCCTGCAAGGCCCTGAAAATTGACTGAGCACTTGGGCCAAAGAGGAAATGTTATTTTTCACATACAGTCCTTGGGCCTGATTTTTGAAGTGCTGAGCACCCACCGCTCCCATTTAATGCCACTGGACTTTTGGGAGCTCAGCACTTCTGAAAACAGGATTGAACATTTATACGGACAAAGCATTTGCAGAGTTATCGTAATTAATTCCAACAAAAATTTTGGAGGTGATATTAAATACAACATTGAAGGGATTAAGCCGTCTTTAACTGTTAGAGACCAGGATGAGATCTGAGTGGGGGCAGGGCAATTTATCTCAATCTGGCTACTCTGGGGTTCTTATACCTTCCTCTGAAGCATCTGTTGCCAGCCTCTGTCAGAGACAGGCCACTAGACTAGATGGATCTCACGTCTGATCCAGTCTGGTGAGTCTTATGGTCCTAAAAATCAGGCCGCATGTGCCACATATCCAACCAATATATGAGGAGTATGTTGTTTTCCTACAGAGGAATTTTCAATGAAAGAATGATTCCTGTCTTACTGCCAACCTTCCTTTCAGCAGATATGCTCGGAAATCCTGAGTCCCCTGATAATCACCCAGTCCAGCCTCGAATTCTTTAGTACTTATAGCTTCAATTACATATCTCAGTAGCAATCAGAGTAGAAAAGCTCTTCCCATGTACAGCACTGAGCGTCTCCTTCTTCAATATTAGTTCACACCAAAGAGTGGTGATATTCCATAGTGAAACTAATCCTTTTGAAACAAACAGTCGCTTTGCAGCCAGTGCCTGCTATTCCCATTGTACACTGCCTCGCTCAAGAGCTCTCAGGATAATATATGGTACCTCACTCAAGCATGCCGTCTCTGGGAGTGCCAGATCAGGATGCACCAGAGGAGTCCTAGCTAAATCATTTGGCAGAATGTACCATGTGATTGCCCTTCATCATAGCAACTCATTCCTATTAATTGAGAAGAAGCAGGTGTGGGATGGCCTCGTTGTCCTTCCCTTGCCCCACCCATTTCTGCTGCTAGCTTCTTACATTACCCTCCCCCTCCTTCTGTAACTTGCCCTGAGTTTTCAACTTAACTTCAGTATGTACATGGACGTTGGAATGGGGGAACGGTGAACAGAGGGGAGATGAACAGGGGTCATTGCTAAAGGTAGCGTTATTTCATACTTTTATTAACAACCTAAAAGGAGATGTAAAAAGTATGTAACTAAATATGTAGATGACACTAAACTGGAAAGTATTGTGAAGACAGAGAAATTACACAAATGGAACCAGAGGATAGAAATATGAGTAGGAAACAGAATGAGATTCTGCCTGGAAAAATACAAACTAATAAATCTGGGCCCAACAATCCAATCTGGGAGAAATTTGGAAAGCAGTAAAGTTTTAAAAGACCTAGGAATAGTGGCTGAGTGCAAATAGCAGATGTCCATACACCATGACGTGGCAGAAGAAAACAGCAAAGGCAATTTTGGTTCTATAGTGCAGGCAATGGCATCTTGTCACGGTATAGAATGATATTATTTTCTCTGTGGGTCTGCCCTATCTGTTGAAACCACAGCTGGAATACAGCATCTACTTCTGATACTTCAAAGTCGAGAGCAGAGATACGTTGACAAGCAGAAGATAGCTCAGTTAAGATCACCAAAGATGAATAAAATGAATTGAGGCTGTGATTTACACAGCAAGATTCAAAGACTATAGGGACCAAATCTTAGTCCCAATCAAATCAATAGAGTTTTGCCACTGATTTAATTGGGACCAAGATTACATTTAATAGTCTGGATTCTCATCTCATTTATACTAGTGTCAATCCACTACATTGCTTCAACTGAAATCAGAACCTGGCCATATCTAGCTCTAGATTCGGATTTAATTATTTTTATATCTATAATAATTTTTTATTTATATAATAAAAATAATGACTAGAGGGAAAACGATAACCGTTTAAAGAATGTAAATACCAAGAAAGGAGAATGGTCCATGAAAATATTACTAGGAATGTTGGGATGAAGCAAAGTGAAGGAAAATGTGTGCTGAACATTAGAAAAAGTTTCTGATGGTGGAAGTCCTAACACTTTAGGTCCCAATTCAGCAGCAATCTGAGCCATGTGGATCACTTTAAATATGTGATGAAATCTCACTACAGTGTTATATTCCTGCTACAGTAACTAATTGATCCTAGGAAGTCTCTCTTCCACTTATTCACCCAAGACCGACCTTGCTTGGGCTTGTGAGAGCTGATAAAATTGCAGCCCAGTGCAATATGGCTCCAGAAGAAAACATTAACCTCAAAGGGAGGCATATTCTCCACACTGGAGTAACAGACAGTTACATGCACTAATGCTTCACCACTCAAGAGACTGCCCTGAAAATGGGGATTTAAGCCTTCAAAAGGGCAGCAATGTTCTTAATATCAATTTTAAGAGGGACATCTGTTGTGAATTTATATATTGTACATGGGAAGAGAAGTTGGGTTCTCTGCTTTGATCTGCTCTGTTGTTTATCTGGAGCATCTCAACCTCTTCAGTAAATATTGACTTCAATTATCTTATTGCTGAGGTGTCAAGAGGTCACAAGGCATCATGGCCAATAAAATAAGATGGCATGATCCTTTTTCTAGAGTAGGGTGGGTATTCTGCTTAAAACACAGGACCGAGCATCAGGATTCCTGGGTTCTAGCCTCACCCGTGTGAGGGACAGCCTGTGCAAAACCGGGCAGTTTATCCAGCTATAAAATGGGGATAATACCACACAGCACAGGAATTTTATATCAGTTTAAAATTTCAAAGGTTGATAATGTATTAGAAGTTACAAAGGCTTATTTTATGGAAAACACATGGCCAGAGCCTGTGTTCTGCTCTGGGGTCTTTATAGAATCATAGAGTCATAGAAATGTGGGGCTGGAATGGACCTTGAGAGGTCAAGTCCAGCCCTCTGCACTGAGGCACAACCCAGCACACCTGGACCTTCTCTATCAGGTGTTTGTCCAACATGTCCATAGCCTCTAGTGATGTGGATTCTGCAGCCTCCCTTGGAAAACCTATTCTAGTGCTTAACTACCCTTATAGTTCAAATGTTTTTCAAAATATGTAACCTACATCGCCCTTGCTGCAGATCAAACTCATTTCTTGTCCCCTTCAGTGCACATGGAGAACAATTGATCACAGTCCTCTTTATAGCAGCCCTGACTATATCTGAGAACTGTTATCAGGTTCCCCGGCACCCTCTTTTCCTCAAAATTAAACATGCCCGGTTTTTTTTAAACTTACTCCTCATAGGTCTGGTTTTGTAAACCTTTTATCATCTTGTGGCCCTCCTCTGGACTCCCTCCAGTTTGTCCACACCTTTCCTGTAGTGTGGTGCCAAGAACTGGACGCAGAACGCCAGCTGAGACCTCAGCAAGGCTGAGTGGGACATTACCTCCCATGTCCTGGTAATACACCAGTGCAGGGAGTGAATAGGGGAGCCTGCCCTCTGATTCCTCAGACACCAAGTAGTTTCCCCACAGGAAGTTGCCTGAGGTAATTAGAGAATCGGGTTGCCAGGCTATGGGAGATAAAAAGCAAATTAGTCCATTAGCCTAGAAGGACGAAGAGCCCCAGGAAGGAAGTGCAGGGGGTAGGAGCAGGGTTAGCTGAGCCCAGTCTCATAGGGAACGTCTACACTGCAATTAAAAGCCTGTGGCTGGCGTTCAGACCAAGGAGCTGTTTAGTTGTGGTGTAGACATTTGGGCTCAGGTTGGAGCGCAAGATGAGAGGGTCCCAGAGCCAGGGCCTGAGCCTGAACGTCTAAACGGAGAAGAGGGACAGACGCACAGAGGTTATTGTATAGACTGTTGTGTGGAGGGCTG